>JASPKZ010006822.1:1425000-1697500 GCA_030220185.1 Diploptera punctata
TGACATTCCATTAATATGTCCAATCCATCTCAAAGGCCAAGCCTTATGTGTGAGACAATATCAAGATCTCCTAGTAATTGTATTAATTTTTTATTATGTCTTCTTCTCCAGATGCTATCTACAGAAACTGCTCCCAATATTCTTCTCAGTACTTTTCTTTCAAAAATATTTAAATTATTACAGATATGAGTCAAGTACCCAAGTTTCAGAACCGTAAGTAACAATTGGTCTATTTAATGCTTTGTATATCTTGGTTTTGGTAATCTAAGAACAGAATGGCTGTTTAATATGGGAAGAAGAGCAAAATATGCTTTATATTGTAATTCCAATTCTTCTATTTATTTCAAATCTTAATTCATTTTTATTGGTTAAAAGAGTTCCTAGATACACAAATTCATTAGCAATGTCAAAATTATAACTCCCCATAGCAATTTTTTGAACCAGTAGGTAAATTTTCCTAGAAACAGTCATAAATTTGGTCTTATTTTCATTTATCTCCAGTTCAAGTTTACATTATGTTTTTATTATTAATTTAACATTTCTCAATGAAAGATAAATTAAATTTGAAGAGAAAAATTTTTCGCCTAGACCGGGACTCGAACCCGGGACCCTTGGCTTTCCGGGCCAAGTGCTCTACCAACTGAGCTACCGAGGCGAGTTACGATCTAGACGCAAATTTTTCTCTTATATACGTTGTAATTTCCTATCGCCAAATGCTTTTGAAACCATTGTTTCTATCTTTGCAAATGGCGGCTTCTTAATTAAGAAGACATTTATTGGGAATTTAACATTACTTTATAAAGCCAGTAAGGCTTCTAATGATGTTATTTTTATTATTAATTTAACATTTCTCAATGAAAGATAAATTAAATTTGAAGAGAAAAATTTTTCTCTTCAAATTTAATTTATCTTTCATTGAGAAATGTTAAATTAATAATAAAAATAACATCATTAGAAGCCTTACTGGCTTTATAAAGTAATGTTAAATTCCCAATAAATGTCTTCTTAATTAAGAAGCCGCCATTTGCAAAGATAGAAACAATGGTTTCAAAAGCATTTGGCGATAGGAAATTACAACGTATATAAGAGAAAAATTTGCGTCTAGATCGTAACTCGCCTCGGTAGCTCAGTTGGTAGAGCACTTGGCCCGGAAAGCCAAGGGTCCCGGGTTCGAGTCCCGGTCTAGGCGAAAAATTTTTCTCTTCAAATTCAAGTTTACATGTTTGATTTTCCAGCGCAAGCATTGTTTCAATAACATCTGGGATTCTTCTCCCCAAGATCACCAAATCATCTGCATATGCGAGAAGCTGACTGCACTTATTAAACAATGTACCTTATATTTGAATTCCAGATTTTCTTATAGCTATTTCCAGAGATATATTAAACAAAATTGGAGCAATGGCATCTCCTTTTCTGAGACCTTTTTGAATTTCAAATTCTTTAGAAATGTATCTGCCAATCTTAACAACTCCATATCCCTCATTAAGTGACCTACACGTGTTAACAAACTTCTTGGGGAAACCCAAATACTGCATATTGTACCATAGTTCTTCCTTCCAAACACTATCATATGCTGACTTAAAATCCACAAAAAAGTGATGTGTTGTAATATTCTGTTCTCAGCATTTTTCCAAGACTTGTCTCATTTTTGTAAAATTGATCTGTTGTTGAACAACCACCACGGAATCCATCCTGGTAGTTCCCAAAGATATCCTCATAGTAAGGCAACATTCTTTGGTAGAGAATATTAGGCAATATCTTATGTAAGATAAATTAAAATATTTCATACCTCTCCTCATAACTAATCTTCTAAGTATATCATGATTGAAAAAATTGAAGAAGAAAACAAATCAGGAATTTATCAGATCAAAAAACGGATTGTGACAAAATTTATATCGGAAAAACAAAATTAAATTTGAAAACAAGGGTAAAAGAAATCTTAGAAATGTCAAAAATGGTGAAGTGGAAAAGTCAGCAGTAGCTGCTCATGCTTGGTCCGATAAACATATAATTGAATCAAAAGTTTGTTTAATTAAACAAATAGAAACACAAAAGGAACTCATGGTTTGGGAAAAAATCTACATTCAGAAAACAAGAAAGAAAAACTTATGAACTTTGAAATTCCCGCAGATTCTGACCTGATCCGGAGGTTTATCGGTCCACCAACAGAGGGAAGAGTAAGTGATTCTTCTGATCGACATAATATCAGTCGGCAAAATGTTACTGAGGATGGGGTTGTCTTGACCCCAAATCGCGATCTACTTACAAAGGAAGTATTTATGTTGGACTAGTTGGATTGTAACAAACATTGGAGGATATGTTAATTGATTTGACATTAAATATGATGACGTTAGTCATTTTGCTGCAAATTTAATAAAACTCGTGTTATTTGTCATTAAATTTCAATCGCGCCATTAACTGATTCATAATTTCATGGTTGCTCATTGCAGCTTGTTTCAAGAACAAGTGCAGCTACTGAGGCAACGTAACTATTAGTTTCCCTCCTTGTTAACATCAATAACTATTTTTTTATTACTTTATACAGATAGCAGAGCACTGTATACTTTTTGTTACTTGAAATTCAGAATTGGTTATAATTTCGTGTACTGGAGTAACAAAAACGAGCTATCTTTTTACCATAACATCAATGGTGATAATGAGGGTCTTCGATGAAATGGTTGTAACAAGTTTTGGCAAACACCATGAGTATCTGATGCAAGGCAATCATTGCAGGCAGTTATAGGTGGCACATTAATCTAAAATCCAATGTTCAAATCCATTTTAAATCAACATTTGGTGAAATCGCGTTACACTGTTTTGGGCCATGTTATAGCCCAGGACTTTTCCAAAGCATAAATTACGCATATCTTGTAAAAATTTCTTTGTAAAATGTACAAGGGAAATGCAGTTTTATAATAAAGAATATATCAATTTCATGTCACCTTATGGATTTTAGACACACATTATTCTTCAAGTCATCGCACATATATCTTATATTGACGGAAAAAAAAAAGGAAACACCCGGCAAGTTGGTATATATGTTTATGTGCTCCTGCAGGAATAATTTTCAACCATACATTTATTAATCGGTCCTGTAGCAATTGTTCGTTTTATTATGCCACACGGACCACGAATCACATATTAAAAGTGAATCCATTTCAATGTTTTCACTAAACACATGTTTTAAGAATGTTTTCAAATGTTCTTTGTAATTTTTCCACTGGCACTACAGTCGACATACACACTTGGAGGTGTATTCTGTTCTATCTTCTTCTGATCTTTGGGTCCACATTTGTTTCCAGTAGGTTCTTGAGAACAGAGGTATAACATCTTCCAAAGTTGCCCACACATTGAAATAAGAACATCTATCGTGTAAGAATGTAGGTTTTGAACTGTAGCAACTGTGAGCTTTTTGCCTTTGACTGTTAGTGTTCTGTTTCCTGCCATTTCATAATTAAATTGACTTTGGTAACAGTTCCACACATTCTTTGTTGGTATGCAGTTTTTTTAATGGTCTGAGTAACGTCTCTTACAAACTTATTTGCATTTTCAATAGTTTGAGTTCCGTTTTCAATACCCTTGACAGTGACAAATTTGGTAATTTTTCTTAAAGAAATATTGATATTATTAAACACTTAGCTATCAATAATAACTATGACCCTGACATTATAGACAATTTAATTTAAAAAAATCATTGAAAAAAAGCATTTAACAAAGTTTTTCATTTACCCAAGAAAGATATAAATAAATATGTCATAATGTCATACATAGGCCCACTTTCCAATAAAATTCTAAATACTTAAAAACGTTGAACATTAATGTGGCATTTAAATCTAATAAAACTTTACAAAATATAATAAAAACAATAAAACCAAAGTAAAGAAGGAACAATTATCAGGTGTATATAAATTGAAGTGTGGCACATGTGACAATATAGGACAAACTGGAAGACCTTTTATTTCTCGTATAAAGGAAAATATGAGAGCATATAATAGAAATTTAGATAATTCAAAAGTATGCTAACCACCTACTCTAATATGATCATTGTTTTGATTCAAATTTTAAAATATTACATATTTGTGACAAAGGAAAGAGGTTGGATCTCTTAGAAGTTGTGGAGATATATAAATTGAAAAGTGGTAATAAGCTGTTTGAACCGAAAGTTCGATTTTCGGTTCGCAACTGCAGTGCCGCTATCCTCCTTGAACAGAAAGATTCGTGAACTATGCCAATATCCCTTCTCTATGCATCTACCCCCACTCTCCTTGTTACCTCTTGTGTTGCACTGTTTGTGCTGCGCATCTCCCCTTCTACCTCGAAACGCTCAAATACGCTACGCACATTCAGAACATTATCATTCGAGCGGAACTTTTTGTTTAGACTACGTCGTCTGGAGCACGCGAGTGGCGTGGTTTGAGTTTCGGTCCGGAGGACCAGGTAAAGCCACCCTGGCTTGGACTGTTTGTATGAATGAACTTGTTTGAGTGAGGTATGATATATTTTTCGATGTTAATGATTATTATTTATTTTTTTGTTTAAATTCAAGAATGATCAATATTTATATTTGTTATATTTTCCCTATACTTCAGACGTCTTGTTTATATTAAACATCATTTTTATATACATCATGTTTAATGTTCAAATTATTTATGTGCATGCTGCTGTTCGATATATTCCCGTACATAAACTTACTTATTTAGGAGATCATACAAGCTTCCTTTTTTTCCGTCTAGCTTTCATGGTTAATAATAATAATAATAATAATAATAATAATAATAATAATAATAATGATACATCCAGTTTAACCAAGAATCATAGATTACTTAAGTGTTTTAAGATCTATTGTTGATTGATGTTTAAGTGTTTGGAAAAGAAAGATGAATCAATCTTTGCTTCTTATGGGCCCGGGCAAAGGCTTTTGATTAATAGCCTTGATTGTTATGAACTCTACGCTAATATATACAACGGAAGCAAAAGGCGATACACGGCGGCGCAATAAGTTTAATAAAATAAACTGCACAAATGGTTTGCAGAGCGCGGTTTATAAAAAATGGCACAAATGATAGCAGAGCGTGGTTTTATAAGAAATTGCACAAATGGTAGCATAGCGCGTGGTTTTGTTTCTTTCTGTTTAGAAAAGAATGTTGTATTATATTGGCAGTAGTTCAGGTGGTCGTCGATTCAAAATTTTTGAACTTAAGTTTTGGTTCTGGATTCAAGTACCAGAAAAGAGAATATACTCTGAGTGATCTTAAATGGTTTTTGGAATTATAAAGTGTTTTGACATCGACATTTTTCAGAGGTATTATGTCGTGGATGATTATTTGTTTTCGATACTTATTATCTACTTAAAGGTTATTGAAACGTGCTTATTTACGTGTTTGAATTGTTTACCGTAAATAAATTGTTTCATCTCTGTTTATAAACACAGAGTAATTTATGCATAACGAATTGCGTTCTTTTACAGCTTTTTATACCTTTTGTTTACTGTGTTTAGTAAACATGCCTAGTTGGATTGATGTTGTATCTAAGGACAATTTAGTACGAGAGTTGAGCTTACTAGGTATTGACACTGAAGGCGACGTAAACATATTACGTCAACGACTTAAGATTCATTTGAATTCTCTGTTCCCTGCTGAACAAACATTGGTGAAACGAAAGTTCATCGTAGACAGTGCTGTTAGTGAAGATAATTCTGTAGAACAGAATAAGAATATTATTGATCGCAGAGCTAGCTCTATCAAAGATTTTTCTGGCGGAATTGCTTCCAACATTTCTTCTGACATAGAAAAAAATAGTCAGCAATTTTTCGAGAGTTAATTAGGAAAGTCGATCCCTGTGATGCAAGTGATAAGGAATTGTTAGTTTTCTTCCTAATAAAACTCAATTCGATTTTTGAATTGAGACTCGCTAAAGATGAATATTTTGGTAATTCGATTTTGAGTTGTATTGGAGGAATCCTATTGAAGGTGTGGAATAACATCGTTAAATTAAGATTAACTTGGATCGAGGGTTTAGAATATGTGAAATGTTCGTTATTGCCTTCCAGGTTGTTAGAGGATTATTGGATTAAATTTGTGTCTCGTCGATTCCAATTTTCTGAGGAATCTTTATTGGAGTTTATTTCCGAAATCCAAGGAGCTTCATTGATATTGAACCCCCAGTTTTCGGAAGAAAATTTGATTGATATTATCATTCGAAACGTATGCCTGATAATTCAAGTAAAGCAAGCGCTCCTGTGAATCGTTCTTCACGCAATAATTACTTGCAGCAGAAAAGTAATATCCAATGTTGGAAATGCCAGCGCTTTGGGCATCTTTCTAGAGAGTGTCGATCCTAGTATTTACCTGCGTAGTTCGTATACTTGTATTGGATACCATGAAAGCTTGTTTTTGGTATCGGTATGTGTGCTGAATGAGCCATATCGTTTGTGGAAAATTATTATGACGGGGGACTCCTGAGAAAGTTTGTGTACATGTTGACCAGATTTTGTATTTCTAAGACGCAGTCTAAATTCTAAAATAAGGTTAACTAGAAATTAGAAAGCGTCGATGGCCACGTAACCAAGAAGCACGTTAGTTAAGTAAAAGTATGTCCTGTAGTGGATTAATGCCACTGATGTTTTGTGAAGGACAAATATGATACTACTTATTTAAAATAGTATTATGTAATATATTTTGTAAAAACTCTTGAGGTTCCGTTTTCTCTTTCTGGCTGTTTTATTATTTCAGTTTACCCTTTCCTCATATTGGCATAGCGGAGGAACATGCAACCTTTGGCAGTCGAGTACTTGGTGGGTTCGGCCGACCCCCGAGTGCCCAGCTGGCCGAAATGTTGGTTCTGCAACTACGGATTCCAGGGGAGCGATTGATCGGGATTGCGATCCGGCAATCCATGTTGTTGTATCGTCACCCTGTTTTCACCTGGAACACCGCGGAGTTCGACTATGGCGGCTGTGTCATCAGCAAGATTTGAGTTTATTTACAGCGCCTGGATGGTCGACGAAGAAGCTGGTGGTGATATTAATTTTGGGGACGATGAAATGGTGATAAATTTTTCCGCTCGGAATCATGTAGTGTTGCCGTGCCCTCCTAACGTGGGATTCGCCATCTAGTATCCTTAAGTCTATAAGACTTGTTGGGATTTCTTTCATTGTTTGGAAATTTATGGGAATGTTCCTTCCCGGAGGGCCGGAGGAGGAGATATTGAACCGAAAGTGCGATTTTCGGTTCGCAACTGCAGTGCCGTATCCTCCTTGAACAGAAAGATTCGTGAACTATGCCAATATCCCTTCTCTATGCATCTACCCCACTCTCCTTGTTACCTCTCGTGTTGCACTGTTTGTGCTGCGCATCTCCCCTTCTACCTCGAAACGCTCAAATACGCTACGTACATTCAGAACATTATCATTCGATCGAAACTTTTTGTTTAGACTACGTCGTCTGGAGCACGCGAGTGGCGTGGTTTGAGTTTTGGTCCGGAGGACCAGGGAAAGCCACCCTGGCTTGGACTGTTTGTATGAATGAACTTGTTTGAGTGAGGTATGATATATTTTTTGATGTTAATGATTATTATTTATTTTTTTGTTTAAATTCAAGAATGATCAATATTTATATTTGTTATATTTGTCCTATACTTCAGACGTCTTGTTTATATTAAATATCATTTTTATATACATAATGTTTAATGTTCGAATTATTTATGTGCATGCTGCTGTTCGATATATTCCCGTACATAAACTTACTTATTTAGGAGATCATACAAGCTTCCTTTTTTCCGTCTAGCTTTCATGGTTAATAATAATAATAATAATAATAATAATAATAATAATAATAATAATGATACATCCAGTTTAACCAAGAATCATAGATTACTTAAGTGTTTTAAGATCTATTGTTGATTGATGTTTAAGTGTTTGGAAAAGAAAGATGAATCAATCTTTGCTTCTTATGGGCCCGGGAAAAGGCTTTTGATTAATAACCTTGATTGATATGAACTCTACGCTAATATATACAACGGAAACAAAAGACGATACACGGCGGCGCAATAAGTTTAATAAAATAAACTGCACAAATGGTTTGTAGAGCGCGGTTTATAAAAAATGGCACATGTTAAATTCCCAACTAGATTTGAATGATCGCCTCTTTTAAATTTATAATAGAAATTGTTATAAAAAAATTGTTGCATAGTTGTAGTTGATGTGTATTAAAATAACAAATTCATTAATTTGTAAGCATGTCTGAAGAAGGTACAAAGTATCGGAACAGCTGTTACTAATTTATATTTTAATAAATATGAAAATCACATAAAACTTTAAGTTTTATTTTTATTTCCTTAAATATATTGTTTTCTTTTTTGAAATTTGAAATTAATGTCTTTGAAGCTCTAAATTCATTCAAACCCAATTCCTTCACTCGAAAAACAGTCCACGTTTGTAAATGTCAATAGTGCACCGTTAATCCTCGATCTCAAGAATCTCAAAACTTATGAAAGGTGTAGCCTTTGATTTGGGCAATTTTGTAGGGTTCCCTGTTTTTGAATTGTGAAGCTAGATAAGATGTTTTATTTTCTAAATAATTCAAAATTGTTCATACATTTCGGTTATTAATTAATGATGGCCATTTTTTTTATTATTTGTGAATAGGATTTCGGGCCAGATTTCCCTGACATTCTATAGGCCTATTCATAAATGTTTTCCAAAGATTCTTCAGAATAGGCAGACAGTACATTAGGACGTTTAGGTTTTTTAACAGGAGACAGCTCAAAGCTACTTGAACTGTCACGTTTCTCACTGGATTTGTTGGCAATTTCAAAGTACACATCCGACCTGTGTGAGCTTGTGACTGCAAGTAGTACAGTCTTTGAAATCTAAAGTATTTTCACTAACGTCCTCTAACCCATTCCAATATTTTTGTCCTATAAGTTCTGCCAGAAAATATGCAAACTGATCATCCTCCAATCCAGGTTCTTTGTGTTTTTCAAATGATTCCTGAGCTATAGATTCTAACGTAGTTAAGATGTAAAATTGATTTATTATGGCCATTTTATTCTCTCGATGAAATATTTTATAGACTCATGAGACTATTACCTGTAAATGTACACATTTATGTGTAAATATACTGTTATGTCCTAAAAAAAAGGATTATTTACATCATAAATATGCTAATCAACAAATAATAAAACAAATATTCTATTGTACTTACAATGTATTGAGTTTTTATGTTTAAATAGAAACAATTCATATACACTGTATGAATACTTGAATGCAGAAGTGAAAAAAAAAAAAAAAAAAAAAACATTCAGACTCCGGTGTGCTGCTCTTCAAAAACCATGCCGCTCTATTGCAATATTTATTTCGTTACTTTATATCTCTCTCCCTGTCCCTTTTTTTTTCTTCTCTCATTTACCACACTATCATTTTCTATATTTATTTGTTTTTTTTATTTTTTCCAAATGTTTTACTTATTTATCCTGTTATGTACCGATGTTAAGCCTTTATTTATTTTTTTCTTGTTTCTGATTTTGTATTAAACATTATGCATACTATTGAATTTGCAGTGAAATTACTACTATCACGGTGTTCAGTATCCTTCATTCAACATATCCTCCGTTTTTGTTACAATCCAACTGGTCCAACACAAGTACTTCCCTTGTTAGAAGATTGGTTATGAGGTATGAAACATTTTAATTTATCTTAAATTAAACTTCATACTGATTTATTCGTACAAAAGTTCAGTATCTTATATGCTGCTAAAATGTTCCTATAGTATGGATAATAAGGTTATAAAATTTCTTAAATTTCCAGATATTTTCATTACCCTTGTAAAGTTTTATTTTTAAGGGGGGTAGAATTTAAGTTGGAATATATCCAGTTTGCAATTCACATTTTGTGTGAATTGGATTTATAAGACCAATTTTCCATTCATCTGGAATTTTCTCCTCCTCCCATATCTTTATTACGAGTCTGGCTAAAATTTATTTCATCTCCTTACCTCCAGTCTTAATTAATTCGGCTTGTATCTGATCTATGCCTGGTGCTTTACCATGTTTCAATTTAGAGATAGCCATTTCTACATCTATGATATCAGGTGGTTCAATGTAAGTATCCACATTCATATTAGGTGACAGAAATTCTTCAATAATTTCTATATTCCTAGGACACTCAAAATGTTTCTTATAATAATTTGACCAGTAAGCAAGTAAATCATTTAACTAGCTAATACCCGGCGCTGCTATACCTAAATAAATTAAAATTAATGTTCTTTTATGTTTAGATGAATAAGTAAAAGAAAAAATAATTATAAATTTATATTTTTTAGATACCCGGTGCTGATTATCCGACGTTGCCCGGGAATCTACTTATCCCGATCTCTTTGACATAAATGAGCTGAAATACGAACATTAATGTGTTTTATGTTTAGTTAAATAAGTAAAAGGAAAAAGGTATATCGTAATTATTTTAAGATTCCCCATGCTGATTACCCGGTGTTGTCCGGGAATCTACTTATCTCTATCTTCTTGGCATAAATGCGCTAAAAGATAAAATTTGTTAATGTGAGTTATCCGTAAAAGAATACCCGTCACTTGCACAGGAATCTACGTACTTGTCTTGATCTTCAAGGCAACAATGAAAGACAAAAATGATTATTGTGAGTTATCCGTAAAAGATAAACATATAGGCCTACTGTCGCGCACTTTTTTGTAGAGATTTTCGGGATATTCAATTCTGCGTACATTAATTTTGTGTAGGACTATTTGTTATAGTTTTAGGCAGCGTAAGCCATTTAAGCGTCCAAAGAGCTACTTTTTTCACGTTTTTCACTAAAAAGGGCGATTTTGAAGGGTGTAGGTGTTGAGTATCATAACTTTCTAATAGCCTATGTTCATCCCGGGAATCTCCTGAACATTTTGCAAAAAGCCCCATCACAATCGGATCAACGGTATGGCCGCGCATAAAGTACGAACAAACAAACATACAAACAAACAAACAAACAAACATCCATTTTTGTATATTAGATAATTTGTCCTTTATTACCACTTATACATGAGTATGGCTTGAAATCTTTCTTCAATACATTGACTTCAGCATAAAAATGTTTGGTTTCTTTGCAATTATACTCTCTCTGAATATTATCTAGTTTACTTTTAAACAATTCTCTCTTTTTCTTTAAAAATACTTTGTTACATTCTCTTCTGCAATCTTCATAATCCAGAGTGTTCTGTCTTATATTTCTTTCAATTTTTTTTTCTAAAGGCTTGATTTTCTTTAATAATATTGTTTGACAATCCTCATCAAACTACCCATTCCTAGACATTTTATCTTGATGACTTATTATATTTGACGCTGCTTCATTGATGCCAAATTCTAATTTATCCCAAATTTGATTAATATTATCAGTATCTTCCATCTGAAAAACACTAAGGGTCGTATCAATGAACGCATTAGACAGTAAAAGTCGTTCTCTGCTGAGAAAGTTGCATCCAAAGACATTTTTGCGTACTCAAAAGTCTATTCATGCGATAATAATCGTCGAAATTCCTAAGCTACCTGGCGAGGTGACTTTGCAGAGAACGAATCGTGAGCAACCCAATGGGAACCGATGTATTTTGAAACCTTGCTGCTTTATCCAAGATGTCGGACCTTGAAGACTTCGATCATGTTTTCGGTGTACTCTGTTATATCCTGTTAAATCACTCCCTAGTGGGAGTGTTTAATCAAGATAATTTAGTTATGCTTATTTTACCTATACATGTCAGCTGCTGTTATTATTATTATTATTATTATTATTATTATTATTATTACTATTACTATTGCAGGCAGAACCGTCTGCTTGTGAGTCGGTTGTTCGTGTCAACTACCAAAATCGCAATGCATATTGGGAAATAACACTGCAGGTGTCTGATGGCGAATTCAAGAAAGACTATAAGAAAATAGCAGCTGAATTATTGTTATCCCCTAATCAATATCCTGCTGGTGATATTATTTAAAAGTTAATGGAAGTTGTAAGTAATTTTATTGTATTTTCCTTAGTTTGTGTTGTTGATGAATTTGGGTTGAAGCAGTTTTATACCTTTATCTTTAAATTATTTATTATTTTTTAATTAAAACATTATAGTAAACAATTTTAAAGTTATATATATTTATTTTAAAAATGTATTTTGAGTTGTATTTTGACTCACATATTTCTTGACTCCTTTGCAGATTTGAGTTTCTTTACTGCATCTGTGACATTCTCAATGTGATATCATGGTTACAACTGCTGTCCAGCGGTTTCCTCTATTGCAGATTGTTTTCTGTGCTCTCTGATGGCTGACCGATGAATCTCCAAATCAATCCCCTCTCATTTTCACTGGGTATTTCAAAATTCATAGTTTTGTTTTCATTCTTGCATATGTAATTTTTTTCCCAAATTGTGAGTTCCTTCGGTTTTTCCAACTGTTTAAGTAATTTTGTCTTGGTTTCAATTCTGTGCTTTTCTGACCAAGCATGTGCAGCTCTTTCAGATTTTTCTGTTCCTCTATTTTTAACATTTCTAAGGTGTTCTTTCAATCTTGTATTTAAATTCCTTTTTGTTTTCCTTGTGTATATCCCTTCACAATCTTTACAATCAATTTGATAAATTTCTGATTTGTTGTAGTTTTCAATCTTTTCATTTTTGTTGGTTTTTATTAAATTATTCAAACTGGTAATCATTTTTTGGTGCTGATATAATGTTGAATTTGTTGAAAGTTTTTTTGAAACTTGTTAAATACTAAGGGGTGATATGTGAATTTCTTGAATTTTTTACCTATTTCTTTATATGTCTGAAGAGTACTTTCATTTATTATTTTTGAATTTATTTATTTATTTTCTTGTGAATCATTTTTTCTTGAAATCCATTACCTTTTGCAATTTTTATATTTTCTTTTGCAAAGGAGTCAAGAAATATGAGGCAAGTCAAAATACATTCAAAATAAATTAAAATATACCTCATAATGTTATTTCCTACCTACATAACTTTATATATATAATATATATATTCCTGTAAAATTTTAACATACTTAAATTATTAACCAACTTTAAATCCACAACATTTTACTATAACAAATCACTTATAAAAATTTATAAATAAGTTCAATGAAATAATTTTAAAAATTAAAATCAATACTCTGATATGATATATTAATAAAATTATTAAATTCTACACGAAATTATTGATATCTTCAGCACAACAGGCTTACAAATGGTTCTTTTTGTTAGGGGTGTGAACTTCGAACTATAAGTTACAGAAGAGCTGCTAGATCTAGTGCCAATGTGAGATACAACAAAAAGGACACTAATATATTGCCATGAGTAGAAGAAGCTGTAGAAAATATCTATCTTTCATGGTGTTCACTTGCATATCTAACCACAGATGGGGCATTGGCTATGGTAGGGTGTAGCATGGGAATTGTGTAATGTCTCAAAGACAAACTAAAAGATTAGAGAGTCTGGGGAATCCACCGCATCTTTCATTACAAAAATCTGTGTGCTTAAATCGTTTTGCTGAATAAAGTGATGAGTGTTGTAGTTACAGCAATAAACAAAATCAGATCCCAAAGAGTTCTTGACAAACCTTGATTGCGAATATGTGACATACCATACTTCAGTGAAGTACAATGTCTCTCAACAGGGTAAATTTGTTGAATTGATTCTTCGAGTTACTTGATGAAATTGCGACATTCATATAAATGATAGGCTCAATATATTGTGCTAATATGTGATAAGAATGTTGTACGTGTATTATACCAATAAATCATAGCATTGTGATATGAGTTTAAAACTATTTTAACCTTATTCAAATCCAACAAAATTTTATCGGTTTAATAATTGGTAATAGCTATTTAAATTAATATATTTTCAATATTCAAGAACATCGAATACTGCACAATGGCAAAGAATGGTTTAATGTTTTTAACAGTGACTAGCCATCTCTGAGTGGACGGCTGCACACTTCTCGACCACTGATGCTCCTACTTACTCACGAGTGCACATGGCACTTCCTAAGTGCAGCTGAGCTGATCACCACTGATCTAAGGTAATGATGAAGTTGAAAAGGTTATTTACACCTTACCTCATATTTTGGTCCCTCACTTGGGATTAGTTTTATAAGTCATTATCCGATATTCAGTGAATACCAACTGTTGAGAAGCCTTAGATTCATTGAATTTAGGATATATAAAAATTCTTAAAACAACTGAAAAGACCAACAGAACTCACAGTTTGGGAGAAGAGCTGCTTCAAGAAAACTTTAGACACAGTAATGAAGTTTGAAATTCGCAGGGAGAAAGATTTGATCATGAAGTTAGTGTGCCCAACACTAGAGAGAGAGG
Source organism: Diploptera punctata (assembly GCA_030220185.1). Taxonomy (NCBI): domain Eukaryota; kingdom Metazoa; phylum Arthropoda; class Insecta; order Blattodea; family Blaberidae; genus Diploptera; species Diploptera punctata. Next base: position 1,439,353 of record JASPKZ010006822.1, read on the forward strand.
ATACAAAGGTTTCCAACTGTCCTCTCATTAGTATTTTGCTGAAATGGGCATAATAACTTTCAAAAGTAGTCCTTGGTAAGAGAGCAATATATGAGGGTGAGGTATAGAGAACAAATTATAATTTTTTGATAAATATTTTATAATGTTATTTCCTATCAATTTTGTATTTAAATGTATCTATCTATCTACAATGGCATACCAGTCCAATGTTGGGCCTTAACCTCGCCTTTGTAGCAATTAATAGACCAAGTTAATTTAGTTATGCTATTTCACTAAGGTATTACTAGGATGAAGAAGGTTGGTAAATTTTGCTTAGAGGCCTCTTTATTCAGATGTAAGGTTCTTTTATGAGCCTTAAAATATTCAGACTCGGGACCATGACCTAAAGTCTGTCCTGCAGGACTTGCTCCTAGGATTTTTCCAACAACCCAGCCGGGTTTGAACCTACAACCCTTGGAACGATAGGCAAGGAACATAACCACTAGTCCATCGAGGCCAACATTTAATCTATAGTAATATTAAAATATACGAGAGTAAGGTATTTCACATGTAATCATCCTTTATATTCCAAGAGCTCTGAATATGTTGAAATGATATGTTTAACCTTGATGGCAATGCTCAAATCTTCTTTACTCAACTCCAAACAACTTGATGAAATTTTCTAACCATTGCCATATGTCTAAAGGACACACATGTGCTTTAACATAAAGGAATTTTATTTTGGAAATTGTTACATTTTTAGATCCCTTATGTCATTTGTAAATGTATGTGTTTTGAGTTAAATTTTGTCTATTTTATTAGTCATGATGGTTAATTAAATTGAATTTTAATTCTAGTCACCTGTGCTATTCGTTCTATGATTGCTGCCTTCGTTTACACTTTAGTTGTAAGTGCATACATGGGGTTTGTGGCATAAAAAAGTTATTGAAGGTTTACTATGTAACTTACCCAGAACCCGAAAGGAATTGCAGGTATTTTGGTAGGATTCCATCACTGAAAACCACTATATTATACCCATTATCTTCTAAAATATTCCAATGTTTTAAGCTACACCTGTAAATTAAATTATCACAATCTTCATTCATTTCCCACCATTCATGATTCTGTTTCTTCCTGTATCTCACAGACAAATTCCTGAATGCTGCAAGAAAATACATAACAATTTATTTTAAATTACACCTCACAACGATTATTCCTATAATAGTTAAATAGTAAACAGTGTAAAAAATTAGTAATACATTTTAAATATGTGTGTGTTCAAAATCTATCCATTCCACTTTTCATGCTTGAGTTCTATGCTAAGCTGATAGATGGCATTAATATGATATATTTTCAATTTATGCACCACTTCGGCAATCTACTTTACTTAAAAGTATATTTGATTGTGTTCGTAGAGATTTGTAGGACAAATGTTTATAGTGTTTAATGAGGGATGATAATGATGATGATGATGATGATGAAGAGAAGGTAGAAGATGAAACCAGGAGTCGGCATTTAGCCTATTCTGTTAAAATGCACCAAGGGGACTACTGAGCTTGTATTCACAACCAATGGAGAGAGTTCCAAATTCCTATGAAGAGTTCCAAATTCCTTCTTAACACAATTTGTATCCTTTCTTTAAAAATCACATAACTAACTCACTGGCACTATTGAATCCATAAGTTCATGGCCGCAGGGACATAAGCCGTCCATACATCCCTATCCCGAATTAATATTTTTCCGGTCATGCCCTGTATAATTTACTTCCCCCAAATCATGGTTAACATTATTCTCGCACCTCATTCTTGGTCTACCAACTGGGTGTTTTCTCTCTGGTCTTCCTACAACAAGTTTCCATGCCCCTCTTTCATTTCCCATTTATGCCACAAGTCCTGCCCATTGAAGACTGTGAGACTTAACTGTTCTTATTATATCTGGTTTCTTATATAGATCATGTAGCTCACTGTTATGAAGTCTTCTTCATTTGCTCTCTGTTCATTTCTCTTTGGTCCAAAAATTTTCCTAACAACATTATTTTTTTCTCCTCCCTTAAATTATGAATCTATGTTTCACACCCATATAACTGGGAGAATAACAGTCTTATATAATATCAATTTAACATTTTTTTTGAGAAGTTGGGACGACAAGAGACTTTGTAATGCATAATAGCATGTTTTTCCAGAATTGAGCCTACGTTTAATTTCTTTGTGTACTTCATTCCTATTTGTAATTATTGTTCCTAGGTTTTAATATTAGAAAGAAAAACGAACTCTCAGACCGGGATTCGAAACCCAGAACTCTGACTCTACGCGTTAGTATGATACCGATTAACCGATTACACCATTCGAATTGGGATATAAACGTCAACAATACTTTCCACTTATACAATTCTCTTTCATTCGACCTCCGAACAAACGTCAACAGTTATTTCCACTTATACAGTTCTCTTCCATTCGAACTCCGATACAAACGTAAACAATTCTTTCCACTTATACAGTTCTCTTTCTTTCGACCTCCGATACAAACGTAAACAAAAACAATTCTTTCCACTTATACAGTTCTCTTCCATTCGAACTCCGATACAAACGTAAACAATTCTTTCCACTTATACAGTTCTCTTCCATTCGAACTCCGATACAAACGTAAACAAAAACAATTCTTTCCACTTATACAGTTCTCTTCCATTCGAACTCCGATACAAACGTAAACAATTCTTTCCACTTATACAGTTCTCTTCCATTCGAACTCCGATACAAACGTAAACAATTCTTTCCACTTATACAGTTCTCTTCCATTCGAACTCCGATACAAACGTAAACAATTCTTTCCACTTACACAGTTCTCTTCCATTCGAACTCCGATACAAACGCAAACAATTCTTTCCACTTATACAGTTCACTTTCATTTGAACTCCGATACAAACATAAACAATTATTTCCTCTTATACAGTTCTCTTCCATTCGAACTCCGATACAAACGTAAACAATTCTTTCCACTTATACAGTTCTCTTCCATTCGAACTCCGATACAAACGTAAACAATTCTTTCCACTTATACAGTTCTCTTCCATTCGAACTCCGATACAAACGTAAACAATTCTTTCCACTTATACAGTTCTCTTTCATTCGAACTCCGATACAAACGTAAACAATTCTTTCCTCTTATACAGTTCTCTTCCATTCGAACTCCGATACAAACGTAAACAATTCTTTCCACTTATACAGTTCTCTTCCATTCGAACTCCGATACAAACCTAAACAATTCTTTCCACTTATACAGTTCTCTTTCATTCGAACTCCGATACAAACGTAAACAATTCTTTCCACTTATACAGTTCTCTTCCATTCGAACTCCGATACAAACGTAAACAATTCTTTCCATTTATACAGTTCTCTTCCATTCGAACTCTGATGCAAACGTAAACAATTCTTTCCACTTATACAGTTCTCTTCCATTCGAACTCCGATACAAACGTAAACAATCCTTTCACTTATACAGTTCTCTTCCATTCGAACTCCGATACAAACGTAAACAATTCTTTCCACTTATACAGTTCTCTTCCATTCGAACTCCGATACAAACGTAAACAATTCTTTCCACTTATACAGTTCTCTTCCATTCGAACTCTGATGCAAACGTAAACAATTCTTTCCACCTATACAATTGCCCTTCATTCGAACTCCGATACAAACGTCAACAGGTCTTTCCACTTATACAGTTCTCCTTCATTGGAACTCCGATACAAACGTCAATAATTCTTTCCCCTTATACAATTCTCTATCATTCAAAGTCCGATACAAACGTCAAAAGGCTGACGAAAGGGAATTATATAAGTGGAAAGAATTGTTGACGTTTATATCGGAGTTCAAATGGTGTAATCGGTATCATACTGACGTGGAGAGTCAGGGATCTGGGGTTCGAATCCCGTCCGAGCGTTAAGTTTACTTTCTAAAATAAAAACTTAGTCCAATTCTGGAACATGTTAATTTAAAAATAATATTGAAAATTTTTCCTAGGAATTTGAATTCAGCCACTTCTTAAAAATTTGCCTCATTTGCCATTAACTGTGTATTTCCATTATATACAGGGCAAGTCAAAATGTTGTGCAGGTTTTCAGAAATTTATTATGTGAAATGTAATGAACATATAATATTGTGAGACATATTGTATGAAAGGTAAACTCTCAAAGTTTTTTTTTTTTAATATTCACAGATGTTCTATGTGAGCGCCTTTTGTTACACGACAGATGTCAAGCCGATATTCAATCTCCTGCCAAACTTTCTGTAGCAGTCCGCGGTCGATATCAGCAATGGCTGCTGTGATGCGGGCACGCAGTTCATGCAGTGTTGTTGGAAGTGGTGGTACGTAAACATGATCCTTTACAAGACCCCACATGAAGAAATCACACGGGGTTAGATCTGGTGAACAAGGTGGCCAATGAATGAGTTGTTGATCACCCTGAGATGCACGGCCTATCCAGCGTTGTGGTAAAGCCGTATTCAAATGGTCTCGAACACTGCCATGGTAATGTGGAGGGGCACCATCCAACTGCAGAATGAAATCTGGACTATCCGCTTCAAGCTGCGGAAGGAGCCATTGTTGTAGCATATCAAGGAAAACATGTCCGTTCACAGTACGTTCATGAAAGAAAAAGGGCCCATAAACCTTTGCATGGGAAATGGCACAAAAGACATTCACTTTCGGAGAATCGCGTTGATGTTCCAGAGTTGCATGGGGGTTACCAGTTCCCCAAATCCTTACATTGTGTCTATTCACTTTTCCTGAAAGGTGGAAAGTCGCTTCATCACTGTAAACTACCCTCTCATGGAACTCATTCTCTTCCATTAATGCGAGAAAATCAACACAGAAGGACGCTCGCAAAGCATAATCGGCGGGTTTTAAGGCTTGAACCAGTTGCAAGTGGTAGGGTTTCATCTGTAAACGTTTCCGGAGAATCCGCCATACAGTTTTTTGTGGTAGTTGAAGTTCTGTCGCTCCCCGGTAGGTGGATTTCTGTGGACTCCGCACGAAGCATGTGCGAACGCGTTCGACTGTCTCTTCACTCGTCGACGGACGGCCAGTCGATTTTCGTTTACAGATACAGCCTGAATCCCTAAATTGTGTGTACCACTTACGAATGGATCTCCCATCCGGCGGGTCTTTATCGTATCTGGTACGGAAATGTCGTTGAACACTAGTCACAGAGTTGTTTACATGGTAATCAAGCACACAGAAAGACTTCTGATCCCCAGTCAACGCCATTTTCCTTTACTGCTCTACTGTTGACATCTTGCAGGTGAACGCGGAACTTTAGAAGTGGACAACTAAACTTTGAGAGTTTACCTTTCATACAATATGTCTCACGATATTATATGTTCATTACATTTCACATAATAAATTTCTGAAAACCTGCACAACATTTTGACTTGCCCTGTATTGCACCTCTATGTGTGACCATGTATTTAGTTGATTGATGTTTACGTCCACCCCAATTTTTGAGGGTTATTGAATAGAATGTATGTTTTGGTTTTAGTATCCCCTCAATATCGCCTAGTAATACTCTATCATCAGTGTAAACTAAGAGGTTAATAATACCATTGAGTTGTAGGCCTTCTTCATCTTGTGAAGATTTCATGGTACACTCTATTACAAAATTGAAAAGTAGAGGAGATAGTGAATCTCCTTGCATTAACGCATTGTGAATTTCAAATAGTATCTGAAAACTGTTTGCCTACACGCACCCTACTCTGTGTGCCATTTTAGACACATTTGAAAAAGTCTAACTTTTTAGGAATTCCGAACTCCAGCAGAATACTGTATAACTTTTCCCTCTTAATTGAATTGTAAGCGTTTTTTATGTCTACATATAGTTACCGGTAATTCAAAGTGCTTTAAAAATCACATTAAAGGACGTAAGTCCAAAAAAGAAAATCCCACAGGAGAAAAAAAAATAATTATAACGTCACTTTGACTTAATTCTCATTTATTGATGCTCAACATCTAGGTCATATCGTTAGAGAGTGATATTTAGATGTGCGAAACTGTCGTTTTGTATTGAAAAAAAATGGATATATAGATCTAATTATAAAAATCAAAAGGCAAATATGGGATCTCTCTTAAGTTCTTTGAAAGGAATAAGTTCGCTATGTTTACTATGAGGAGGTGGGTAATTCATTTTCAGGCAACTGGTGCACAATCTATCAATTAATAATTTTACACTATCGCTTACCTGGGTGTCCTAAGAATGAAATTTCCAACCCCACCTGGTATTGATTCTGGACCCACTAGTCAGAAAGCAGACATGTTACCATCTGAGATAAACAGTGGATACACTTCAGTAAGACCTTGACTATTTAACCTGGAAGATCAACTAAACAGGAATCAATTTTACTAAGGTTGCTAGATTCTGCATTCTATCTCCTTACTTACTTACTTACTTACTCACTGGCACTATCGAACCCGTAGGTTCATGGCCGCACGGATATAAGCTCTCCATACATCCCTATCCTGAGCTAATGCTTTCCAATCATTCCCTGTATAATCTACTTCCCTCAAATCATAATTAATGTTGTTCTCCCACCACATTCTTGGTCTACCAACTGGGCGTGTTCCCTCTGGTTTTCCCACAAGAAGCTTCCATGCAAGTCTTTCATTCCCCATACGTGCAACATGTCCTGCCCAACGCAGTCTACTACACTTAACTGTTCTTATTATACCTGGCTTCCTATAAAGACCATGTAGTTCATTGTTATGTAGTTTTCTCCATTCACCTGTCTGTTCATCTCTCTTTGGTCCAAACATTTTCCTAAGAACTTTATTCTCGAAAACTCGTAATCTTATTTCCTCCCTTAAAGTAAGAGTCCATGTTTCGCACCCATATAATATAACTGGTAGAATAATCTTAATATATAAAAATTATGTGTCACGTTGTTTGTCCGCGATGAACCGATTTTAATAAAATTTTGCACACTGTGTGCTGTTTGATCCAACTTGAGACATACGGTTGTTAATAACTAAATTTATAGTCGCATTCTTTTTTATTGCAAATTATTTGTTTATTATTTAACAAAGAGTTATAATTATCTGTGAGTTCCATACGATTCTAACAGATGACGGAGTAAGGTAATTGGTTTATTATTTAACCAGGTGGCTGTGCTTTTTGTTGCAACCGCGAATTTCAGTTGAATTACAAATATTGATAATTTCATAATTTAAGTGTGTTTGTGTTTATTGTATTTTAAATATATTGATAATAATATTAATTTAGTGTGTAAGTATTACTTTTAAGTAATCTGGCTGAAAGACAGCAACTTAATTTACATTTAACTGGACCGAGAAGGGACATTGAACAATATGGCGAATCAGTTCTAGAGACCATGAATGATAAGATATCAAGTGAATTTCCGCAAATTGGTATAGGCCTATGTGACATAAATCTTACATTTAAGAAGAATGTCAATTGAAAAACATATGAAGGTCCTAAGGAACGGAATAACAGAACTGTAAGTAAGTCTGTTAGTTATAATAATATGCCTAATATTACGGAAACAATCTCCATGCCTCAATTAAATGAAAAACAAGATGGCTATAATATATCACAAGATGATATTACTATACAGTTATTATTTAAATAGGTGGCTGTGCTTTTTGTTGCAACCGCGAATTTCAACTGAGTTACAAATATTGCTTATTTCATAATTTAAGTGTGTTTGTGTTTATTTTATTTTCAATATATTGATATTAATATTAATTTCGTGTGTAAGTATTAGTTTTAAGTAATCTGGCTGAAAGACAGCAACTTAATTTAAATTTAACTGGACCGTGAAGGGACATCGAACAATATGGCGAATCAGTTCTAGAGACCATGAATGATAAGATATCAAGTGAATTTCCGCAAATTGGTATAGGCCTATGTGATATAAATCTTACATTTAAGAAGAATGTCAATTGAAAAACATATGAAGGTCCAAAGGAACGGAATAACAGAACTGTAAGTAAGTCTGTTAGTTATAATAATATGCCTAATATTACAGAAACAATCTCCATGCCTCAATTAAATGAAAAACAAGATGACCATAATATATCACAAGATGATATATTACTATACAGAGACTTCTTGGTGATGATGAGAATCCAAACTGCCAACAAGTTCGTAGAAGAAAACGAAAGTATAATGAAACCAGCAAGCCTCCTCAAAATATTCCATCAATAAATGTATATAATCCTTATGATACACTTATGGATGATACTGAGAATGCAGACAACATAAATTCATCTCACTCAACAAAATCACTTCCACATAAACCACCACCCATATTTATACCGGGTGTAGTTAACAACCAGAACTAAAAAAATTGTGTAAAACAAAAACTTTCTGATTTAGATTTCTCACTTAGTTTACTACAACATAATTTAACGTATACCTTAGCCACAACAACGCGTGGCCAGGACTTCTATATAAATAAAACAAAGTCGGATTAGTTACACTATTTATAACTCAAGAACGGCTGGACCGATATTTATGATCTTTGATTTTGTACCGAAATGGACATTTCGATACAGGAATTACGTCTTACTGCGCAAACTATACCTCATCGCGTCTCCATCTCGTGTCATCTTTATGAACAGTGCCAAATGCTTTCCTATCTATCCCTTCCCTTTCCTAGTGCGCACCCTGTGCTATCGCGAATTCCCCCTCTCCCTGTGAACTCTCATAAATAGCTGTGTATTGTAACATCGGATGATCATCTACTTAGTCACCGTTGGAGTCGGGTCAGAAAAGCTCAGGAGAGCTGGTTATGTTTGTTTAGTCCAGTGAGCCAGGGTGGGGACGTCAGGACAGTATTTCCCCCAACCCGAGGCTGGACTTGAGTGATTGATATGTATGTGTGTATGTAAGTTGATTTATATCATATTTTCTTTTTGTATAGATGATCAACTGTGATTTCTTTTCTTTGTAAATTGAATATTTATTTATTTATCTTTATATCATATCTGACTAAATTTTGACTCGCATTAAAAGCTTTATTTGTGCTTTTTATTTACACTATGCCTATTCATTCAGTAGTTAGTATTAGTCAGATGTCTAAGTCAAATTCCAAAAGCTTACTCAAGCGTATGTTAGTTCCTTTATCCCAAAGCTTTCACGATTGTATTTTATAAGTCAGTAAACATTACATTTTGGGAGAATTGAGTAAAGAAAGTTGAATTCCTCTTTGCCACTATGGGCCCGGGCAAAGATGTCTCTATTTGAATAATCTATGCTTTCCAATCAAAATAGTTATCAACAATAACGGTTTGATCCAGTACCTATACGGTGCAATTTTTGGTAGCATTGAGCGTGGTTGCGCCGGTACAAAATATGGTAGCAGAGCTTGGTTCGGTCCGGCACAATTAATGGTAGCAGAGCGTGGTTCGTTCCGGCACAATTTCTGGTAGCAGAGTGTTGGATTATTGTTGTTGTATACTATTTTTTTGTATGGAAAGTTCTTCGCGAATTCAAAATGATTAGTATCGTAATTTTGATTTTGAAATTTGTTCTTGTAAGCTTTGAGTTATGCTTTGGATGCGAAATATAATTATAGATAGTTTGTTTCGAGGAAATGTGATTTTGGGTTCAAGCCCCAAAATAGAACGTAGCTTCTGGGTTCAAGTCCCAGTGGAGAAGTGTATTGAAAGATTAGTACAGTATTCTATGATTTGGAAGAATTTGTGGAAACATAGAATGTTTAAAAGTGATATTAATGAAAAAAAAAATTGTCCCGTGTACTATGATTTATGTATAGAACTTACTTACGTAAATTCATTTAAGTTAAAATTTTTTACGTATTGCATTGCAATTGTATAAATACGTTAATTCATCTTTCCTGCTCTGTTGTTTACTGTATTTTGGGTATGTAATAATAACTTCTCTTACAGTTTGTTGTTTACGTCTTATCTATGTCTGTATCTCTTGTATTGTAAACATGCTAGCTGGATGAATGTTATCAGCTTGTTTATTGAATTGAGATGGTTTGGCATGTATACTGTTAAAGATGTAAATATTAATCGTGGAAGACTTAAGAAGGCCTATCGTAATAATATTGTTGGCTACTTGAGCCGTATTTTCATTCTGGTATTTAAATTTATTATGAGGAATTTCTTGAGTAAATTTTGTAATGTGGTCCATGTTTTGTTATGTAAGGCGCTCTCTAAAGGTTAGAGCTAATTGAGTTTGGAAAGCGTCAACGGCCACTTTAATTGAACAACATGGCTAGCTAATTATAGGCGTGTCCTGTGGTTAATTAATTACCACTGTTGTTATAGATATGTATTTTGTAAAGCACACTTAGGTAAACTAAAGTTTTCAAATATTTCTGATGTTAAGCTTTTATGAGGTTCTGTTTTCTGTTTCCTGTCCTTTGTTATTTCAGTTAACCTTTCCCTATTTGGCACTGATGGATCAGTGGACTTCTGCCAGCTGTTTATTCGGCGGGTTCGGCCGACCCCGAGTATTCGCTGATGGAGATTGGGTCCTCAACTGGAGTTGCAGTAAATGGGATGGCTGAGCGGGATTGCGATCCGGCAATCCAATTGTGATGTATCGTCTTCCTGACGTCACCTGGAATACCACCCGAGTTCAGCTATGGCGGCTGTAGTATTCAGCAAGGTTCATAATACAGCGCCTGGATAGCTGATGGAGTAGGTTGGTGTGGTGCACAAATATTGGAAACGATAAAATAGAAGATTATGGATATTCTCAGCCTGATCCTGTTGTGAACTGTCGCCTTACCCTCCCGACGCGGGATTGCACCAAGTGATGTTCACTGAAAGAGTGAAAGTTTTGTGAACGATTATGGTTTCGTTTTGGTGTTGTGGTGGCTCTCTTTTTGGAGGGGCCCGAGGAGGCGATATTGTACCGAAATGGACATTTCGATACAGGAATTACGTCTTACTGCGCAAACTATACCTCATCGCGTCTCCGTCTCGAGTGTCATCTTTATGAACAGTGCCAAATGCTTTCCTATCTATCCCTTCCCTTTCCTAGTGCGCACCCTGTGCTATCGCGCATTCCCCCTCTCCCTGTGAACGCTCATAAATAGCTGTGTATTGTAACATCGGATGATCATCTACTTAGTCACTGTTGGAGTCGGGTCAGAAAAGCTCAGCAGAACTGGTTATGTTTGTTTAGTCCAGTGAGCCAGGGTGGGGACGTCAGGACAGTATTTACCCCAACCCGAGGCTGGACTTGAGTGATTGATATGTATGTGTGTATGTAAGTTGATTTATATCATATTTTCTTTTTGTATAGATGATCAACTATGATTTCTTTTCTTTGTAAATTGAATATTTATTTATTTATCTATATATCATATCTGACTAAATTTTGACTCGCATTAAAAGCATTATTTGTGCTTTTTATTTACACTATGCCTATTTATTCAGTAGTTAGCATTAGTCAGATGTCTAAGTCAAATTCCAAAAGCTTACTCAAGCGAGTATTAGTTCCTTTTTCCCAAAGCTTTCACGATTGTATTTTATAAGTCAGTAAACATTACATATTGAGAAAATTGAGTAAAGAAAGTTGAATTCCTCTTTGCCACTATGGGCCCGGGCAAAGATGTCTCTATTTGAATAATCTATGCTTTCCAATCAAAATAGTTATCAACAATAACGGTTTGATCCAGTACCTATACGGTGCAATTTTTGGTAGCATTGAGCGTGGTTGCGCCGGTGCAATTATGGTTTACCAGAGCGTGGTTCAGTCCGGTACAATTTGTTGGATTTGTTTCTGCCCCGAATAGCAGATAACTATTAAAACATCGGAAAAATTAACGTACAAATATTTAAAGGCGATACGACGTTCGCCGGGCCAGCTAGTAGTTTTATATAAGGTAACTGAGGGTGTTATGGCCCACTTATGGTTTGAGAATTTTTACAGCCGCCATTTTGGCCCGAATTTGTTTGGTTTTCTTTGTATTATATTCTTGTATATGTTTACTTTCTTACAAAAAATAATTATTGTACTTGCATGTTAAATTCGCTAAACTGGTCGTTTCCCAAAATCTTACCTTTGGGCCATACCACCTACATATGTATGTGATATGGCCCACTTATTTCCCCATTTAAAACACTGGTTAAATTTTACTCCGAAATGTAATTAATATACAATGGAAACGATGTAATGTACAGTATGAATAAGAACAGTTTACAACATATCAATGAAGTCAGTTTACAAATAATTAAATCAAAATTGTATAACTTATGTCAAATTATGGAAAACAAAGATTCATTCGCAAGTTGGGCAAACGAAAGGTTCGTGATCTTCTCTGGACAGCCCCACGCATTCCTCATGAACATAATTATTACACACTATCACAGGGCTCATGTCCTTAAACTCGTCTTCTTTGCAAACTGTGCAGTACCATCTGAGAGATTGGATTGGTAGATTTTTGGGATTTCCTTTAGCCTCCATTATTTTAGCTCTTTGGGATTTAATCTTCTTGCTGGTGTTGGTGAGCTTAGCTATCGTTTTCTTGGTGTTGCTCTCTGAAAACAATTATTTCCTCAAATGTACTCCACGCGAGTTGATAGCTGGTTTTCTGTTAGTGGTTGTATTCTTCACCCTCATAGGTGTGGGGAAGAAGTCACTAAATGAGCTCTGCCCTGATTATTTTCTTGATGCATTTCCTGGCGAATTTTGTTTAGATTTTAGAGGTGTTGAGGGTTCATTTTCAGCATTCACATAGGTAGGTACTGAATCGATGACATCTGAAACATCACTTTCAAATGAAAAGTCGTAGTTGCTTCCGGAGTTTGATGAAGACGTTTAGAAGGCTTCTTTGTTGCAGTCGATTTCTGAGATGTGCTTGAGAGTCCTGAAACTCCCGGTGTGGGTTATCAAAATCTTCATTATTTTGTAGAATTCCTTGATCCTAAGGTTGATTCGTTGGTAGGCTGGATGCATATGCCTCTTCTGGAATTGCCAAAGGGTTGACGGGGTATATGCCCGTGGGTCTGAAGCCTGACGTACGGTAACATTGTTTTCTTTTTCCTCTCGGATAGCCTTGGATAATGACTCCTGTGTCCATTTTCCTCTTTTGTTCAACTGACTGTCATCGGACGTATTTTCTTTTGTCATTATTGAATATCTGGAAAGAACAAAACTGTATAATATTGCAGTAATTTTGAACTATTATAAACGTGTTGGTGATATGGCCCACCCGGCAATGCGTGGGCCATAACAACGAACAGAGTGGATTCATAAACAATACGTATAATAACCACCGCCATTTTTACTTTACACAACAAATTACTCCATTGTAAAATTGTACGTTACTAAGTGATACAATATCGACAATCAAATCAATTTAATATTGTGATTAGCTATGAAAATACATATCACTTACCAGGAGCAATTATGACAAGCGAGATTCTTGCTTCGCGTTCATGTAGCAAATGGCGGCTTCCAGTTAAGACTACTTGGATTTACTTTCTTCCATTCATCCTAATCGTCTTTTCAGAACGTCCTGAAGTGCCGTTCACTTCCATCTACTGGCTGCTTCATGTATTACGTTCATATTAAACAATGGGCCATAACACCCTCAAGTACCTTATTTTCAGTTTAACGTTTTTTGAAAGGAGTTGGGACATCAAGAGTCTCTGCAATGCATAATAGCACGCATTTCCAGATTTGAGCCTATGTTTAATTTCTTTGTGCATCTCATTCCTATTTGTGATTATTGTTCCTAGGTATTTGAATTCAGCCACTTCCTCAAAATTTCCCTCATTTGTCATTAGCTGTCCATTTCCATTATATAATATATTTCTACGTGTGACCATATATTTAGTTTTATTGATATTTACTTCCAGTCCTAATTTCTTAGTGTTACTCAATAGTGTGTGCGTGATATCCTTTAGTATCTCCTCGCTATCGGCCAATAATACTACATCATCAGCATAAACTAACAGCTTATTATACCATTGAGTTGTAATCCTTCCTCGTTCTCTAAATATTTAATGGCATGCTCTAGTACAAAATTAAATAGTAGAGGAGATAGTGCATCTCCTTGCTTCAACCCATTCTGGATTTCAAAAGTATCCGAAAACTGTTTGCCTACACACACCCTACTCTTTGTGCCATTTAGACACATTTGTATAAGTCTAACTATTTTTTTAGGAATTCCGAACTCCAATAGGATACTATATAACTTCTCCCTCTTAATTGAATCATATGCTTTTTTGAAGTCTACATATAGTTGATGTACATTAAGTACCATTATAAACCCATTTCTTTTCTAAAATTTGTCTTATACTAAAAATCTGATCTGTTGTAGACCTGTTTCTTCTAAATGCACATTGATGACCTCCTAGAATGTCATCAATATAGGGAGTAAGTCTGCTTACTAATATATTTGTTAGAATTTTATACAAAGTTGAAAGTAATGAGATGCCCCTGTAGTTGTTGCAATCAGTTTTATCTCCTTTCTTATAAATTGGTATGATAATTGATTCCTTCCATTCATCTGGAAGAGCTTCTTTTTCCCAAATCATACTAAGCAACCGCCATATCTCGTCCATCAATTTTTCTCCCCCTGATTTTATCAGTTCTGCTGGGATCTCATCTGAACCTGATGCTTTATACATTTTTAATTTTTCTATCGCCATTTCAACCTCTAATGCACTTGGTTCTGTGACTAGCATTTCTGCTGTCTGTAAATTATCCTCCTCAATGTCCTATTCTGTATGAACATTTAATAACTGATTAAAGTAACTTTTCCATATATTTAATATACTCGTGGAATCTGCAATCATTTCCCCATTTTCATTCCGAATTATGTTTGTTCTAGCCTGAAACCCTTTATTCTCTATCCTAATTCCCTGATATAATTCTCTATTGTTCCTATTTTTTGCATTCATTTCAAGATCATTAATCTTCTCTGTCAGATATTCCCTCTTTTTACTCTTTAGTATTCTGGTGGTTTCCCGTCTAATACTACCCAACTCCTCTAAGTTTACCTCATTTGGCTCGTGTAACCATTTCATTTTTGCTCACTTCCTTTTCTTCACAATGTCGGCACATTCCTCATCAAACCATTTCTTGTTTTTCCTCTTTTTTAAATAACCAATGCTTTCTGAAGATAACAATTTAATAGTATTTCTTATAGCCTCCCATTCTTTATTTATACCAGTTTCTTCTTTGTTTGCCACATTGTCATCTGAAGATTCTAGTACTTCAAATCTATTAGCAATTTTGATTTGGTATTCTTGCCGCATTTCATCATTTTTCAAGTTTTTAATTCAAAGTTTCCAGAATCATCTTTAGCATTTGTTCCTCTCATAAGCGATGGCCGTTGTCTGATTTTCACCCTGACCAGATGATGATCCGAATTGCCGTCTGTCCCTCTAACTGATCTAACATCGATAATGCTACTGTGCCAGCGTTTGTCCACTAATACATGATCTATCTGGTTTAGAGTTTCTCCATCTGGAGATTTCCAGGTGTATTTATGAATATCCTTATGCTGAAATGTTGTGCTCTTAACAATGAGATTCTTTGATGTGGGAAAGGTGACTAATCTAACCCCGTTGTCATTACTATCTTCATGAAGACTGAATTTGCCTATTGTTGGTTTGAATATATCTTCCCGCCCCACTTTTGCATTAAAATCTCCTAAGACAGTCTATCTCCTACCCTTCCTTAATGTTCCTATTTTTGAAGAATGATATTATTATCTTTATATATAAAATTCTTATGTACGCGTGTTTGTTACTCTACTCCTGCTTTAGACAGGAACGATTTTGATGAAAAATTTTGTATGTGTCTGATTGGGTCCCTCGATGGTTTAGATTCGCAATTGGAACCAATAAAACCATTAGGTGTAGGGGTTTACCTGAAGCAAAAATTTTAAAATCACTCTAGCAGTCATATTTTTCGATATTTCACAATGAAACTTAGTATATCTTATTAAAATAAACCGAGGTAGGTACTTTCCAAAAATGAGCAAAATGCAACAGAAGTGGAGGTTTACTTGAAATCCGAATTTAAAAAATGCCTATACAACTGGACTGATTTTGATGAAAATTTTTGTGTTTGTTTTTTAATGGGTCCCTGGATGATTTAGATTCACAATTGGACCCTTTAAAATCATTAGGTGTAGGATTTTACCTGAAGTGAACTTTAAAAATCACTCTAGTGGTCACAATTTTTGATGTTTCACAATAAAACTCAGTATATCCTATTAAAATAAACTGAGGTAGGTATTGCCAAAAAAATGAGCGAAATCCGACAATTAGAAGTGGATGTTTACTTGAAATCCAAAATTAAAAACTGCCAAAAAGACTGCACGAATATTGATGAAATTTTTTGTGTGTGTTTGAGCGGGTCCTTGATGGTTTAGATTCACAATTGGACCTAGTAGGTGGCGCTACGATAGGGTTATAGGAATATTTTTTTATCAGAGGTGTAGTCATCTGCATTACCAATTTATTCCAAGCAACCACAATTGATGTCATAATGCATGCTTCTTGAGCAGATGGTAGTGAGGAGTTTTTGCAGACTTATTAATTAGTGAATTTTATGGTAAAAAAAGTAACTTATACTTTTGTCAATATTCATATTATTCATTTTTAAACATCTTAATGATGGACAAATTATATTTTTATCATCTGGCCATGATATGAGAACTGAATGTTTAGGCGAAACATCTACCAGGTCTGCTAGTTTTAAATAATTTTATGGACATTTATTAGAATTTATTCTTTCTTTTTGGGTTCATATTTCAGTATTATTTTCTGCTGGATAGGCCTATTTCTTAATTTTTCGCCTGACATCACAATACCTAGCAAAGTGAAGACTCACTGACAGGAATAGAAGTTAGTAATGGGTATTATCTAACGATCTTAGATAACAAATTAGAAATTCAAACTACAAAACATTTTAAATATATATACAGAATCACATATGTTTACAAATCTTTCCACCTATATTTGGCACAACCCAAACAGACTTTCAATAAGAAAAACACCTTAAACAAGAGACAATAAAATGCAATGATAATGAACAGGTAAGAAATAACAGAAAATTAGTACAACGTTTGATTGATATTGACCACTCAGGAACTTTCTTTTAGGGTCGCATGTTTGGACGCATTAGACAGTAAAATACCTTCTCTGCTGAGCAAGTTGTATGCTAATACGATTTTGCTTACTCAGAAATCTGTTCATGCGATAATAATTGGTTAAATTTGTAAGCTACCTGCGGAGGTAGCTTAAATGAGCAACTCAAATTAAAATCCCGAAGGGAACCGACGGGAACCGATGGTAATCGATGTACTTTGCTGCTTTATCCAACATTTATCCAAGATGTCGGACCTTGAAGACTTCGATCGTGTTTTCGGTATACACGGAGAAGAGGAATTTGATAGAGTCTACCAAAGAATTCAACTGGAAGAACAGGAGAATCGGCGTAATATTGCGTGTCGCAGACGTGTTTGTATACGGTATTATTTGCGGGATGCAAGCATAAATGCATTCCTCTATAGCAGACGAAAATAACGGAAGTGGTTTTATCGCTGAGAATTCTGGGTAATTCGTTGCCAATATTACGAAAACGTCGACTCTCATGCATGACCGATAAGTCGGCCGTTAATTCGTTCTCAGCAATTGCTCACGGTGAATCAGCTCACTAGTGATTGGAAGTAATTTGAGTAGAGAGTAATGTTCTAACATACGACCCTTAGAGGACACTTGGAAAATGAAACCTGTGTTAAAAGAGGTAATTACAATGTTAAGGAAATATGACAAAACTCTAGACAGTCACCTTCAAAAAGCTATTGCATTGTTAAAATACATGAATACAGAAATGTTTTGATTAATTTCTTTATCAGCATCTTGGAGAGTGCAGAACTTTGGGATATCATGAGGCTCAGGATTCTGAATTGGCACTTTCTGATTTTTAATTCAACTTAATCCAGTATGCAACAGTGCACAAATTTTGCCTCAGGATATGTATCTCTAACTCTCTTCTGTAGACCATTTAATTTCTCCTGATGTTACAGCAGCTCAATCATAACACTGTGCAACTATTTTGAACCACACACATACCTATTTAGGGAGAAAATGCTTTTATATCTCACATCATAAAGTTCCATGTTTTCTCCAACTCATTTATAAATTGAAAATAACTCATAGTTTTACTTCCCACTGTAACTTTGATTAAAATGTCAAATACATGTTCCGCGAGATCACTGGAAGTGTGGACTGCAATAATATCTATAAACCCAAACATTATTCAACAATCTCTCCATTATGAAGTCAGTATCTTATCACTAGGGAGCAGATTCTTAGGTAAATAAATGTTTCTTCTGCAAACATATAAATGCCCAGAAAAAGGGGAAAACTCTGAACTAAGGGTCTTGAACATAAATATGAAATCTTATTTCGCATAAAAGCACATTTTGTAGAAAAAGTGATGTAAATACATATTTTCATAGAACATTCTATAAATACATAAATCTGAATAATTATTTGATTTTTACTATTATTTGTCCAGCATAAGTTTCAATTTATTCTATACAATTCCACTACAAATGTGTGAGAAACAGAGAAAAAATCATTCACAGTTGTGACCTTCACTTGTTAGTGATCTGTTTATTGCTTCATCAGCTAGTATCATGGTATGGGGAACCCCCAGACTGCATGATCTTGAGAGAAACAAAGGCTCATGTTATGTATTGCATCACCTGGTGTTTCCCTTTTATCTTTAATCTAGAAACTTACAACATGTACTCTTTTAGTTCTTATAAAAAATGTTGGACGTAACTTGAGTGTACATATATTTGAAAATATCCCAAAAGTTACATCAAGTGTTAAATCCCATCTACAGCAATATGTAAATGAATTTAAAAACATATTTACCACGGACAATAAAGTGTTATTTTCCCAACAATATGGAAAAACAGTAAATGCAGACCAGTGTTCACAAGTGACACAACATTTATCTGGAAGTAAAAATATTGCTGCTATGACTTGTGTGAATTCACGACATTTATTGATAGGTGAACAGTCTTCTTCAAGTGTAGGACAATCAATGTGTTCCCTGTACTATTTAGATTTGTGCAGAGCATTTGTTGCAGCCGATATCTCTCTTAAAAAAAGTAAATAATATTCAACTTAGGAACTCTCTGATTAAATATATTGACATTGAGCCTCCTGAAGAATCAACAGAAAAAAGTATCTTTCTAAATGCTATGTGAAACTTTGAAAGAAAAAAAAATTAGGGTAGTGCATGTGAAAATGAAAAATTGTCAGTGAGTATTGATGAAACCCAAGACTCAAGTTTCAGAAAAGTAGGAAATGTTGTTGACGGTATATTGAAAAATGACAAAACTGTTACTGAGCAATCATATTTAGTGGCATGTAAAGATCTACCCACAGTAAATATTGTAACAATTGTGAGGTTATTCAATGAAGCTATGCATATGATATGGCCAAATGGTATAAAATACGATAACGTACTACTCTTTCTTACAGATGGTGGACAGTGGTGATAAAAGCAGGTGAAGCTCTTTTCATGTGTTTTCCTAATATAATTCATGTCACATGCACTTCACAGGTTATGTAAATGTATCAGACTCCATTATCCTAATGTGGATAGGCTTGTATCAAATGGGAAGACAATCCTTCTTAAATCACCATTGAGATCTCTTCAAAGAAAAATATCCTAATGTTCCTCTATCCCCTGCGCCAGTAGTCACATGTTGGGGCACTTGGCTAAGTGCTGTTTTGTACTATGGAAAAAATGTTGAAATTTTTGCTTTGATTGTAAATAAGTTGGACAAAACTGATACATCATCTATTGAAATAGTGCAGAATTTGTTGGAAGATTATCATTTAAAAAATGATTTAGCATTCATATATGCAAATCTAAACTTTTTGTGTGACTCCATAACAAAACTAGAAACGTCAACAAATCTGTTGAGTTAATCACTTAAGGAGGTGTAGGCTGTTGAAATGAAAATTAAATCATTACCAGGACTAAAAGTTGTAGAAGACAAATTAAATTTTTTTATGAGAAAATCAATGGTTTTCAAAAACTGTGTAGAGTGGCTGAAGTTCTGGAAAATATACAAGTAGGTGAGTGTCAGTGACATCCCTTGTTTAAATATGCACAAGTGACATACTGTGATGTGGAAAGGTGCTATTTAGAGACAATCGGCATGGATTCATTATTGTAAATTTGGAGAAAACTTTTTTGTTATCTGCAATTTTAAGGGAATATGCTAGAAGCTGCTATCCACTTACGACTGTTGAAAACTTATAACAATAATAAATAAATAATTTTCTGTAATTCCTGTGAATTTAAGTAAAATATTTTAACATTTTACCAAATATTTTAACACTTTTACCAAATATTTTCTTATTTTTTAGAACATAAAAAATAAATATTGTAGCTTTTTTTACCACATAAAAATCTGCTCTCTACTTATCAGTTGATAGTTGAGAAAAGATATCACTGGTGCCATATAATATCAAGGCAAAGAGTTATTTCAATTCTTTGTTAACTATTTCAAGGTGATAATGGAAATACTTTCAATTAAATCATTCTGTACATGCTTTGACATCCCCACAAAGACCTTAGCTTTCTGAAGGTGATGTCTAGAATTTCATCATCTAAAATTATAGTCTTCAAGAAATCTATAATTATGAGGTGAGTCATAAAAATGTAACTATTTATTAATTTTGATAGATGGATCAAATCATTGAACCCAGAATCATTCCAAGTGCTTTTTTGTTAGAAAATAAAACACAAGGCCAACAGTATAATTTTGACACCTTACACATAACCAGTCATATTTTTTTCATAGCGTTCTTTTTTAAAGTAGCATAGGTTTATAAATCATATTGTTTTAGTTTGAATACGATCAACCAGATCAAGTGTAGGTCTACCATATGAAAAAATTTCTTTCTTTGATTCAAAATTTCTTGGACAACTGCAATTTTAAACACATTAACATGCAAGTACACTTTTCTTCCAACTGCCCTCCTCAATGCTACTCGTGTCCACTGCTAAGGATGAGGAATGTGTCTAAGCAATGCAATCCCTTCACGATCACACTCTGCATATGCTAGCATAAATGTATATCATATCTGAAGAAGATTCAACATATTAATTGCCCCTTAAAATTTTTACTTAGGTTAGGTACTTAAAATCCAACAAATGCATTAACACTTGCTATTTGCACTTGAAAATATAAGAAAATACACTTAAAACAAACAGAAAACACGGCAGAGAGAGTGCATTCAAATAAACACACCACAGCTCCACACAATCTCTCCTGTAGCCTTCAGTTTGATTTACAAAACTCATGGCAGTATGTGAGCATGAACAATCTCTTTCAAATTATAGTATTAACCTGTACAATAAAAATGTACTCAGTCATGTTCTCAAATAAAGGATGAATTAATTTAAAAAAATCATATGTTTTACTATTTTGATGTATGAATAATAAATATACTGGTAGTATAAAAATGTGTTGAAGTAAAAACATTTTCTTTGTGGGGACCTTGAGCATATCACCACTGGCTAGTAGAAATAAAAATTTATATTAACAAACACAAAGTAATTGTAATTAATATTTAGTTTTAGGAAGTGCTATTACTGGTTAGATTTATGTAGCACACCCTGGATGTTGATGTCAGCTCCATCCTGTGGTTGGCCAAAGAACCTCAAAACAAGGTCAAGCTCCATCGGTATTTCAAAATTCATAACTCTGTTTCTGTTCTTCTGAATATAGATTTTTTCCCAAATAGTCAGCCCTTTTGTATTTTCTAACTGTTTTAATAATTTAGTGTCCGAATTTACATTATGTTTTTCAGACCAAACATGAGCAGAAACTGCAGATTTTTCTATTACCCCATTTTTAATATTTCTTATGTTTTCTCTGGTTTTAATTTTTAGGTTTCTTTTTGTTTTTCCTACATATATCTTTTCACAACCCGTGCATTCAATTTGATATATTCCTGATTTTTTATTTTTTATCAGTTTTTGATTTTTGTTGGATTTTATTAGTTTATTTAAATTGTAGTTATTTTTCGGTGCTAACTTAATATTAAACTTCTCAAATATCTTTTGGAATTTATTGTGTAACCAAAGGTGATATGTGAATTTCTTATAATTTTTCATAAGTGGTTTTTCTTTTCCAAGAGTACTTCTGTTTATCATTTATGTTTTTTATACTTTTCTATCTTTTCGTGTACCATTTTTTTCATCAAACCCATTTTTCTCTTGCTACTTTGATTATGTGTTTTTTCTCCTGTTTGAAATCTTCTTCGTTTAAGGGTAAGTTTACCAATCTTTGAGATAAACAATTAAAGGCTGCTAATTTATGTCCAAATGGATTGAACCCTGTTGTTTTAATAAACTTTTCCATATGAGTTTCTTTCCTATGAATCCCAAATTCAATTTTTCTTTTTTCTTCGTTTCTGACCAATTTAAGATCCAAAAAAAGGTATTTGTTTATTTTCTTTTATTTCTTTGGTAAATTTGATGTTTGTACTCTGTAAATTTAACGGTTTTAGGGAATCTTCTACATTTTTTCTTTTACAATACAAATTATATCATCTATATATCTGCTCCAAAATTTAAACATTGTGGGATGTGGTTTAGTGATTTTACATTCAAAATTGCTCATAAATAAATTTGCCAGGTAAGGCAATAATGGATTTCCCATTGAGAGCCCTGATTTTTGTCTAAAAACTTTGGAGATATTGAACAACTGTTTAAGTAAAAACAACATAGACAGAGAGATCAGAGAAAGACTATATGAAATTAACTGAGTTATGCATTGACCAAATGTTTTTTACATTCAATGGGAGTTTGTATAGACAAAAATCAGGGCTCTCAAATGGGAAACAAACTGACGATAAAACAGTTGTTTTGAAACATGTCCAAGAACAAATGAACATTAATATTGAG
Source organism: Diploptera punctata (assembly GCA_030220185.1). Taxonomy (NCBI): domain Eukaryota; kingdom Metazoa; phylum Arthropoda; class Insecta; order Blattodea; family Blaberidae; genus Diploptera; species Diploptera punctata. The sequence goes on from JASPKZ010006822.1 coordinate 1,462,289, forward strand.
GTAAGATGATCAGACTGAAAATAATTTAATTAAAAACAAAGTACTTAATGAAACTGTAATATTATTCTTATGTCATTACTTTCTAATTAAGTAATAGAAACCCTATATAATAGAAATCACTTCTTAAAAAGAACATGTTTTAAATTACATTTCAAAATATTGTGTTTGTGACCCAATGTTGTAATTAAAAAAAAATGTTACTTATCTTTTCAGATCCAAATGGCCATATCTGTCACAAATACCTTGTTATAAATAAGATGTTAAGAATTAACAGGACATTATACACTGTTAAATATTGATCTTAATATTAACAGAAAAAACTATTTATAAATTGAGTCAGATAAATTATTTTTCATCACATCTCATAAAGCTCTGAGTTTTCATGGTACTGATTTCAAAGGCCTTTCCCTCCATCATCAGCCACAACTCCAACTTTAATGGAGGCAGAGCCCTTTGAAACCAATACCATGAAAACATGGAGTTTTATGAGGTGAGTTGAAAAAACATTTATCCAACTTAATTTATAAATTGTAAATTACCCATAGTGTTATTTCTCATTGTAATTTTGAATAAAAAAAGGGAAAACTATATATTAATAAACCTAAAATAATTCATTTGGTTTTAAGAATAAAACTCAAATATAAAAAAAAATCTAATTTAAGAAAGAAAAATTAACATTTGAACCAAATATAAAAAATAATCTAATTTAAGAAAGAAAAATTAACATTTGAACCAGGATTTGAACCCTGGACTCTTGTACACTCGTACGGAAAATGAGAGGTCCAGAGTTCAAATCCCAGTTCAAATGTTAATTTTCCTTTCTGAAATTAGATTCTATCAAGGATCAGAAAATGTTAATCAAAATAAAAACATCGAAAATATAAAAAATAATGTATCATTAAGTGAAGGAAAAGTGACAGATTTGCTGGGTGATGTTGTAAAAGAGAGACTACTTTTAACTTGGCTTTAGAATAACGTGTCCATTTTCACAAAGTTAGTAATCAAACCTGAGAATATAAAATGGAAAGGAATAACATGTGTAAGTAGAATCTTATCAAATTGGAAATATAATTTTATTTAAAACTTAGATCAGTTAAAGATTTGGATTTTATACCTATACTCATTCTCAAAGCTAAATAGCGGAATTAAACTCACTTTCTCTCTCTCTCTTACATATGTTGGCTAGAGTTTTCAATCTTAAAGAAGGATCAATGCAACCATATAAGTACAGAAATGTTCATTGCAGACTCATATATTATTCTTTCTTAAAATTGTATTTCTTATTTGTTTCTTGTTACAATAAAATATTAAAAATACATTTCCCTTCTTTCAAAGTTGGTATCCCTGAACTATTGAGCAAAAACAGAATTAACTGGTAGTAAGCTTAACCATTAATTAATCAATTTGATAGTTTTATATATTAAATAAATTAACCTTTATCCATTATTATTAGACCTATTCATATCACTCTCACATTCCTTTTCTCAAATACATGTAGATAACGGACATAAAGACAGTCATAGCAAACTCAAAGTACCTTTATATTTGAAGAGAAAATATACACTCAGAATAGGGTTTGAACCCAGACCTTTGCCTTTCTATTCCAATGCTCTACCAACCACGCTACCTGAGCACTCCAATCTAAATACACATTTTTCTCTTATACACTGTTAATTCAAAAGCACCAAATGCTATGAACCTTTGCTCAATCACACAAATGGCGGCTTCTTTATTAAGAAGACTTTTTATTTGGAATTTTAACATTAGGGGTTGTAAGGGGTAGTGACGTGTATATAACCTCTCCTACCCAATTGTCATCCTCATCTTCTCGTGGTACAACCTGTTTTCACAAATGAGGCTCTGAGGACCGAGTCATGGCAATATAACCATTCCATCGGGTACTGAGTAAATGCGGTATCCTAATGTCTGTCCAGAGACTAAAAGGTAGCAGCCCTACCACTGGACTACTTAGCGTAACTACAGAAACTGAGAAGAAACTTAAAGGAATGAAAGAAACACAAAATTATGTGCAAATATATAGCGGTGTCAACAGGAAAACCCATGGACAAGCTGGAGTAATGATTTGGATTAATAAAACCATAAGAAATAAAATTCAACACTACACTTACTGAAATGAAAGAATATTAGAGCTTCAACTGAAAATAAATAGAGGTAATATGACAGTTCTTGGTGTATATGCGCCAGAGTAAGGCCGCGAAGAAGATAATGAAGAATTCTATAAAATATTACAAGAAATTTATAGCAAAATTAATGGAAATGATTACATTCTCATAATAGGAGACTTAAGTGCCAGAGTGGGCAATGCTCAAGTCAACAATAATATTGGAACATTTGGCAAACCAACTACCAATACGAACGGGACAAGATTAACAGATTTTGCTATGTACAATGAACTGAGAATAATGAATACCTTTTACAATCATAGAAACATACATAAGTATACATGGCATCGTCAGGACTCAAAATCAATCATTGATTATTTCATTGCAAATAATAAGATTTTTAAATTGTTTCTCGATATCAGAGCCTACAGAGGATATGATATTGGTTCAGATCACTACCTAGTAGAAGCAAAAATAAGATTTCCACCAAGATGGTTAAAAAAGAAGAAACAACAGCAGAGCATAGAACAAAAGTACAAGGTAAAATTATTTTCTGATGACAGCATTAAATGGTTATATTCGAGAAGAATATATGGATACAACTCCAGAAAGTAATGATGTTGAAGAAGAATGTAAAAACATTAAAATGATAATTCAAAATGCAGCTAATGAAACTTTAGGAAAAGTAAATATACAACAAAGAAGAAATAGAACTCTAAAAATCTGGGATGATCAAATAAAATAATTGATTGAAGAGAAAAATGCAGCTTATAAAAAATATTTGAACACAAAGAAAGCAGAAAATGAAATAGAATTCAAATGCTGTAGAGCTATTGTTAAGAGGGAAATTTAGTTGTTAAGAGGGAAATTAGAAAGAGACATAGGAAAACATGGTTAAATTTTGTTACACATTTAGAATCAGACTTGCATAAGCTCCAACCTAATGCCTTCAAAATATTAAAACATTTGAATAAAGATATTAAAGAATCTACTAAAATTAATTGCGGAGTAACAAGAGAAGAATTTTTCAATTATTATAAAAGTCTTTGGACTGACAATAGTTATGAAGATACAATTTTCCGAAATAATAATGAGACAGATTCCATAATATCATTGGAAGAATTGAACGATAGTTTAAAGAAATTGAAAAATGGGAAGGCAACTGGCACCGATGGGTTGAATTCTGAATTGTACAAATATGCAGGCAAACAGTTCCATGAAAGACTGTTGTCCTTCTTTAATAATGTATTAAAAAATGCAGATATACCACAAGAATGGAAGACAAGCATTGTTATACCCTGTTCAAGAAAGGAGACAAGAGAAAAATGGACAACTATAGGGGAATCAGTTTATTAAACACATGCTACAACATTAAAATTCATCAGAGAACATATTGTTTAAACAACTCACCTCATAGGATTCATGCTTCCATGATATCGCGATTTCAAACATAGTCATGTTCATCTTCAGCCATAACTCTGACTGACGAAATTCTTCGGCCGTCAACTATTCTATTCTTGCCATCATCAGTGTTGCCATCTATGGTTGAATTTATGAACTTCAAAATCAATGTAATTTCGTTAGGGATATCAAAATTCATTGATCTATTTTTGTTTTTCTGAATGTATATTTTTTCCCAAACTGTCAATTCCAAAGGTTTCTCTACTTGTTTTAAAAGTTTAGCTTCTCTTCCAATTTTATGATGTTCTAATAAACTATGTGCAGCAATTGCAGATTTTTCAATTTCACAATTTTTAATATTTCTGAAGTGTTCTTTTGTCCGAATTTCCAAATTCCTTTTTGTTTTTCCTATATAAACTTTATTGCAATCTTCACAATTTATTTGATAAATTCCAGATTTCTCACTGTCTGGAACATTGACTTTTTTATTGGTACTTAGAAGATTACCCAGACTAAATTTATTTATTGGTGCCAAAGAAATGTTGTATTTGTCAACAATTTTTTTGAAATTTTCAATGCATTTCAGGATGGTAAGTAATTTTCTTGTATTTTTTCTTTTCTTTGCAATTTTGTAGAGTAGTATATTCATTAAGTCTTTTTTTGTGTTTGAATTTCTTCAACTTATTTATAATTAATTCTTTATCAAAACCATTTAATCTAGCAGTGTTTAAGATATGTTTAAACTCTTTGTTGAAATTTTCTTCGTTTAATGGTACATTTGTCAATCTGTAAATTAAGCTATTGAATATTGCATGCTTATGAGCAATGTGATTGAAACCTGATGATTTAATGTAATTATCTGTATGAGTTCCTTTTCTAAATATATCAAATTCAATTTTCAGTGTTTGATCATTCCTAATTATACATAAATCCAAAAAAAATGGAATTTTGTTTTCTTTTTCTAATTCAACGGTAGAAATTAGAAAAAGAAAACAAAATTCCATTTTTGGATTTATGTATAATTTGAAATGATCAAACACTGAAAATTGAATTTGATATATTTAGAAAAGGAACTCATACAGATAATTACATTAAATCATCAGGTTTCAATCACATTGCTCATAAGCATGCAATATTCAATAGCTTAATTTACAGATTGACAAATGTACCATTAAACGAAGAAAATTTCAACAAAGAGTTTAAACATATCTTAAACACTGCTAGATTAAATGGTTTTGATAAAGAATTAATTATAAATAAGTTGAAGAAATTCAAACACAAAAAAAGACTTAATGAATATACTACTCTACAAAATTGCAAAGAAAAGAAAAAATACAAGAAAATTACTTACCATCCTGAAATGCATTGAAAATTTCAAAAAAATTGTTGACAAATACAACATTTCTTTGGCACCAATAAATAAATTTAGTCTGGGTAATCTTCTAAGTACCAATAAAAAAGTCAATGTTCCAGACAGTGAGAAATCTGGAATTTATCAAATAAATTGTGAAGATTGCAATAAAGTTTACATAGGAAAAACAAAAAGGAATTTGGAAATTCGGACAAAAGAACACTTCAGAAATATTAAAAATTGTGAAATTGAAAAATCTGCAATTGCTGCTCATAGTTTATTAGAACATCATAAAATTGGAAGAGAAGCTAAACTTTTAAAACAAGTAGAGAAACCTTTGGAATTGACAGTTTGGGAAAAAATATACATTCAGAAAAACAAAAATAGATCAATGAATTTTGATATCCCTAACGAAATTACATTGATTTTGAAGTTCATAAATTCAACCATAGATGGCAACACTGATGATGGCGAGAATAGAATAGTTGACGGCCAAAGAATTTCGTCAGTCAGAGTTATGGCTGAAGATGAACATGACTATGTTTGAAATCGCGATATCATGGAAGCATGAATCCTATGAGGTGAGTTGTTTAAACAGTATGTTCTCCGATGAATTTTAATGATTATACCTCATAATGTTTACTTCCCAACATTAATTTAATATACATGCTACAACATTTATACAGACATTTTAAATGGAAAATTGAAAAGTTTCAGCGAAAAATTCCTTATGGAATGTCAAAATGGGTTTAGGAAAGGACAATCTTGTATTGATTCAGCATTTTCTGTTAAACTATTGCTTGAGAAAAGAAGAGGATTCAACTTAGAAACACATTTTGCTTTCATAGATTTTGAAAAAGCATTTGACACAGTTAAGAGATCAAAACTCTGCAATATATTGGAAGACAGAAATATATCAAATTTACTTCTGCAGAACATACAGCATATTTACAAAGACAACCCCATAAAGATTAAATTAAATAACAGATTTTCTGAAGAAGGAATTATAAATTGTGGTGTGAGACAAGGCTGCCCCCTATCTCCAATACTCTTTGCAATTTATATTAACAAAGTAATATTTGCTGGAACAAGAAATATAAATTTGGAATAAGAATATGAGAAAATACAAAAACACCCTATTGTTTGCAGATGACCAAATACTAATACAAATTCAGAAGATAATCTGCACAAAGGTCTGTATGAACTTAACAAAATTACAGAAGAATATGGATTGAAGATATCTACAGAAAAAACAAAAATTATGGCATTTCAAGGTGTAGATCCTGTCAGAAGTAAAATTGTACTGGACAATAAAATTTTGGAGCAGGTGAATAATTTTACATATCTAGGATGCAATATCTCATATGAAGAAGAAAAGGATGTAAATGCAAAAATATCTAAATTTTTAAGAATTTTAGGGTTAATACATTCTATCATCAAGCCACAGTTAGTCCAAAAACAATCAAGACTAAAAGTGTATAAAACACTGGCTCTTCTAACTCTTTTGTATGGTAGCAATGTATGGACGTTGAAACAGAAGGATATATAGAGACTTAGATCTGCTGATATAAGATACATTCGGAAGACTGCAGGATACACACTACTAGATCACAAAAAAATGAAGACATCTTAGAAGAATTACACATGGAACCTTTAGAAAACAAAATTTATGATTATAAGTCAAGATGGATGCCACATGTTCATCGAATGGAAGATCATAGGATACCCAAACAAATGTTAAGATATCAACCTGCAGGAAGAAGAAGACCAGGACGTCCACTCAAAAGACTTCTGGATGGTGTTTCTCTTGAGGCCAAAACCGGTCAACAAATGGCTAAATTCGTGAATGTACTATGATGATGATGATGATGATGATTTTAACATTACATTATAAAGCCAATAAGGCTTCTTTCAATGTTTTTATTATTAATTTAATACATCTCAATGAAGTACAAATTTTATTTGAAGAGAAAAATATCTGCTCAGACTGAGTGTATCTTTTCTCTTCATTAAGATGTATTAAATTAATACTAAAACATCGAAGTGCCTTGCCTAAATACTATCAATTCTATTTAATTTAAGTAATGCTCAATATTTCCTCTCCATGCTAATTGTTATAAATGCCTTGTTCTTAATTAATTAATCCGGGTATTAAACCCTTGATAATAAGCCAATTTGAATAACTGTATAATTTCTATATCTGTATAATTGTGTGATACTCTATATAAAACTATATACATACCATTCTTTTCTTCTAGAAAGTATTTAATCACTTCAACTGTACCACTGCTCTGGACTCGTATAAATTGTGGCAGGATTCTTGGAATATTAAGAGAGAGGCGTTCTGACTCAAACATCAAGTACATAATTAAGCGATCTTGCTTTGTCATCTCATATTTACTTATTATAAACACTTTCATCAAATTCTCAAGTTTTTCCTGCTGGCGTATTAACGATATTGTTAATGTCACTTGAAGAGAATGACCTGAAAAAAAAGTTATTTCAAAATATATTAGATGATAGACGAGGACTCCTTGACTGAGAAAAACATGCTTTTGTCAAGGAAATGTGACACCATATTGATATTCTTTTACAAAAATACATTATCAATGTTTCATGTTTCCAAATAGATTTGACAGATTTTAAAGGAAATTTAATATCTAATAATAACTTAAAGAAGGCAAGTAAAGCTTTGGGTCCTATAAGTAGATTTAAGTTGTCAACTTAAAGTCTGAAATGTAAAGTCTTTTAGCTATTTTGTGCCCATGTTCAAATCATGACCAGAAGTGTTAAGCAAAGTACTATCTACAACAAGAATAAGAGTTTAATCAAAATCAGAGGGGGGGGGTAACACTATGAGGAATTTACATTTATGAATGAGTTGGAGAAAATGTTTTCAATATCTCACCTCATAAAGTTGTGTTTTTTCATGATACTGGTTTAAAAAATATAATTTTACTTCCTTCTTCAGTGAAACTCCAACTGTTGAAATTTTGCTGTTAACACCATCTTCTGAACTGCCATCTGGTGTAAATTTTATGAACTTGGATATCAAATTATTCTCATTCGGGATTTCAAAATTCATGACTCTATATTTATTCTTCTGAATATATATCTTTTTTCCCAAACTGTTAATTTCAAAGGCTTCTCTAAATGTTTTAAAAGTTTAATTTCGATTCCAATTGTGTGATTCTCTAGTAAACAATGAGCTGCAACTGCCGATTTTTCAATTTCACCATTTCTAATATTTCCAAAGTGTTCTTTTTTATGAGTTTCTAAATTACTTTTAGTTTTTCCTATATATATATACTTTCTTGCAGTCATTGAAAGTAATATAATAAATTCCAGATTTTTTTTACTATCTGGGACTGTTATAACTACAAGGTTTCCACCAAAGGGCTTAACTTGGAATTTTAAGGGAATTCTTTGGAGGTCTAGGTAGCATTTAATTACATGCTTACTTGGGTTTCTACTGAACTATAAATTGGAAAATTTCTATATAAAAGGGTAGTCAATTCCTATATAAATAAATAACTTGATATACCTTGTATATTTTGACTCTTAAAACATTATAAAATACTTACAATATCAGTATACATAAATTAAATCTAATTTTAACCTAATTTATTTTTTATTATTTTTTCAAAATACAAGAGCAAATGCAGAGGGAGAGATACTTATTCAGAGACATTTTCTAATTCTTTTCATGATAATTAACATACTTTTTCTACTGTTTGACTCAAACTCTATTACATGATTCTATTTTAAGTAGGCTATATCAATTCGGAATTAGACGCAAGGTTTAAACCTAAAATAATATAGTAAATGTCGACATTTTATTTAACGCCATCTGGCCTAATAAGAAAAGTAATGGACTCACCCCATGTCGATGCTGGAACCACACATAAGACAAAGCTCTCAATTCAAATGTGCTTTATATTGTAGATATAACTGTAAATTACTTTAGTAGAGATAGAAATATATCTATCTTAATTTAATATGAGAACCCTGTCAGAGGCTATCTATCTCTGTCTCTTTCTAACACTTCCTCTCTCTCTCTCTCTCTACCAGGAGCTAGAAATAATTTTAAAACCAGTACTTGGCAGTCAGCTTTCTGAAATTATTTTAAGTACCGGTATGTCATAATGCATTCTGAAATTCCTACATGTATGGTTTCATATATATATCTTATATATAAAAATTAATGTTTGTTTGTATATTTGTTTGTTCGTACTTTATGCGCAGCCATACCGATTGTGATGGGGTTTTTTGCAAAATGTTCAGGAGATTTCCGGGATGAACTTAGGCTATAAGAGAGTTGTGATACTCAACTCCTACACCCTTAAAAATCGCCCTTTGTAGTGGAAAATGTTAAAAAAGTAGCTCTTTGGTCGCTTAAATGGCTTACGCTGCCTAAACCATGAGAAATACACAAAATTAATGTACACAGAATTGAATATCTCAAAAAGCTCTACAAAAAAGTCTGCGACAGCAAATGTTTATCTCTTAAGGATAACTCACAAAAACCATTTTAGTCTTTCATTGATACCAAGAGTCTCTTATCTCTTATGGATAACTCACAATAACCATTTTTGTCTTTCATTGATACCAAGAGTCTCTCGCTGTAGCCGAGTGGTTAAGACAAGAAGTCTTGGCGCAGAACTACGGGTCTTACACTGGTTCGAGTCTCTACGGGGGAAATTTCTTATGGAATGTCGGCCAGTATGTGTCAGAAATGAAATCTAGCTGGGGGAAAAAAAAAAAACTGTTTTGACTCACTCTCATCAATTTATCTTTTTTTTTCACTCTAATATAATTGTTATATGACGGTTCTTAGCTTATCTGCAAAGGAGGGTACAATTCCAATGTTCATGACTATGTGACATCATCATTCACACTTCTTGAGCCACAACAGAAGGCTGTAAGAGGTTTTCTTGCAAACCTATTTAATAATATCTAATTATGTCCTAATTTCTGAATTTGATGGTAAAAAAGTAACATATTTTTATCGTCCACCCATGACATGAGAATTGAACGTTCGTGTACGTTAGTCTAAAATATTTTCTACAACATGTAAATTATTCAATTTACTTTAGAATCCTTTATTATAATTCATTATTTAGTTTGAAATTAAATATGTCTATTTCCCTTATTTTTTAAATATCTATCTTAATATCTTTTCTTATTTTAATTCTATTTTAATATCTATTTTCTTAACCCAGACTAAATTTGTTATATAAAGTAATATTGAATTTGTTAAATTTTTTTTTTAATTTTCTGTGTATTCCGGGATGGTAAGTAATTTTCTTGAATAGTTTCTTTTCTTTTGAATCGGGATGTAGAGTGGTGTATTCTTTAAATCTCTTTTGTCGTTTGAACTTCTTTAACTTATTTATTATTATCTTATTTCCAAAACCATTTAACATAGATAAGTTTAAAATGTGATTGTATTCTTTCTTAAATTTTTCTTCACTTAATGGGATGTTTGTTAATCTGTATATCAAACTGTTGAACATTGCATGTTTATGTGCAATATGATTAAAACCTGAAGATTTAATGTAATTATCTGTATGGGTGTCTTTACTGTGTATATTAAATTCAATCTTTTGTTGATGTTCATTCCTAATTATTTACAGGTCTAAAAATGGGATTTGATTATTTTTTTTCCAATTCCGTAGTAAATTTCACAGATTTGTCTTGAAGGTTAGTAATTTCAATGAATCTTCTATATATTTTGAATTTATTAAACATCAACATATCTGTTCCAACATTTAAATATCCATGGGCATTGGTGATGTGACATTCTAGATAGCCCATAAACAAATGTCAAAAGGAGTTTTCATGCCTCTTTTTCTTTCCCTATTCGTGACACATGTTCTGACTATTGCAGTCTTTGAGACTTAACTTTCTTACCATATCTGATTTCCCATAAAGATCATGTAGCTCACTGTTATGCAGTCTTCTCCATTCATCTGTCTGTCTCTCTTTGGTCCAAAAATTTATCTAAGAATTATATTCTCTTCTTCTTCTTCTTCCTTCCATGTATTAGGCCAAGGCCTGTAAACACTTGTAATATTTTCTTTTCCCTTAAAATAAGAGACCAAGTTTCAAATCCATATAATATAACTGGAGAAATAACAGTTGTAGCCTATATATTGTATTTTAGTTAACCCATTCGCCTCAAAAGACGAGTTAGACTCGCCGGCAGTTAAATGGCCTTCAACTCAGAAGATGAGTTACACTCGCTTAACTCTGTTATATATTTTGCAATATTTTGTACATCCCTTGGCAGGGTAATGTTTTGATAACATTTATGAATAGTAGGGGAATGTGTTTTGCCCTTCACCCTTATTGTGTTCTCAAATACCGTTACATTTTGCTTGTTTTATATGTCTTGAAATAGACAATATAATTTACAGTAGCTTAAATCTGGTGTCTGGGGAAATGCGTCGAGCATTTAAACCTCAAGTGAATGGGTTAAACATTTTTTAGAGAAGTTGAGAAGAGAAGAGAAGAGAAGAAGTACTATAATGAATGACAGCATGCTTTTCAGGAATAGAGACTTTGTTTAATTTATTTCTGCATCTCATTCCTGTTCTTAATTATTGTTACTAGATATTTGAATTTACCCACTTCTCCATGTTTCATTAAATATTCCATTTCCATTATATAATGCACGTCTGTATGTGACCATGTATATAGTTGATTGATATTTACTTCCAGTCCCAATTTCTGAGAGTTATTCAATAGAATGTACATGTTGATTCTTAGTATCTTCTTGGTACTATATAATTAGCAAATAATCAACAGCATAAGATTAGATTAAAATGCTTGTCGACAAGAAAGTACTGAAGATGAAGCTGCCAAAGCTTTGAAACCACAGTCTACTTACAAGGAAAGTACTTATGTTGGACCAGTTGGATTGCAAAAAAAAAAAAAATTGAGGATATGTACAATGAAGGATACTGAACACCGTGATGTTAGTCATTTCACTGCAAATTCAATAGTATGCATAATATTTAATACAAAATCAGGAACAAGAAAAAAATAAATAAAGGCTTAACATCAGTACATAACAGAATAAATAAGTAAAACATTCGGAAAAAATAAAATAAACAAATAAAAATAGAAAATTATAGTGTGGTGAACGAGGGAAGAACAAAAAAAGGGCAGGGAGAGAGAGATAAACTAACGAAATAAATATTGCAACGGAGCAGTACGGTTACTTGAAGAGCAGAGCATCGGAGTCTGAATGTTTTTCTTCACTCCTGCAGTCGAGTATTCGTACAGTATATACAATTTTTTTCTATTTAAACATAAAAAACTCAATAAATTGAAAGTACAATAGAATATTTGTTTTATTATTTATTAATAAGCATATTTATGGTGTAAATTAATACTTTTTTTAGGACATAACAGTATATTTACACGTAAACGTGTACGTTTACAGGTAATAGTCTTGTGAGTCAATAAAACATTTCTATCAAAAGAATAAAATGGGCATAATAAATCCATTTTACGCCTTAACTACGTTAGAATCTATAGTTCAGGAAACATTTGAAAAATACGAAGAACCTGAATTGGAGGATGAGTATGTCGACTGTCGACTGTAGTGCCAGTGGAAAAATGACAAAGAACATTTGAAAACATTCTTAAAACATGTGTTTAGTGAAAACATTGAAATGGATTCACTTTTAATATGCGAATCGTGGTCCGGGCATATGGACGAACAATTGATACAGGACTGTTTACCCGTTAAAAATGTAAGGCTGAAAATTATTCCTGCAGGAGCCACTTGATTTTTTTTTTCCCGTCGATATAAGATCTATGTGCGACGACTTGAAGAATATGTGTGTCTAAAATCAGAAGGTAACGTGAAAATGTCTGATAGATTCTTTATTATAAAACTGCATTTCCTTGTATATGATCAACTGTCAGTAGAAATTTACAAAGATATGCGTATTTATGAATGGAAAAAGTTTTGCTATAACGTGGACCAAAGTGTAACGAGATTCAAAAATGTGATTGAAAATGCATTTGACATTGGTTTTAGTGAATGTGTCACATATAACTTCTCCAGGATTACCGATTGCCATCATCAGATGCCCATGGTGTTCGCAAAAACTTTGCCTCAACCATTTCATCGAAGACCCTCATTATCACCATTGATGTTATGGTAACACGAAATTATAACCGATTCTGAATTTCAAGTAAAAAAATATACAGTGCTCTGCTATCGGTATAAAGTAATCAAAATAGTTATTAATGTTAAGAAGGAGGGAAACTAATATTTACGCTCTTCGCCTCAGTAGCTGCACTTGTGCTTGAAACAAGCTTCAATGAGCAACCATGCCATTATGAACCACTTAATGACGCGATTGAAATTTAATGACAAATAACACGAGTTTTATTGAATTTGCAGCAAAATGACTAACGGCATCATATTAATGACAATTAATTAACATATCCTCCAATTTTTGTTATAATCCAACTGGTCCAACATAAGTACTTCCCTTGTTAGAAGACTGGATATGAGGTGAGGTATGAAGTATTTTAATTTAATCTTAAATTTAAATCTCGTAATGACTTTTTCCTATAAAAGTTCAATCAACAGCTTATTAATACCATTAAGTTCTACGAATTCTTTAGACTCTGAAGTTTTGATGGCAAGTACAAAATTGAGTATTAGAGGACCTTGCTTTAACCCATTGTGAATTTTAAAAGTATCTGAAAACTGTATGCCTACATGCACCCTACTCTTTGTGCCATTTAAACATACTTGAATAAATCTAACTACCTATTTAGGAATTCTGAAGTCTAGCAGAATATTATACAGGGTTCCCATAAATGCTCCTTCGAGTTTCGAACACGTGTAACTTGCGTTTAAATAAACTTACAAACATGAAACTAGTACTAATGGAAAGAGAAACTCAAAACATTTCGGTTACGGTGCCTTACAGATGTTCAATGTGAGCTCCGTTAATACGTCACACATCAAGCCTGTAGTCCATTTTTGTCCAGGAACGTTGTAGCATATCATGGTCAACTGTTTCGATGGCTGCTGTGATGCGCCCTCTCAAATCAAGGACAATCTGTGGAAGAGGGGGCTTGTACGCAAGATCTTCGACATAACCCCACAAAAAGAAGTCAAGGGGTGTGATGTCTGGCGACCGCGGAGGCCAGTGAAGAAGTTCTTCATCGTCATTACCAACACGGCCAATTCATCGATTCGGTAGTCTGGTGTTGAGATCCAATCTGACTTCATTATGAAAATGAGGGGGTGCAGTCCTGATGAAAGATCACATTGGGCATTTCCTGTTCCAGCTGAGGCAAGAGCCATTGGTGTAGCATATCCAGGTACTCACATCCTCCAATTGTTTTCTCTGCAGAGAAGAACGTACACTTTCTGCAGGCTTAAAGCGCAGAATACGTTCACTATAGGACGTAGGTATTGGGTTTTTCCAACCCCCAGATTCTAACGTTATGTTTGATCACTCTACCTGAAATATTGAAGATGCACGTCACTAAACACTATGGATTCGAAAAACCCATCAGTTTCCATGAGAGTCTGCATATTCTCGCAGAAAGTATGACCCACCATTTTATCTTCTTCCTTTAAGAACTGCAGCATCTGCAATCGGTATGGATGAAATTTCAAACCTTTACGCAGAACTTTCCATTCAGTGGATTTAGGGATCTGCAGCTCCTACTAGCTGCAATGGTTGATTTTTGAGGACTATGTATAAAATATTGACGAATCCGGTCTACAGTTGCCTCACTTACAGCCGGGTGTCCAGAAGATTTCCTCCTACAGATGCACCCTCTTGCCGCAAAATTAGCGTACCACTTACAAATTGAAGGACCACTGTGTGGATCTTCACCAAAACTTGGTCGAAAATGTTGTTGAACAACAATTACAGATTGATGAACATGATAATGAGAACACAGAACGCTCGCCTATCTTCTATACCAGCCATTTTCTCACTTTCAACAATATGCAACGTTGTATGTAATTATACGTCATTGTTGCCAACTGTGATACTATAACCAAAAACTTTTGAGTTTCTCTTTTCATTAGTACTAGTTTCATCTTTGTAAGTTTATTTAACTGCAAGTTACACATGTTCAAAACCCGAAGGAGCATTTGTGGTAACCCTGTATAAATTCTCCTTCTTAAATTAATCGTATGCCTCTTTGAAGTATACATATAGTTCATGTAGAGTGCTATTATATTCCAAATTCTTTATTACAATATATTTTATACTAAAAATCTCATCTATTGTAGAGCTATTTCTTCTGAATCCACGTTAATGATGTAGAGTACCTAAAGCATCTATGATGCTCTAATGGATGTTAAAATAAATAAAAGATGTATATTCCAAATTCTTTATTACAATATATTTTATACTAAAAATATGATCTATTGTAGAGCTATTTCTTCTGAAACCACGTTAATGATGTAGAGTACCTAAAGCATCTATGGTGCTCTAATGGATGTTAAAATAAATAAAAAAATACATATTCCAAATTCTTTATTAAAATATATTTTACACTAAAAAATCTATTGCGCCCACAATAGGGCATAACTGCCATAATAATAAAAAACTATAAAAACAGGTGAAGCATATACACAAGATACTTGTTTATTATACCAGAAGATAGGGAATAAATAATCACCTTTAATATGCTGATTGAAGTCACACTCAAAATGCATTCAAGGGTTTTATAAATAAAAACGAGGGTAAAAATTATAATAAAATATCTTAGAAATGATTTCACATCAATATATTTTTCAATATACTCGTATGAGGACACACTTACGAAATCTTATATAATCACACAAACAACTTTGCTAGTTTCAACCTAATGGGACACTCTTACGAAAACTTATATAACCCAAACACATTAAGATAAGTAGAAAAACAAATCTTATACAACTTGGCCCTGACAGGCCCAGTAAAATTGCTATAGGTTGGGAAATAGATAAAGGTTTCCATTAATTTTGAAAATAGAGAAAGGTAGAAATTATAATGTAAAAAGGCTGGGTTTTTGACAGAAAAGGCAGAACGCTGTGGAGGACCGAAAGATCCTCCTGGCGGACGAGAGCAGCCTCTTCATGGGTAAGAAACATATATCTATTATCACTCTAAAAAGTTCAAGTTTTCTAAAATTGTCATTTTCAGAAGCAAAATAATTTAAAATAATTTTGTTGACCAAAGGATCAAATAATTTAGAATAATATTTAATTAATATTGGGAAGTAAACATTATGAGGTATAATCATTAAAATTCGTCGGAGAACATTGTTTAAACAACTCACCTCATAGGATTCATGCTTCCGTGATATCGCGATTTCAAACATAATCATGTTCATCATCAACCATAACTCCGACTGACGAAATTCTTCGGCCGTTAACTATTCTATTGTCGCCATCTTCAGTTCTGCCATCTATGGTTGAATTTATGAACTTCGAAATCAATGTAATTTCGTTAGGGATATCAAAATTCATTGATCTATACATTCAGAAAAACAAAAATAGATCAATGAATTTTGAATCCCTAACGAAATTACATTGATTTCGAAGTTCATAAATTCAACCATAGATGGCAGCACTGAAGATGGCGACAATAGAATAGTTGACGGCCGAAGAATTTCGTCTGTCGGAGTTATGGCTGTGATGATGAACAGAATTATGTGTGGAAATCGCGATCATATCACGGAAGCATGAATCCTATGAGGTGAGTTGTTTACACAATATTTTTAAACAATATGTTCTCCGACGAATTTTAACTTAGAATAATTTTGTTAATGCATGATTTTAAGAAGACCTAAGGTTCAAGCAAGACGAATAAAAACCTAAAGTTGAAATTTTAAATGTTTTTTTCTATCTCTGAATATTAACAAAGTCTAATTGTTCGGCTTAAATCAACATGGCGAATTTTTACTATAACTGTTATATTTTGTTTATGATGATTTTTTAATATATCTCGTTATGGTTGTTTTATTTAATAAATCATGGCAATATTTGTTTGAATGTGTTTATATGTGGAATTCATCCACCAAAAACCAAGGCCAACCGCTCGGGCCAAAGACCACTTAAACCTTAGAGATCCTTTTTACGCTGGGGCTTAACTTCCAGCATAAGAAAATATAATGTATTATGGACCACATTAATGATTACCTATTATGTCATCAATATAGGGAGTAAGTCTGGATACTAATATATTTGTTAGAATTTTATAAGAAGTTAAAAGTAATGAGTTGCCTCTGTAGTTGTTAACAATCAGTTTTATCTCCTTTCTTATAGATTTGTATGATAATTAATTCTTTCCATTCTATTGGAAGAGATTATTTTTCCCAAATCATACTAACCAGTTTATGTATTTTGCCCATCAAGTTTCCTCCCCCTGATTTGTTCAGTTCTGCTGGGAACCCATCTGATCATAATGCATTAGATATCTTTAATTTTCTATCACCATTTCTATCTCTAATTCACTTGGTTCTGTGACTAACATTTTTGCTGTCTGTAAATCATCCTCTTCAATATCCTGTTCTGCATGCACTTTTAATAGCTGATTAAAGTAACTTTTCCATCTGTTTAATACACTCCTGGAATCTGCAATCATATCCCCAGTTTTGTTCCTAATTATATTTGTTCTAGTCTGAAACTATTTCCTTGCTATATTAATTCCCTAATGTTCTGTAACGTTCATATTTTTTGCATTCATTTTGAGATCATTAATCTTTTCTCTCAAATATTTATTCTTTTTACTCTTTAAATACCTAGTGGTTTTCCATATGATATTATTTAATTTTTCTAAATTTATTTCATTTGACTCATGTAAACAATTCATTTCATTTGACTCATGTAAAAAATTTACTTCATTTATTTCATGTAAATATTTTACTTCATTTGACTCATGTAACAAATTCATTTCTGCTAGCTTTCTTTTCTTTATAATGACAGTATATTCCTCATAAAACAATTTCTTGTTTTGACTTTTTTTTTTAATTAACCTACTTTTCTGATGCTGACAATGTAATAGTATTTCTTATAGCCTCCCATTCTTTATTTATATCAGTTTCTTCTTCCATTGCCATATGTTAATCTGAAGATTCTAGTATTTCAAATCTATTAGCAATTTTGATATGGTATTCTTAAGTTCATAATTTCTCAGGTTTTTTTATTTAATTTTTTTCAGAATCACCTTTAGGGCTTGTTCCTCTCATAGTGACCATGATGATCACTCTGACCATGATGATCCTAATAGCTGTCTATCCCTCTAACTGGTCTAATGTTGACGATGCTATTGTGTCAGCATTTATCTACTAATGGAAGATCTGATCTTGCATTTCACCATCTAGAGAGGTTCAGGTACATATCTGAATATTCTTATACTGGAATGTTGTGCTCATAACAATAAGATTATTTAATCAATTGAGTTGGTGTTTACTTGATGAAAATCCATATTTATTATTAAATAAAAATAAAACTAGTTTTATTTGATTTTCATATTTATTTATAATTCAGTGACAGCTGTTTCAGTACACTGTACCTTCTTCAGACATGTTAACAAATTATGAATTGTGTTCCAACTGATCTAAGCAACAATACAACAATATTTATTTAAATTTTTTAATTTAACAAAGGGGATTCATTCAAATCAAGTTCAGAATTTAACAGTTTTTTACTTCTTTTAAATTTATTAATTTCTACAGCCTCCAAAAGATCTAACTTCTTACCCTTATCACAAATATGTAAAATTTCAAAATTTGGATTGAAACAATGATTAAATTGGAATAGGTGGTTAGCATATTTTGAATTTTCTAAATTTCTGTTATATGCTCTCATGTGTTCCTTTATCCGAGAGATAAAAGGTCTACCAGTTTGTCCTATATAGACATTGTCACATGTGCCACACTTCAATTTATATACACCTGATCATTTTTCTATTTTTTTATTTTGGTTTTATTGTTTTTTATTATATTTTGTAGAGTTTTATTAGTTTTAAATGCCACATTAATGTTCAACTTTTTAAAGTATTTAGATATTTTATTTGAAAGTGGGTCTATGTATGACATTACGACATATTTCTTTATGTTTTCTTTGGGTAAAGGAAAAACTTTGTTAATTGCTTTTTTGTAAAGAACCTTCTTAATTAAACATTCTATAATTTCAGGGTCGTAGCCATTATAAGATTATTTGATGTGGCAAAGATGACTAATCTAACCCCATATTTGTTACTGTCTTCAAGAAGATTGAATTTGCCAATTTTTAGCCTGAATATCTTTCCATCCCACTTTTGCATTAAAATCTCCTAAGACAATTTTATATAATGAGAGCCTATCAAATATGCATTCTAATTCTTCATAAAACTAATGGGATCATTCTATGGGACCATGTGCATTTACAATTACAAAATCATGTTTACCCTTTAATATCATGTATGATATCTTATCACTATCAAAGTTAACATCTTGAATAAGAGAGAAGATCCTCCTTTGGACTAAAAAACCAATTCCAAATTCTGGTCTCACTGCACCCGTAATATAATGTAAAGCTTCTTGATTCCCGACTACCTTCTCCTGGCCATATCTATGTACATTAAAGAGATATTTATTAAATTCTGTGTTAATATTTCTAATGCCACACTACTAAATAATGTCCTAACATTCCACCTTCTCCTAGGATCATATATATCTCTATGTTTGAAGATTTGCCATGAATTCCCTGAAGTAGTCCCTGCCCAGAGATCTGAATGGGCTACTATTTTATCTCTGTAATATTTTACCTTTGCAGAACCTGTATACCATGTTTTTGTTGACAGTTGTATTTTTATGGTGAAAGATCATGACTCTTTCCTCCAAGGTACTTTTGTCATCTTGGTTATTGTCTTTGACCGTCTGGTAAGGGTGTCCATTTTGGCAGCAATGCTATTGCCAGCATAGCTCCCGGAGTCATATAAGCATTTGAGTCTCTTCACCACAATTCAAATAATAATCACAATAATAACAAAAAAAATATATAGGCCTATATATATATATATATATAAAATGAAAATTAGTAGAAATGGATGATGATGATGATGATGATGATAATAATAATAATAATAATAATAATAATAATAATAATAATAATAATAGTAATAATAATAATGATAATAAATAACTTGGTATGAAAAAATATGTTTAGAATAAGCATGATTGAAAATGATAAAGACCTAAAACTAAGAAATGGATCTATTGAATATGTAAACAGTTATAAACTAATAATGTGTAGGCCAGATGATATCAACAAACTTTAAGACAAAGTAATTCAAATTGTGATCATAAAGCATACAGGATTTCTGTAGCATTTTGAAAATTTTCAAAGTATAATTTTTTTTATGATTCAACAAGAATTAATAAATTTTCATTACACTCATTTATATAAATTAAATTTATATTTAGTTTGAATATAAGTTATCTGCCATTATGTTTACATTCTTTATGATCCTTTATTATACAAAACAATTTCACCATGCACATCTGGCAGGTTCTGGGATGTGTGCTTCCTGAGTACTAGTTAGGTCTAGAAGAGATGATGGTGTTCATTTTTAATTGTTAGATTGTACACTAGTTACCTGAATCAAATTCTAAACCCCTCTGCAATACGTATGTCGAGAAAGCATGTGTAATAATTATTGGTGCTTTCCAACAGGAGTAGTACTGGGTTTTACCTTCTTTCTCACACAACGAACACAGGCATTTAAACTCACCCTACACTTTTTTTGTGCATAGTACAAGTACATATTATCACCGATATAATGTAATCTGCCCAAAATGTTGTATAAATTGAATACAGACCACACAAATACTATACCTCCATTAGTGCAGAACCCAAAACATGGAAAGTGCAATAGATTGCAATAGGAAATACACAAATACACAATTCAACTGTAATTTTTATAAACAGATATTTACTTGACTTAAGTGCCTGCATAAATCTTTTCCTTTCAGGTACTGAGATGTCCCAGTTTTTTGCTGAAGTATTGGCAAGTGTTATTACTGTCACATCCTCATTTGAATACTGATTTAAAAATGCATTAGCTGGAAAATTTCTTCGATAGATGCGTTTTAAAAATGACCACTGACTTTGAGTCAACCTAAATAATAAAAATAAATAAATAACAAATTTCATCAATTAAAACTTGAGTTATAATTTATCCCCTCCCTTCATAATAATTGTATATTTTTTGAGAAATTGAGTTAGAATTTAACACCTCACCTCATAATTGCAAATTTTTCAAGAAATCTGCAATTATAAGGTGAGGTGTTAAATTCTAACTCAAATATTATTTAAAATAAACCTCAAGCGCCTTGTTTATTTTCTTGTGTATCATGCTTTCTTCAAATTCATTATTTCAAAGTTCGAAAGACAAAAATTTATTAATCAAAGTACACTTCTAAAAGAAAAAGAAGAAAACATAAGATTCAAGAAATTCATATATTGAAAAATTAATTTTTGTTTAAAGTTTCAACATATGATTGGCACCAAAAAACTACTTCAACATCATAAGATTAATTGAGGGGGTCCCAGCAAGAAAGTGCCAAGCCACATTTTCCTGATTCTGAAATTAAGCAATTTAAATATTTGCTTAAATCCTTAAATAAGAGACAATATTAAATTTTAATTCTATAGACGAAATGTGATTTTCTAATATGTTTATAATGAAATGGTGATTATATATTATAAATATTTTTCTTTTTTTTTATATCCAAAAGTTACACTTAAAATTATGTTGTTGTATGGCTTGATGCTGTCTTGACCAAGATATATGGAATAAGTATTTATCACCATAAGAAATGTTTACAATTAATCATACATATCCTATTTAATAAAAAAAAAAGTAATATTTGTTCCACAAAACATAAACATTGTCCTAAAAAATTTTCGTCATGTATTCCACTATTTTAAAAAAAGTTGAATAAATATTTATTATTATAAGATATGGTTACAGTTAACTATTATTTGCTCTATTTAATTCAATTGAATAATATATGTTTTACAAAAAATAAAGAATGCCCTAAAATAAGTCTTCCACATCATTTATTAAAGACACTATCAATATCATCTGGTATCAAGTTCAGGTAAAATCCATGATAGATTGGGGGGGATATACTCCATCACATTTGTAAGTTTGCTTATTTTTATCTTAAGTGGTCTTACATTTTTCTTCTTTAGAGTTATGGTACTTAGGTTCCTTTTCTTTCTTGTAGAAACCTGAATATTCATCCTGTTTTGTAATTCATTGACCCAAATCCGAAGTATATATCATCTAAAAATCTGAGCTTCACACCACTAATACACACTTTCTTATTAGTATTAATTAGCCCACCTTTTAAAGCTGTTATATAAAAAATCAATGCTTTCCAATTCAATTACAAGACTATTATTTCTCTCCAATGTGATGTAGAGTATACATTGTACAGATTGTACATTGGGTTGCCCCTCTGATATTTTTCATTCTAGTAAAATCTCTATTAGAGGATAAGTAGTAAAGCCGAATATTTACACATATTTTAATAATAATAATAATAATAATAATAATAATAATAATAATAATAATAATATAATAATAATAATAATAATAATAATAATAATAATAATAATAATAACAATAATAATATAATATTAATACTACTAATAATAATAATAATAATAATAATAATAATAATAATAATAATAATAAGGGATTATTTATTTTTATAAATATCTCTTTAATATTTTATTTTTCAATACAAGAAACATCAATTAAAATATAATTAAAATGAAAATGGATAGAAATTAATTTTTTTATATCATTCATATAATTGAATAATTTGGTTCTGGAAAATTTCTAGAATCACTTGAGAATTTGAAATATTAACTGCCTCAGTATTTTAAAGTGATTGGGTAATTTGGATGTGATCAGCCAATGGTACTCATGGCCAAATTACCTGACCGATCATATTTGAATGGATATAAAAATAATCTTGAATTCTTGGAGTAAGATCTTTATAATGCTAAGCAGTGCACTACTTGCAGTCATGTTGACTAGTCAATATACTGACAGTCATATATATTTTATAAAATATTAAGAATAATTAAATGGCGATGAGAAAGATAGTGCAACATTGGACAACATATTACTATGAAATATAAGTGCAACCAATTTGAATACAAATAATAATCTATTTTAAATATTTTTAGATATGTGATTGAATCACCATTACTAATCAGCATTTCTTGTATAATGGAAAAGATTTGAGTTTAAATACATGAAAGTTGATAAATTAATAAGTGAAATAGTTTATTCAAATAAGAATAAATGTAATTGCAATTAGAAGCATTTCAGTGCTCATAAGTAAAATAGTTTGAGCAAACCATTAACTTATATTTCATAGTCATGTGATAACGGAGAAATTTAATCCAAAAGTGAATAGAATTAATGCAAGTTTCATAATAAACAAAACAATAATATTCGAAAATAAACAGTGACAATATTTAATTAAATTCAAAAAGTGTTATTTCAAGTGAAAATCCTTTTTGTGTTCCCTGTGTTCCCCTGAGAAAGAGATATTTCAGCCGTGGCAACCCAATATCTAACCCAGGACTGCCAACAGAAGGAATACACCACCTAGTTCTACAACAACGTGATATAATACTATCTTAGTATGTGTCCAGAAATTAGAAAACAATGTTCAATTTCTTCAAATTGTGTGGATAGAAAAGTGCAAAATGCCATAGTATTCCAATTCTTATTCTGACCTCTAAAGTTGTCAGAAAATCACTGTTCAACATGATTTTTGTCTCATGAGTAGTAATAGTTGTACTTAATGCAGTTTTTTTATTGTGTTTTCAAATAAGTATTCGGAATTTCTCCATCACACACAGTTTTTTTTATTTCAATTTCAATTAATGGATTTACATAATTGTTTTTTTAATAAACGTTTTTTCGTAGACTTTCACGGCCGGAGTTACAATGAAGATCTTGAAGAAGATTTCCGGGCTGTAGGCCGTGGTCTTGAGGCAGTCTCTGCCAAAATGTCGGGGCATTTCAAACCTCGAGACCATGGCCTACAGCTCAGAAATCTTCTTCAAGATTATCAAAACATTTTTTCGTCTATTTGTCCATTGTAAAATAAAACCAAATGAGCTAACTCAAACGGTACTGTTGCTACTGTTGTGCAGGTTCAGACAGACATGTACAGACATGCACAAACATGATCTAGAGTAGCATGCATTCATTAGAACGATGTTAGTTGTGAGATAGCAATGAATAATTGTGAATGCATTGTGTCTGGATTATTGTATATTACATATTTACAAATTTATTTCTTTTAATTTGTTGTTAGTTACAAAATGCCTAGAGTTTGTTTAAATCATCCTAATAACCTTTGTTATATATGTGGTGAAGTGACGCTCAAGTCCCTAAGGTGAAACCTTACTCCATTAGTAAAAAAATGTATGAACTTTATTTTGGGTGTAAAGTGGGGGACCAAACAAGGACCTGGACCCCACATATCTGTTGTTTATTGTGTAGTAGGCTTCTCACTGCATGGAAGAATGGCACATGCCACATGCCATTTGCTATCCTTATGATTTGGAGGGAACCCAAAGATCACTATTCTGACTGTTATTTCTTCTTAACAAACATTAAAGGGATTACGCCAAAATCAAAACAAACAGTGGTGTACGCTGACTTGAAATCTGTAATAAGATCAGTTCCACACTGCGAAGAATTGCCCATACCAAAGCCTCCAGAACACGTGATATTAGATGAAGAGAGCTGAGATTCTGATGGAAGTAAGGAAGAAGAAGAAAAACCAGATTTTGATGATATAACTTTTGAACAAAGCTGTTCATCTGAGCCTCATTTATTGACTGAAGAAGATCTTAACGATCTCATGTGAGATTTAAAGTTATCCAAAAACCAGTCTGAAATGCTTGGTTCCCGGCTAAAAGGATGGGATCTTCTTCAAAATAATACAAAGATATCTTATCGTAGTTTTCATTCTCAATTTAAATACTATTTTTCTGAAGAAAATGGCTTAGTGTTTTGTAATGACATTTCTTCTCTTATGGAGACATTTGGTATTGAACATAACCCAACAGAATGGCGCTTCTTCATTCATTCCTTCAAAGCTAGTTTAAAAGCAGTGCTTCTGCATAATGGAAATAATTTCCCATCAATACCTGTGGCTCACTCTGCTAAGATGAAAGAAACATATGAAATCTTACAATTTATGTTAGAAAAGTTTCAATATGCAGTGTATGAATGGAATATTTGTGGTGATTTGAAGGTAATTGCACTTATACTTGGTATGCAGCTTGGTTACACAAAGTACTGTTTTTTTTTGTATCTTTGGGATAGTAGGGACAAAAAGAAAACCATTACATCAGAAAAGAGTAGCCTAAACGCGAATCATTCATTCCTGGACAGAAAAATGTGAAACATGACGCATTGTGTAATCCTAAAAATATGTATCTACCTCTGTTACATATCAAACTAGGATTAATGAAGAATTTCGTGAAAGGCATGGGCAATACTCCTGGTTTCATGTACTTAAAACAGAAGTTTCCTAAAATTAGTTTGTAGGATTTGTACCAATATACAATCAGCAGAAAATGTTACAAAAGTTATCTTGGAAAAATGTTACAAGTTGAAATTAGATATGAACAAGTTTGTAGGGCAAGGCTACGACGGAGTTGCCGCTATGGCTGGTCATCTAACTGGAGTTCAAACTAGGATTCAAGAAAAATATTCCAAAGCAATGTACTTCCATTGTGCTAGCCATCTAGCCATCAACTGAACCTTGCTTTGAGTGACATGTTTTCAAACTCTTCTGTCAGAAATTGTCTCGGAACAATAAAAGAAATACAATTTTTTTTTCAGAAACAATACAAATACTAACAATGTTTTTAAGGTAAACATCAGGGGTTTAATGTGCCAGAAACTAAAAAAAAAGGCTGACACGATTGTATGAGACTCGTTTCATTGAAAGACATGACAGTGTATTGACATTTATTGAGCTATTTCAGCCAATTGTAGTTAGTTTAGAAGAAATTGCTGAGAAACCATTGAAAATCTCTTCTTCAGCTTCAAACTTTTTGGTTGCAATTGAAAAAAGTTATTTTATTGCCAGTCTGTTTGTTTGTAAAAAACTCTTTAGCCTTACTATGCCCCTGTCAATCATTCTTCAGGAAAAAAGTTTGGACATGGCATCAGCTATGAACGATGCCAAGACATTGTTGAAATCTCTAGAAATTTTGAGAAAAGATGCAAAAAATAAGTTTACAGAACTATTTGCCTCATCAAAATCACTGTCTGAAAAAATATTTCATTGTGACTTGACAGTTCCTCGGTTAAGTTCAAGACAAATGAATCCAGTAAATCCAGATACTAACTAGGTAGAAGATTATTTTTGAGTAACAGTATACATACCATGTGTTGAATCACTTCTACAGAACATAACAGACAGATTTATATCAAATGAAGATATTTTAAACCAGTTTCCAAGTTCTCCTTCCTGGATTCACAGATCCCGACAAAGTAAATCATTTCGAAAAACTGTCAGAGTACTTTGATGATAATATATCACTTGCTGCTATTAAAGCAGAATACACATTGTGGTATAATTTAACACCATCAATTAAGAAAGGTAGCGAAGTACTTAAAGTCTTGGAAATGTGTGACAAAACATATTTTCGGTCAATCAATTTCCTTCTGACAGTGTTAGCTACCCTACCAGTAACAACATACAGTGTGGAAATATATTTTTCAACCATGAAAAGAGTGAAAAGTGTGTCTAGAAGTTTGAATGACAGATCAAAGACTGAGTGCACTAGCGATGATTTCCATTCATCGGGACATCACTATCAAACGGGATAAAGTGATCGATAAAATGGCTGGGGAGAAGAAAAGAAGATTGTTGCTGTAAATTAAAATGGGGTCACGAAGCTTACAAAAAGAACATGACTATCTAATGAACAATGTTTACAACTTTGATTTTCAATTTATTAGTAATCTGCCAAGAATTTTATAAAACGTAAATAAATAAACTGAAATGTTTATTTAAACTGTTATTGTTATTCATTCCATCATACTCATCTTTTTTATACACATTGGATTTTATTAGGGTGGATTCTCTCTTATTCCGATTCAGCCCCCCCAAATGAAAACCCTGGCTACGTGCCTGTGCTTGGAGGGTCAAGTTAACTCTGCACCAACTACTCATTCTAGTTGAATGACTGCTACAGCTGCTGGAGGGTCAAGTTAACTCTGCACCAACTACTCATTCTAGTTGAAGGACTGCTACAGCTGCTGGAGGGTCAAGTTAACTCTGCACCAACTACTCATTCTAGTTGAAGGACTGCTACAGCTGCTGGAGGGTCAAGTTAACTCTGCACCAACTCCTCATTCTAGTTGAAGGACTGCTACACCTGCTGGAGGGTCAAGTTAACTCTGCACCAACTACTCATTCTAGTTGAAGGACTGCTACAGCTGCTGGAGGGTCAAGTTAACTCTGCTTCAACTACTCATTCTAGTTGAAGGACTGCTACAGCTGCTGGAGGGTCAAGTTAACTCTGCACCAACTACTCATTCTAGTTGAAGGACTGCTACAGCTGCTGGAGGGTCAAGTTAACTCTGCACCAACTACTCATTCTAGTTGAAGGACTGCTACAGCTGCTGGAGGGTCAAGTTAACTCTGCACCAACTACTCATTCTAGTTGAAGGACTGCTACAGCTGCTGGAGGGTCAAGTTAACTCTGCACCAACTACTCATTCTAGTTGAAGGACTGCTACAGCTGCTGGAGGGTCAAGTTAACTCTGCACCAACTACTCATTCTAGTTGAAGGACTGCTACAGCTGCTGGAGGGTCAAGTTAACTCTGCACCAACTACTCATTCTAGTTGAAGGACTGCTACAGCTGCTGGAGGGTCAAGTTAACTCTGCACCAACTACTCATTCTAGTTGAAGGACTGCTACAGCTGCTGGAGGGTCAAGTTAACTCTGCACCAACTACTCATTCTAGTTGAAGGACTGCTACAGCTGCTGGAGGGTCAAGTTAACTCTGCACCAACTACTCATTCTAGTTGAAGGATTGCTACAGCTGCTGGAGGGTCAAGTTAACTCTGCACCAACTACTCATTCTAGTTGAAGGACTGCTACAGCTGCTGGAGGGTCAAGTTAACTCTGCACCAACTACTCATTCTAGTTGAAGGACTGCTACAGCTGCTGGAGGATCAAGTTAACTCTGCACCAACTACTCATTCTAGTTGAAGGACTGCTACAGCTGCGGGAGGGTCAAGTTAACTCTGCACCAACTACTCATTCTAGTTGAAGGACTGCTACAGCTGCTGGAGGGTCAAGTTAACTCTGCACCAACTACTCATTCTAGTTGAAGGACTGCTACAGCTGCTGGAGGGTCAAGTTAACTCTGCACCAGCTACTCATTCTAGTTGAAGGACTGCTACAGCTGCTGGAGGGTCAAGTTAACTCTGCTTCAAATACTCATTCTAGTTGAAGGACTGCTACAGCTGCTGGAGGGTCAAGTTAACTCTGCACCAACTACTCATTCTAGTTGAAGGACTGCTACAGCTGCTGGAGGGTCAAGTTAACTCTGCACCAACTACTCATTCTAGTTGAAGGACTGCTACAGCTGCTGGAGGGTCAAGTTAACTCTGCACCAACTACTCATTCTAGTTGAAGTACTGCTACAGCTGCTGGAGGATCAAGTTAACTCTGCACCAACTACTCATTCTAGTTAAAGGACTGCTACAGCTGCTGGAGGGTCAAGTTAACTCTGCACAAACTACTCATTCTAGTTGAAGGACTGCTACAGCTGCTGGAGGGTCAAGTTAACTCTGCACCAACTACTCATTCTAGTTGAAGGACTGCTACAGCTGCTGGAGGGTCAAGTTAACTCTGCACCAACTACTCATTCTAGTTGAAGGACTGCTACACCTGCTGGAGGGTCAAGTTAACTCTGCACCAACTACTCATTCTAGTTGAAGGACTGCTACAGCTGCTGGAGGGTCAAGTTAACTCTGCACCAACTACTCATTCTAGTTGAAGGACTGCTACAGCTGCTGGAGGGTCAAGTTAACTCTGCACCAACTACTCATTCTAGTTGAAGGACTGCTACAGCTGCTGGAGGGTCAAGTTAACTCTGCTTCAACTACTCATTCTAGTTGAAGGACTGCTACAGCTGCTGGAGGGTCATGTTAACTCTGCACCAACTACTCATTCTAGTTGAAGGACTGCTACAGCTGCTGGAGGGTCAAGTTAACTCTGCACCAACTACTCATTCTAGTTCAATGACTGCTACAGCTGCTGGAGGGTCAAGTTAACTCTGCACCAACTACTCATTCTAGTTCAATGACTGCTACAGCTGCTGGAGGGTTTAGTTATAGCTTAAAATTTAAACAGTGTGTATTTGCATCATGAGGCCAATTAATACCTTTAATTCCGTGAAAATATTACAGACGAAGTTTTGACGTTCCAACTACGGAAATTTAATTCAACCAATAACATGTAGTTTGTGAATATATTTATAACCAACTAACTAACTCACTGGCAGTATTGAACCCATAGGCTCATAGCCACATGGACATAACCTCTCCATGCATCCTTATCTTTAGCTATGTTTTCCATTCATCCTCTGTATAATCTACTTCCCTCAAATCATGGTTCATGTTATTCTCCCACCTCATTCATGGTCACCAACTGGATGTTTTCCCTTTGGTTTTCCTACAAGTTTCCATGTCCCTTTTCATTTTCCATTCATGCCAGAGTCCTGCCCATTGCAGTTTATGAGACTTAAATCTTCTAATTACATCTGGTTTCCTATAAAGATCATGTAGTTCACAGTAGTCTTCTCCATTCACCTGTATGTTCATCTCTCTTTGGTCTAAAATTTTTCCTAAGAACTTTATTCTTAAGTACTCAGTCTTTTCTCCTATTTTAAATTACGAATCCTTGTTTTGCATTCATATAACTGGGAGAATAATAGTTTTATATGTTTTCAGTTTAAAGTTTTTTGAAAGAATTTGAGATGACAAGAGTCCCTATAATGCATAATAGCATGCATTTCCAGAGTTGAGTCTATGTTTAATTTCTTTGTGCACCTCATTCCTGTTTGAAATTATTGTCCCTAGATATTTTAATTCAGCCATGTCTTAAAAATTTTACTCATATAGAACTGAAAGGATTCAACCCATCTCTTCCTAGGTCATCCCAATGATCTTCTACCGTATTGTCAATATGGAAAGAAGTTTTCATTGGTGTGAAACATTTTCACCCATTTTTTTAAGGATTTTAAAAACCTGCTTAACACAGTAATGAATAAGTAATATTTTGCAATCTTTTTAAGGCTTCTAACTTTCTCGAAAGAACATCAATATAATCCACTTTCAGGTTGCTAGGCCTGTCAGAGGTTACTTGTTTTAAGAGTTGGTGTAAAACATTCACAATTACTTAGGGGATGTTTCTATTTGACCTTGACATACAATTCCAGTACCCATGACAAGGATATGTGGTAAGATTTTGAGTTAAATGAATAATTTCACTACAAAATATAATTGGACAAAGTTTAGAAAAAAAATTCAAACTTAGATACTGATTAATTGTAAACTTATTCATAATAGAGATAGAGATATGACTTCTGCTAGGTAGCAGCAGATTACTGCTGCTGCTTGGATAATTGGATGGCATTCTGCATGAACTGGCTATGTGTCATTATGTAAGTTTCAAGAAAAATATGTTAAATTTCTTTTGTACATTTAAACTATAGCGACCAAACTAACAATACTCATTATTGTAATCAAATGGTAAAAGAAAATTTTTGCCTGAACCGGGAATCGAACCCCAAACCTTCAGCTTTCCGTGCTGATGCACTAAACCATTGAGCTAATTCAGGTTTCCTTCCCATCCAAAATGTTCGATTCCCAGTTCAGGCATACATTTTTCTCTTTACCATTTGATTACAATAATTTAGTTGTGTACTTTAATATACTTATTTCAATCATGGTAACAGCTTTAGCTTCTTACTATTAATTTAATAACAATACTCAGATATGCATAAAAAATCTAGAGCAGAAACATTTGGTACTTAGCTGCATGATGTAAAGTTAGCATTTATGAAGATCTAGTTTCATAGCTGTTTGTTGTAAAACACAGAATCTCAGATAAGACTAATGGTGTTTACATTTTTCTTCAATAATACGGCAGCATATAGAAAATCTCAATTTTTTTATATAGCACTTAGCCAGTTGATGCACAACATCATCCAATTTGGGTAATTAAAAAATTCTATTCCAGTTTGTTTTAAATGCCTGAACTTTTTTTGGTTTTATTGTATATAAGATCATCATCAGGAATCATAATAACCAGTACCTTTACATTAAACACCCTACTTTACGCAAATGATCAAGTTCCGGCTATAATTTCCAATTCAGAGAATAACTTATAAATAGGACTATATACATATGTACACTTAAATTTAAATGCAGGTATGGAAAGAAACCATCTCCTCCGTTGTCCAGCTTTTGTAGAAGAGACCAGTCTTTCTGCTAAAATTGTAGTGCAAGAGAGCGAATGATTTCATTATCAAGTGCTCGACATTAGATACCAACCAACCAACCAACATATGT
Source organism: Diploptera punctata (assembly GCA_030220185.1). NCBI lineage: Eukaryota > Metazoa > Arthropoda > Insecta > Blattodea > Blaberidae > Diploptera > Diploptera punctata. The sequence continues at coordinate 1,493,841 of JASPKZ010006822.1, forward strand.
ACACTAAATAAAATACTAACAGATTTTGGATGGAAATATCAATACAAAAGTCAAAAGTACTGGAATTCTTAGGAGAAGATCCAATCAGAAGTAAGATAATACACATTAACCAATACCTAGAACAAGTACAAAATTTCAACTATTTAGGTTGTGAAATATCTTATCAAAATGAAAAAGATGTAAACAAGAAAATCACCAAATTTACACAAATCGTAAGAACAATAAATTACACATTAAAAGCTAAATTAGTACAAAAATCCACAAGAATAAAAATATGTAATACTTTGGCATTACCCCCCCTTTTATATTAAAGTGAGACACTGAGAAAAAAAGAGACAGGAGCAGAACCAAAGCAACACAAATGAAAATTCTCAGAACAGCAGGATACATTGTTTTAGATCGAAAGGAAAATTAATAAATTTTAGAACAATTAATTAGAAGTAGAATCAGTAGAAGAAAAACTCAGCATATATTAATTAAACTAGCTAGACCATGTAAAAAGAATGGATAATTCAAGAATCCTAAAAACGATGATGCAATATAAACCCAAAGGACATCATCGACCATGAAGATCTGTTAAAAGACTGCTAGATGGGGCCAAAACAGGTCTACAAAGGCCTAATTCATGACATGATGATGAAGATCTTCATGTGTATATTGGTAGGTTGAGTGTGTCTACTATTGTCTGTAGTGATGTGTTTTCAAGTTTCTATAAATAATTTTTTATGACCGTTGAGGTCACTATTCAAGTTAAAGTGAATTAATGTACCTGAGCCACCCAGCATCCTCTATTATAATTTTAAAATGTGAAAGCCTTTTGAACTACCATAAATCTTCACTATTTGTCAAGTATTGCTTCGTGTGATGATTTTGTAGAGACATTTATGATCAATGGGTATTTTTCTTTTAACATTCTTCCATTTCTAGATACTTTTAAATTTAATTTACTTATAAAATTTTATTGTTATTGTATTTTTTAGGCCTATGTTTTATTGAAAGTTTGTTATTAATTGTATCTATTGGGTGACTGCTTCTATTTTGTGTTTTGTGTAGCAAGTCACCAAACACATATAATTGAGGCGTTGACATGGGAAAGGTAGTAAATCATAATAAGCAAATTTCACAGGGAAACAAAAATAAATTTTCCCAACATTATTTTTAATATAATTTTGACACTATTTGCAAAATTGTTACAAAATATCCATATTAACTTTTACAAATATATTTAAATTTATGTGTCAAAATTTTGTTTTGCTTCCCCTATAAAATTTGCTTTTTATGACTTATTACCTATCCCATGTCAACGCCTCAATTAATAACAGTTTTTCTATACCATAATACATAAACAATACAATATCAATAAAATAGATATAATTTTTAAATGAAAACATACCCATTAAACAATAAACCCCTCTATAAAATCATCATATGAAGCAGTACTTGACCAATGCTCAGTCCAAATAGTTGAGGATGACTGTGTCACTCAGGCACACTTTAACTTTATTATCTTGTCCAAATGCAACTAATGTTAATTTAATGAATTACTAACTGGACTGTGGTAATGAAATTTCAACCACATGCATTCCTGTTTATTTTGAAACAGTCTTAATGACTTTAATAATATAATTGTATGCCAGATGATTCTGAGCATATTTAGAAGTACCTTTTTGCGTTGATTGTTTAATATATTAATGTACTAAAATAATTAAATCTGACATAACATGAAATTGAATATAGTGTAAGAATTGAAAGTGTTTTTGAACTTGTTTCAGCATCTGTAAAATCTCACTTTCAACCTTGTGACACACTATAAGCAATAATTGTGTGGAACAGTGTAAGTGCTGAATTAAAAATATTTCAGGAAATACAACCACACATTTAACTGCTACTAAAACATTATTTTATTTTATATACAAATATAAGAAGTGATCCTGAAAAAAATATTTAATAGCAATTAACCTTTACAGAGCAAATTTACTTTTCTATTCAGAAAAAAGGCTAATAAAATCAGACGTCAAAGGAAACTAGTGCTGACAACATTAATAAATTATAGTCAATTATAATTAAAACCCCTGTGCCATTTTTTACCATTCTTAGATAATATTTCCCAATTTATGTATTGCTATTGTTTACTTAGCTCTGATTCAATAGATAATCCAGTATGGAACATAAGGTGGAGTTGCAAATTCTATCCATTCTCTCCTAATATTACTCATCATCCTCTTATCATGTCCTTTTGGAAGGTCGATTCCAAATATGCTTCCAACCATCTCTATCTTCCCATGTTTTGCTTCTTTTTAGTTCTTCCCAGTCGTATCCTCTCTCCTGTAGACTTTTCTTCACTTGGTTAATCCATCTTTCTCATGGTCTACCTCATGGTGGTTTTCCTTCTAACTTGAGATTTAACAGTCTTTGTGGTAGTCTTTCCTTTTCCATTCTTTTTAAATGTCCGAACCATTTTAGTCTACTTTTTTCAATGTCTGTTGTTAATTTGTCTACACTTAATGTAAAAAAAAATCGCATAAGACATTGGGATGAAGATATAGCACAAATTATCAAAGACAAAAAAGAAGCATACCACAAGTACTTATCAAATAAATCAGAAGAAGACAAAATCAATTACCACAAAACAAGAGCAATAGCAAAAAGAGAAACCAGGAAGAGACATAAAAAAATTGGGAGGAATTTGTGTTACAATTAGAGAATGATATTACTAGACCCGCACCACAAACCTACAAAATCTTGAAAAATTTGAATCGTGAAACAAAAGACAATCTCAACCTTAATGTCATCCCAGCCAAACAATGGTCAAATTATTTTCAAAATCTTTGGACCCAAACTCCAAATACTCTTACTTTACCATCATCCAATAACACCTCTACAGACTTGATTACAGAGGATGAACTATCAGAAGTATTAATGAAAACGAGAATCAATAAAGCTTCTGGAGAGGATGGAATCAGTATTGAACTATTTAAAAATGCAAATCCTCTGTTTTTAGACAGATTTCTAACATTCTTAAATAAACTATGGGAAGGGAGAGACATTCCTGTAACAAAATCTATTGTAATACTAATATTTAAAAAAGGAGACAAGAAAAACTGTGAAAATTACAGAGGCATCAGCTTACTAAATACTGGATACAAAATTTACGCCAATATAATTAAGAACAAATTATACAAACATCTTAACAGCCTCCTCAGCGAAGAACATAATGGCTTTCGTAAAGGTCGATCCTGCTGTGATGGAACTGATGCATGTGATCCATGAAATTATTAATAGAAAAACACAGGGAGTTCAATATAGAAACACATTTAGCTTTTGTGGATTTCAAAAAAGCCTTCGACAAAATCAATAGGAATAAACTGTTGGAAATTTTAGCTGACAACAATCTACCACAACAGCATATTTTAAATTTATACAATATCTATAAAACAAATTTGATATCAGTTCGAATCAATAACACACAAACAGAATGGACCGAAATTAATAGGGGCGTAAGACAAGGATGTGGTCTCTCGCCCTTGCTCTTTATCATATACATGGATAGAATACTCCAAGATTGGCGACAGATGAGACACGGTTCATCCAAATTAATAGAAACCATAAAATAGACTCTTTGCTTTTTGCAGATGATTTGGTATTAATAACTCCAACAGAAACAGATTTGCAGTATTCTATACACAATTTTAATATAATTGCAAAAAGGTACAATATGGAAATCAATACAAAGAAAACTAAAGTGATGGCCTTTTGTGGGAAATACCCTATACCTAGCAAAATTGTTTTGGATGATGACATTTTAGAACGAGTAAACAAATTTAATTATTTGGGTTATAATTTAACATTTCAAGATGAAGCTGATATATCAAAGAAAATCACAAATTTTACAGAAAATCACAAATTTTACAAAAAATAACGGGGATAATTAACAGTATAATGAAACCATCTTCAGTACAGAAGAACACAAGATTACGGCTTTATAAGGTTCTTGCAAGACCAGTATTAAGATATGGTAGTGAAGCATGGACAATACGAAGAAGAGATGAAAGCCGAATAACAGCAAATGAGATGTGATTTATGCGCCGTACAGCAGGCTACACAAAGTGGGACCATAAAAGAAATGAGGAAATCATGGAAGAGTTGGATGTAGGACCCATTCTTCACCATATACAAAACTACCAGAACAACTGGAAAGCCCATCTTCAACGAATGCCATCTCATAGAATCCCAAAAGCCATACTTCGCTACTACCCCCAAGGCAAAAGATTGCTGGGATGTCCAAAAAAGCGCTGGATGGAAAATTCCTCTTTGAGACCGTAACAGGCCACACGGCCTAAAACTTGCATGGATGATTATGATGATTAATGTCTTTCTGATTTTGTCATTCATTATTATATCTCTCCTTGTTTTATGTACCATTCCATGTAAGAATTTCATTTCTGTAGCTTGGATTCTGCTCAAGTCGTTCTTTGTATATGTCCAAGTGTCAGCTGCATATGTTAAAACTGGTTTGAAATAAGTTTTACACACTGCCATTTTACTCTTGGTGGGTATATCTTTGTTCCAGATTAATTGTTTAGTTAAATATAGACTTTTAAACTTTTCTCAATTCTTTTACTGAATTCAGTCTGTATTTTCCCATTTGCATTTATTATCATTCCTAAATATGTAAATCTTTCCACTTTTTGTAGATTTATGCCTCATAACTTAAGATTCCAATCATTGTTCTAGTTTCTACATATTTTCATGACTGCCGTTTTTAGATATTTATTTTTAAACCATATTCTTCTGAAACTGTTTTCTAATGTTCAAGTCTGTGTTCTATGGTATATTTTGAATTTTACCATATCATTACATCATCTGCAAAGATGAAAGCTTTCATGTCTGGTTTTTTGCCGTCCCCTACAACTTTATTTGTAATATCATTCATTATGGCATTGAACAAAATAGGTGATAACACACTCCCTTGTCTAACTCTAACATTTGTTTCAAACCATTGTGTCATTCCTACTGGAGTCTTAATGCAGTTTTCACACTTTCTGTAAGTACTTCTAATTTTTCAATTAAACTCTTTGGTACTTTTAAATTTTGTAATGCTACCCATATTTTTCTATGTACAACACTATCGTACGTCTTTTTGAAATCAATGAAGACAATGTATATTTCTGCTCCATATTCCCATTTCTTCTCAATAAGCTGTCTTACTGCAAAAATAAATTGTAAAAAGTTTCTTCCACATACCTTTTGATTACCCCACAATATCAATATTGAACACATTTTTAAGCATATATCGCTTACTTATTTCCAGAAAAATAAAAACAAATTTAAAGATAATAATCCAAGTTTTTACAACACCAGACAAAGTATTATTTAATAAATAAGATGAATCCAGAGTCATCTTACATCAAAATTTAACAATCTAGAAAAGCTGACAATGGTATGCATGGTATATCGAAACATGTTCAAATAGAACACAACAAATTATGAGGTAAGATGACTCCGGATCACCTATTTATTAAGAAGAAGCACATAATGTTACTTCCTATTGTAAATTATTTAAAATATATTATTTTCTTGCTACATGTTCTTAAACTGCTGGGTCTAGACAAAGTACATATTTAGGACCCAAATTATATATAGATCCAATCCTGAACTAAGCAAACTAAACACAGACAGATTAAAAAAACAAGTATTAAATTAATTATTTTAAATATTCTAATACGATAAATGCATAGTAGCTTACTTTTGTTTATAATATATCCTAATATCTTTAACTTCTTTCTCATTTTAATATCCTATATTGTTTTGTTATTCTCCTGTGTTAATTATTTTTATATGGCATAGCCCATTTTCAATTTTGAAACTTGGTCCTAAATCTGTGCTTTCTGTTTTTCTTCTCTCATTAACTATAACTCTATAATGTATATTTTTTCTATAAATGTATTACATTTTATAACTGTATCAACACTGTGAACAAATATTTATTCTATTTACATCTTATCTCATAAAAGTTGAGTACAGAAAAACTTTACTTTGATTTCCACCATAAATTTTCTAAGTCCTACAGAATAACAATGTGCATGTGCAAGCGTTTATAGAGTTGACACTAAGTGGAATCATATGTCTGTGAAATCCCACAAAAAGTTTATGGAGTTACCCCTAGATGGAAACAAGTAGCTGTGAAATTGACATGACCAACCTTCGAAATAAGTTCCCAAACATTTATTAGTTATACACTAACTTCCCTCTTCCTAATCTAGCAAAATAAATTGCATGAACATTATTTAATAAACTATAAACTAATCTTGTGTACAATAACTTGTCCCATTGGTACCTAACAAAATGAAGTTGATTTCTTGAAATAGGGTGTTGAATTAATTGTGAATGTTGGTCCTATGAAACGCTGGAGGGAAAATTTTCTATAGGATCGTAACAGGCCTTGGCCTAATACTTGGAAGGAAGAAGAAGAAGAAGTGAATGTTGGTAACACCGAGTTTACCGACATCTTGTGGAAATTAAATTAAGCATTTGTGCATCTCTCGCATATGCACTGCAGTTCTGTAGAACTTCAAAGAAATCATTGTGTACATAGAAAAATATTTAATAATTGTAAAAAATTGTTACAAGAATCATTGTAAAACTTTTAATATAGTGTGAAGTATTAGTAAAGACAGAAGAAGTATGTATAGCAACAGAATTACAAGAATATAGTATAAAAAAAGTCAAGTGGAAATTCATCTAAAGTTGAGATCTTTAAGGACATGTTTAAAAAAAACTTCTGTTTTATCGTCAACTTGTCCAAAATATCTGGACAAGATGGCGATAAAACAGAAGTGTTATGAAACATGTCCTAAAAGAACTCAACTTTTATGAGGTAAGATGCAAAAGGCACATCTTATTTATTTGCCATCAACCTTTACCAAATTGGAAACAAAAAGGAGAACATAGATCATCCAAGACTGTTACTGCTACTTTTCCACCTCTACTGCCACTGCCATAACCATCACAGTCACCACTACTATTACTATCACTACAATACTACCACTATTATTACTACTATGTACTACCACTATTATGGTACATTACATTACAAAACATGAGATGTCTTTTATTTCCTGAAAATTTTCATTTGGCACTTACATGTTTCCCAGAAACTCTCTTCAAAATAAATATTGATGTTGTATTACTTACTGACGAATTTCTTTCCCATAAGCATAATTTATATAGAGATCAGGAAATGTACTCATTGCCAAAGACAAAGTTACTTCTTGAGGAACATCTGTCATTCTTCCAGAACTAACAAATGCATAAAAATACAATGGGAATAAGACAGTTGATATTATTATCAATGCAAGACCTCCTGCAATAAAATATTTTAAAACTGCTTTTGTCTTGTTCCCTCGCAATTTTGAAGATTGTAGTTCAAAATTTTGAGAACATTTTCTTTGGAAAATATTAGCAAAAATATCTTCCATCTTCAGCCATTCATAAAATGTTAATGATGTATCTGTCCACAACCAATCAGTGAGTGTACGAAGCTCATAGAAGAATGGAATTTGTAGATAAGCTTGGTGAATTATTTTGTTCAGTAAAGAATAATGTTTACACAGGAAGTTACCATGAATACTCATGGGATAGCCATTTCTGACTTGATAAGCGCAGAGAAGAAAGCAACAGCTTTTGAGAACATGGCACATCTGTCGAGGTAATAATTCTGAGATGGATCTGAAATACAAAATAAGAAATAGAATCTAATTGAGGATTTACAAGTAAATGCTTAGAAAAAAATAAGTTAAAATTTTAATTCTGATTTATTATATTAGATAGAACTCATTCACCAAACATCAGATTTAAAAACCATTGACACATTTCAACAGCTATACTGTCATTCTCAAGACAATAATATAACAAAAATATTTAAATCTGATATTTGGTTAATGGGTTCTATTTAATATAATAAATCTGAGTCAAAATCTTCACCAAGAAGATCCTATATTAATTCCTGTATATTGAGGTAATGGCTTTTGCTCACTTAGTATTAATCTCCCTAAGATTTTAAATCAGCTTCAAATAGACATAATGAAAGGATTATCATTAATATTTAAAGCAAGTGACCCAATGAGGAATATTTTAATTAATGAATAAGAATAATTGAGACTTGAAAGGGAATGTAAATTTTTTTCGCCCAATGGGTTGCTGGACCAGAGGGGTATTATTGTGGGGTTCCCATGCTGGGACGTCCAAAAAAGCACTGGATGGAAAACTCCTCTTTGAGACCGTAACAGGCCACATGGCCTAATACTTGCATGGATGATGATAATGATGATGAATAAGAACAATTACATTGGTTTGGAAACTTTCAGAAGTATTAACGAAAATGAGAATAAACAAACTTCCTGGAGAGGATGGAATCAATATTGAACTATTTAAAAATGCAAATCCTCTCTTTTTAGACAGATTTTTTACATTTTTAAATAAACTATGGGAAGGGAGAGAGATTCCTATAAGTTGGACAAAATCTATTCTAATACCAATATTTAAAAAAAGGAGACAAAAAAAACTCAAAATTATATATAATAAATTGGTAAGAGGCACTCGAAAGAGCATTAAGTTAAAAATTATATAGGCATCAGCTTATTAAATCATCATCATCAGCATCAAGGATTAAACCTGCTGGTTTGTTCATGTTAGAATTGGTCTGTCCATCTTTTACTGGGTCTTCCAACATTTCTTCATCCTAGTGGTTTGTAATGAAGAATCTGTTTAAGATTCTTATTAAATACTGGATACAAAATTTACACCAATATAAATAAGAACAACCGCCTCAGGAAGAACAGAATGGCTTTTGTAAAGGTCAATCCTGCTGTGATGGTTATTTCTCCATGAAATTATTAATAGAAAAACACAGGGAGTGCAATGTAGAAACACATTTAGCTATTGTGGACTTCAAAAAAGCCTTCAACTAAATAATTAGGAACAAAACGTTGGAAATTTTAGCTGACAACAGTCTACCACAACAGCATATTTTAAATATATACAATATCTATAAAACAAATTTGATTTCAGTTTGAATCAATAACACACAAACAGAATTGGCCGAAATTAATAGGAGTGTAACTTCCAAGATGTTAAATTTTCTATTACTCACAGAGACTACAACTACGATGGAAGGATGTCACCATATCTGGGACCTGAAGTGAATATACACGCAATGTCAGATTTTATGCATAGAAGAAGAAGAAGAAGAAGAAAAAGTAACACAAGGATGTGGCCTCTCGCCCTTGCTCTTTATCATATACATGGAACAGAATACTTCAAGATTAGCGACAAATGAATCATGGTTCTATTGAAATTAATAGCAAACCCAAAAATAGACCTCTGCTTTTTGCAGATGATTTGGTGTTAATAGCTCCAACAGAAAGAGATTTACAGTATTGTGTACACAATTTTAATATAATTGGAAAATGGTACAATATGGAAATCAGTACAAAGAAAACTAAAATGATGGCCTTTTGTGGGAAATGCCCTATACCTAGCAAAATCGTTTTGGATGATGAAATTTTGGAACAAGTAAATTAATTTAATTATTTGGATTATAATTTAACATTTCAAGATGAAACTGATATAGCAAAGAAAATCACAAATTTCACAAAAACAACAGGGATAATTAAAAGTATTATGAAACCATATTTAGTACAAAATAACACAAGATTACGGCTTGATAAGGTATTAAGATATGGTAGTGAAGTATGGACAATACAAAGAAGAGGCACAACGCCGAAAACAGCAAATGAGATAAGATTTATGCGTCGTACAGCAGGCAAACAAACTGGGACCATAAAAGAAATGAGGAAATTATGGAAGAGTTGGATGTATAACCCATTCTCCACCATATATAAAACTACCACAACAACTGGAAAGCCCATCTTCAACGAATGCCATCTCACAGAATTCCAAAAACTATGCTTCGTTACTGCCCCCAAGGCAAAAGATCGCTGGGGCGTCCAAAAAAGTGCTGGATGGAAAATTCCTCTTTGAGACCGTAACAGGCCACATGGCATGGATGATGACGATGACATTGATTTGGACATATGAAAAGGATGAATGAAGATAGATTGCCAGTTAGGAGTTTGGAGTGGATTCCAAAAAGGAGAAAAAGAACAGGAAGACCTAAGAAGACATGGCTGCAGGAAATCATGAATTTGATGAAGGACGGGGGACTGCAGGGTGGTGATTGTAAGATTAGGGATGAATGGAGGAAGAGAATCAAAACTTAATATTGTTAAAAAATGAAATAAAATAAGTAGAGTTATGATGATCTTGAAGAAGATTTCCGGCTCTAGGCCGTGGTCTTGAGGCTTGAAGTTCCCCGACGTTTCGCCAGAGACTGCGTCTGCATCCTCAAGGGTGGTCTTGAGACTGGCAATTTTATACGTATACATGCGTGGGAATTGCCGAGTGCGGCCGCAGCACAGTGTGCTGAGGCGGCTACAGTCATCCTTTTTGTATGGTCTGGGCCATCCGCGGGTTCCAAGGCTGGCGCCTTTTTGTCCAGCCAATTCTGAAGTTGGTCCGAAAGAATATTAAGATAATATGTATGGTGAGTGAGAGTAACCATGGCAGAGATGTAGAGTTGGTGGTCTTCGGAGTCGTGAGCTGCGGTTTTATCCGTGCTGGTTCAAGAAATGTGTTGTAATGTGCTATTGTCTTAAAAGTATGGTGTTATGTGTTGTTTGGTTTTTGTGTTGTGCTATCTGTTTCACGGTGTCCGGATCCTTCATAGTCCAGTCAAAATAGACATTTCAATTTACAAAAATTCGCATAGAGCTGAAAATTAGTACGAATGTTGGGAACACCATTATAAATGAAATGTGAAAAGTTCCCATCGATACCACATCTGCAAAAAAAGTTATTCAAGGTCAAAGTTCGCGAATATGGGTTTTTTGAAATTTTCAGTCAAACGGTAAGTTTCATCATAAAAATAGGCCAGACGAAAGTTATAGATCATGCAATTGTCTACACAAATTGTTCTTACACTTTATTTCATAAGAATCGCCATTCTTGAGATATCGCGATTCTAAAATTTGAAGAAGTCGTATTCTACATAATGCGCACATATTTCTGCACCACCTGTATGAGGTAGTATTACTTGGCGCAATTTTTAATATGGTGTCTTCGATAGGTATACTTCACGATCTATTGTGATTAAGTTTTATTAAATAGAATTATATCAATTAAAGAAATGGTACTTACTTACTTACTTACTCACTGGCACTATCGAACCCGTAGGTTCATGGCCGCACGGACATAAGCTCTCCATACATCCCTATCCTGAGCTAATGCTTTCCAATCATTCCCTGTATAATCTACTTCCCTCAAATCATAGTTAATGTTGTTCTCCCACCTCATTCTTGGTCTACCAACTGGACGTTTTCCTTCTGGCTTTCCTACAAGAAGTTTCCATGCACATCTTTCATTCCCCATACGCGCAACATGTCCTGCCCATCGCAGTCTACGGGACTTAACTGTTCTTATTATATCTGGCTTCTTATAAAGACCATGTAGTTCATTGTTATGTAGTCTTCTCCATTCACCTGTCTGTTCATCTCTCTTTGGTCCAAAAATTTTCCTAAGAACTTTATTCTCAAATACTCGTAATCTCCTTTCCTCCCTTAAAGTAAGAGTCCATGTTTCGCACCCATATAATATAACTGGTAGAATAATAGTTTTATATATTTTCAGCTTAACGTTTTTTGAAAGGAGTTGGGACATCAAAAGTCTCTGCAATGCATAATAGCATGCATTTCCAGAATTGAGCCTATATTTAATTTCTTTGTGCATCTCATTCCTATTTGTGATTATTGTTCCTAGGTATTTGAATTCAGCCAATTCCTCAAAATTTCCCTCATTTGTCATTAGCTGTCCATTTCCATTATATAATGTATTTCTACGTGCGACCATATATTTAGTTTTATTGATATTTACTTCCAGTCCTAATTTCTTAGTGTTACTCAATAGTGTGTGCGTGTTGGCCTTTAGTATCTCCTCGCTATCGGCCAGAGTACTACATCATCAGCATAAACTAACAGCTTATTAATACCATTCAGTTGTAAGCCTTCCTCATTCTCTAAAGATTTAATGGCATGCTCTAGTACAAAATTAAATAGAAGAGGAGATAGTGCATCTCCTTGCTTCAACCCATTCTGGATTTCAAAAGTGTCTGAAAACTGTTTGCCTAGACGCACCCTACTCGTTGAGCCATTTAGACACATTCGTATAAGTCTAACTAACTTTTTAGGAATTCCGAAATCCAGCAGGATACTATATAACTTCTCTCTCTTAATTGAATCATATGCTTTTTGGAAGTCTACGTATAGTTGATGTACAGTACCATTATATTCCCATTTCTTTTCTAAAATCTGTCTTATACTAAAATCTGATCTGTTGTAGACCTGTTTCTTCTAAATGCACATTGATGATCTCCTAGAATGTCATCAATATAGGGAGTAAGTCTGCTTACTAATATATTTGTTAGAATTTTGTACGAAGTTGAAAGTAATGAGATGCCCCTATAGTTGTTGCAATCAGTTTTATCTCCTTTCTTATAAATTGGTACGATAATTGATTCCTTCCATTCATCTGGAAGAGCTTCTTTTTCCCAAATCATACTAAGCAACCAGCGTATCTTGTCCATCAATTTTTCTCCCCCTGATTTTATCAGTTCTGCTGGGATCTCATCTGAACCTGATGCTTTATACATCTTCAATTTTTCAATTGCCATTTCAACCTCTAATGCACTTGGCTCTGCGACTAGCATTTCTGCTGTCTGTAACTTATCCTCCTCAATGTCCTGTTCTGTATGTACATTTAAGAGCTGATTAAAATAACTTTTCCATCTATTTAATATACTCTTGGAATCTGCAATCATATCCCCATTTTCATTCCGAATTATGTTTGTTCTAGCCTGAAACCCTTTCTTCTCTATACTAATTCCCTGATATAATTCTCTAATGTTCCTATTTTTTGCATTCATTTCAAGATCATTAATCTTCTCTCTCAAATATTCCCTCTTTTTACTCTTTAGTAACTTGGTGGTTTCCCGTCTAACACTACCCAATTGCTCTAAATTTACCTCATTTGGCTCGTGTAACCATTTCACTTTTGCTAGCTTTCTTTTCTTTACAATGTCGGCACATTCCTCATCAAACCATTTCTTGTTTTGCCTCTTTTTTAAACAACCAATGTTTTCTGATGCTGACAATTTAATAGTATCTCTTATAGCCTCCCATTCTTTATTTATATCAGTTTCTTCTTCGTTTGCCACATTGTCATCTGAAGATTCCAGTACTTCAAATCTATTAGCAATTTTGATTTGGTACTCTTGCCGCATTTCATCATTTTTCAAGTTTTTTAATTCATATTTTACAGAATCATCTTTAGCGTTTGTTCCTCTCATAAGCGATAGCCGTTGTCTGATTTTCACCCTGACCAGATGATGATCTGAATTGCAGTCTGTCCCTCTAACTGATCTAACATCAATGATGCTACTGTGCCAGCGTTTATCCACTAATACATGATCTATCTGGTTCCGAGTTTCTCCATCTGGGGACGTCCAGGTGTATTTATGAATATCCTTATGTTGAAATGTTGTGCTCTTAACAATGAGATTCTTTGATGTGGCGAATGTGACTAATCTAACCCCGTTGTCGTTACTATCTTCATGAAGACTGAATTTGCCTATTGTTGGTTTGAATATATCTTCCCGCCCCACTTTTGCATTAAAATCTCCTAAGACAATTTTCATATGATATCGTGAAAGGCTATCAAATAAGCATTCTAATTCTTCATAGAACTCATCCTTGATCTTGTCATCTTTATCTTCTGTGGGGGCATGTACATTTACAATTATAAAATCATGTCGTTTACCCTTTAGAATTATGTATGATATCCTATCACTAACAAACTTAATATCTCGGATAGCGGATAGGATCCTCCTTCTGACTAAAAAACCCGTTCCAAATGCAGGTCTTTCTGCACCCCCATAGTATAATGCAAAGCTTCCTGATTCCTGACTACCTTCTCCTGGCCACCTAACTTCCTGTAAAGCGACTATATCCAAGGGCGATTTATCCAATTCCCGCGTTAATATCTCTAGTGCCCCGCTATTGTATAAAGTCCTAACATTCAATGTACCTAGGAACATGTCCCTGTGTTTGAGCCTTTGGCATGGGTTCCCTGAAGTAGTCCCCGCCCGGAGAACCGAATGGGGGACTATTTGACCTCCGGAAAATTTTACCCCAGTAGAACCCATGTCCGCATTTCTTGACGGTTGTATTTTTACGGTGAAAGATCGTCACTCTTTCGACCAAGGTACTTATTTCGTCTGGCTTATCACCTTCGACCAGTCCGGCATGGGTAACCCTATCGGCAGCGATGCTACCGCCGGCATAGCTCTCAGGATCATTTAAGCACACAAGCCACTCCACCACGACAAGGTAAAGATACCATGGAGGGAAAGAAATGGTACTATTGGAAATTATTTAAGTGAAAAAAAAATTATTCTTGATTCCGAGTAATGTTAATTTTACTGATAATCTTCGAATGCTAACTCGCCATGTTGAAATTCATCAAGGAAATAGTGATGAGGGAAAAATTTATTAAAATTTTTTTGGGGCTTAAGCACTTTAAAATGCAAGGGGCCTATAGGCTAAATGACTCTCAAACTAATGTAGGACCTAAATGACAAATTTTAATACTCTGTTTTTAGGTAATCAGGTCACAGTTTAAAGTTAGCTATACCACCATGAGAAAGGACGAACTGCTTTGGAATGTGTTTATTTCTAGAAGTGAAAGTTTAGGCCACTAGTTAGATCTCAAGATAATTTAGAACTTCAGACCAAACAGGAAATTACCATCGATAGTTTGGCTATGATCACAAATTTATAATGAATACATTTATATGCAAATAAAATACAATTTTCCATCTATCTTTGACCATATGGCAGCAAAATTATTTATATAACTGTAGTGATTGATCAGATGCTAGCCGGATGTGCAATCAGATGAATAATGAGATAAATAAATAAACCTGTTAAATTAAGCAATCTGTAACCCTACAGGAATAGTTCGAGTAGGAAACGATTAAGGCAATAAGGATGATAGAAATTATTAACAACATAAGGACTCAAGAAGTGACGGCAGTAACAAAAATAAAAAGTGGGGTGTTTAGCAAGTAAAATATGTAAGGGTATTTTTAGTAAAAGAGAGAACGAAAGAGGGGCATGGAGTTTTAGAACAATTAAGGGAGAATTCAAAATTGTGAGAAATACCGAGTGTAGTAGGATAGACATGAAAATAAAGAACAAAGAAGAGAGAACTCGAACGAAAGAGTGGCATGGAGACTTAGAAATAAGAGAGAACTCGAACGAAAGAGGGGCATGGGGACTTAGAAATAAGAGAGAACTCGAACAAAAGAGGGGCAAGGAGACTTAGAAAAAAGAGGGAGAGAACTCGAACGAAAGAGTGGCATGGAGACTTAGAAATAAGAGAGAACTCGAACGAAAGAGGGGCATGGGGACTTAGAAATAAGAGAGAACTCGAACAAAAGAGGGGCAAGGAGACTTAGAAAAAAGAGGGAACTCAAACTTGTGATAAATACAGATTATAGTTTCTGGAACCAAGATACATGCAGAAATGATGGGAAACAATTAGACTTGTTCCCTTAAAATTTAAAAGGTGGAATTTAGGACACTTGATAATCAGTGGGGTGTCTTATACGATCTAGTAGAGGGTGAAATTTCTAATGATGGGAACCCAGGGGTTACACTAAATATGATGTTAATGAGAATTACACAACAAATAATACACTCTAGAGTTAATAGTTTTTGCTGGAATGGACGAGATTTGGAAAGAATTTGGAGAATCTATAGGCGCCTAGGCTCTCTTAACCTGCAGGCCTTGTTCCATGTCGGCAAGGGCTAGTGGCCAGTCGATAAGTAGACACACACGCACACACGCACGCACACATACACACACACACACCAACGTGCTTGGAGGGAAGCAAGGGAGAAATAGTGAGAAACTGGGGAATGTGCAAGTCGGAAGATGGGACACCCCCGTTATGACATGATCTGGAGACAGAGAACTCCATAATGATCCTGGGGCACTGGACATAAAACCTTGCCGGCTTGACACTGATGTTAAGGACCATGCGGAACAACATCGTTTAGGGAGAGAGATAGACATCTGAGAAACAAGAAATGAACTAAAACACAAAGCAATAACGGGCAGAGAGATCCACAGGAAACACAGAAGCAATTACGGGCAGAGAGACCCACAGAAACAGCAGTGATACTCGGGTTTAGGGAGTGATGAGGGCAATAGTAGTATCACCATCAAAAGAGAATTGGATCAAATCCACTCAGATGATGAGGCTGTCGTCCGGTGAGCCCAACTGGCCCTCCCTATGATTGACATTGAAGTCGAAAATTCTGAGGCAGCAGAATTAGAGGGGTTGGGTAGGAATGACTCGAGTCACTGTCGACTAGGATGGAAACAGCTGCCCTCCGCCTTGAGGCCGAGCCCGGAGAAATCCGAGTCACCAAGACCGGAGGCCAGCTCCATTTCTGGTCTACACCGTCGTGCCCGACGAATTGGCTAACCCACCCCAAGTAAATTAGTAGAGGAAGCTAACTGGGAGGCAGACAGAGCTTGACTCACCGTCGACGGGAATTGAACTAACCGTCCTCCACCTTGAGGCCAAGCCCGGAGAAATCTGAGTCACCAAGAAGGAGACGGCTTCCATTCCTCGTCTTCGAGGCCGCGTCCGAGCGATGGTCTGAGACCTCCAGAGCAAATGGTGATGCCAGGAAAAACCACCGGTGGTGAGAAAAGCGGAAAGGAATACCGCGAAGGGAAATACGTACACACAGGTAGAGTATAGTGAAAACGAAGAAGCAACAGATACTAGCTAAGGAACATCAGAAACGCTAGTGCACTAGAGAGACAAAAACAATAGTAAGGCAAACACACATAAACACGATTGTGGATTAACAAGTAAAGCCAAGATAGACAGATTGACCTAGGAAGGGAGATTACATGAAATGAGAGGTTAAACACACAAGGTAGTGTAGATAAGTTAAAGTAACATAAGCAGTCTAAAAGTAAACTAGGAACCGACCCAAAACGTAAAAGGAAATTAAGAAGGAAGTAAAGGAGTAGGAGATGACAAAAAAGGAGGGGAGATTAAACCCATAGGTAAGGTAGAGAAACAATCAGGGAATAAGTCTACACGAAACAAGAAGTAATCTAAAATTTTGTTAAAAACTTCAATAGAATAGTTATGATATATAGCCAAATAAATTAACATGTTAGGGAGGACATGGGGTAAAAGACACCATTGTCAGGAATGGAAGGATTTTTTTGTGAAGTCATCTGTTGTAGGATGTAGCAAGGGAAATATGTCATAGATTTTAGGAAATTAGGAAGGAAAATACAGGGAATTTTTTAAGATGCAATAAATGCAGCATCAAGGATAGAAAAAATTTTACTAGGAAAGGAATTGTGGCTCAAAATCAGGACCTCAAGGGAATGATAAAAGGAATTCAGGTTGCATGATATTAAGGTATACTTGTGTATTTTGAATTTTTGTTACCAAGTAGTATTTACATTCTTCATTAAAGTGCCTTCGATTAATAGTATAGACGAGCGCAACTCTGTCGAACTCAGGACTTTATAGAGAAAGACGCAAATTTAGAATAACCATCAGAAGCATTGGACATTTGTTTCGACACTGTAGTGATACGGTAGGGTTGCACTGAACTGAGTATTTGTGAACCCCATGAACCCTTAATTTTGGGGGGCCCCCTAAAAAAAAAACCTAGATAATAGGGCATGTATGATCTATGAGAATCAGAATGGCGAGGCATCATAAAGAGCATTTTTCTTTTCAGCAATAGGTTATTACAAAAAAGACATATATATATCTCTATAATAATATATATCACAGGATCCATGTGGTTGATATCCATTTATATATACTTAAATATGAATCCTAAGAATCTGTAAATAATATATTCTTTGTTATCGTACCAAACTGTCCCCGTCCTAAAGCCAGGACTTTTCGAAAAGAACGAGGGTTCATGTTGATACTTTATAATTAATGGATAAGTCTAGTCGGAAAGCAAAATGGCTTAACATTGTTTTATATATCTCCCCGCGTGGAAAAAAGATTTTAGCAAGCAACAATACACATTTAATGGGGTCAAAATAACGAGATACTTACAATCATATATCAGAGGATATGCATATATTTTGAACAGGTGACCAACCTGAATAACTGTCAGAACTAGTCACCTGAACTGCACTGGGGCTGTAACTAGGACCAGAAGTTCATAAGTAGGTTAAGGAAATCAATATGACTGCTCGGCATCAGGGGAACAAGGGAATAGAGTATTTAAAATAATGGATAACATATAAACCTTGAAATTTAAGTACGGTAGGAATAGCACAAAAATAAAAAAGTACTAGCATAAGATTCTCTAACACATATTAAGAGGAAAAGCAGGTCCATAATAAGGAATAAACGTAACAATTACAGGACAGGAAAATGATCCACCAGATGGGATTTTAAAACTTATACGACAGAGAACCCAAAACGAGGTATTAACCACCTGCCCGGAACAAGTGCTTAAAATAATCCTCCCAGTCCACCTTATCATATCTAATGAGAAATTCAGAAGTACTAGCTTCATGCCAAGTCATGCTGCCCACCCTCGCACAACTCGGGATGGAAGCAGCGACTATGAATAAGCTTCCAGATCCTCAGACAACCAGATAAAGGGAGGCTGCGACAGCAAGAGATGAATTGGCTCCATCCTCAGACAACCAGATGAAAGGATGCTTATACATCAATGGATAAACAGCTCATCCAATAAACTCAAACCCAGTCAGTTATAAATCCTCTATCTCCAACATCAACCCTAACCTAACTTCCGACATACCCCAATTTCACACCTATGGAATGAGTCAATCAAAAAAAAAATTGAGCAAAAAGTCCATTAAACCGTCCTTTAGTTTTCCATGGACCCTATTTCAAATAACTGGGTTTTGCCTAGGCACTACTAAGGCCTACCTTGAACTACGGCAGCTGGACACGACCTACGAACCCGAGCAGCAATAAATCAAGACCAGCCGTAACTTAAAATGGAGAGGAAGACATGGAGCCACGTGGACACGAACCCTGTCCCCCGAGCAGGAAGTACAATAACTACTCCCTCAACGAGACACGGCAGGTTCTCCAATAATATACAAGTGATTAAATGTATTAGTCCATTGAATAAGACATACAAAGTGAAATCGAAGTAAAAACATGGTGAAACAAAATAGCAAAAAAAAAAAAAAAAATCCATGAAAATCATGGTGTTCAGTGGGGTAGAATAATAGAGGAATCGTGTGTAAAGAAGCTTCGGAACAATTACAAGGACATAACGGACGGAGATTGATGACGTGCGGATTTTTTTAAGTGGATTCATCTGAAGTAAAGTGTTCTCACTAAGTAACCAGATCACGCTGATATTCCGACACAATTAAGGTTATCCGGTACTAATTAACGATTAAAACGATCTAACCATTTGGAGTGAGAACAAATTACTTCTGGGTTGTTAATTCAGGGTGAATAAGCTAAGAATACACTCCTGGAAATAATAAACTCGACATAACGTGGGAACCATCTTGATGACGTCGGGTTCACGTAACGCTGCCAACCCTATCACACTAAACGCGTTTACACCGAACAGATAATAACTGGAGAGCACACTAATCTGCAGACAATGGAATAGGTAACCAACTTATGCAACACGCTAAACACTAGCGTCATGTCTGGGGAGGGGGAAAATATTGCAACAGGTCATAATCGTAATGATTATGTAAAAATAGGACTATTAATGATATAAAAAACTATATAACTATAAATTAAATATACTAAATTATTATACCGGAAGATAGGAAATAAATAATCACCCTTAAATTCTGATTAGTCATACTCAAAGTTCATACCAAGGGCTTTTAGGAAATAAAGAAACGAGAGTAGAATTTTATAATATTTTATAATAAAGTTATCCTGGACTCATTGTGGTTGTCGAAACCTGTCGCAACAACATCAGGAAGTAGTTTCAAAAATATCATCATGTTTTGACAGACCATGGATAGACGCTTATATAAGTTTATATAAACAGCGATGGCAAAACATAATTATATAAGTAGTAATACAATCAGGGCCTGATAAGACCAGAGATTTCCACATGTAGGTAAAAGATTAGAAAGTTGAAGGCTAAAGGGAACTAAGGTTTCCACAATTTGGAAATATGAAAGGGAAAGAATAATCAAATATATATCCGCGATTTTGAGACGAAAGATAGACTGGAAACAGGGACTGAATTATTCGCTACAGGTTCCTTTAGGACCATGAATCCTCTACATGTGTGAGTAATATTTTTTTAATCGCTGTGGTGGATCAATTTAACTTCAAAACTATAAAGTTAAAAAAAACTCTAAAATGTTAGATTAATTTGCTTAAATTTTAATAACAATGAAATAGCAACATAAGGAGACCAAAGGGTTGGAATAAATATTCAAAGTTAAAGGTTTAATGATCTACAGTTCACTTAGTTGAACTCTCATATAAATATTAAGTTTTAAATCAAATTCGGCGCGTTCCAATATGGCAATTCTAGCTTCTTTATCCAAGATATTTATAACTGTTTTATTATTGAATATGTTTTATGTAACATTGACATTTATAATAAATGTGTTTTGTTTTATGGTTTTATATGTTTCTGTGTACAATATGATGCTCCCGTTAGTTGTGATTATAGCATTTTCTTCGAAAGCCTACCCCTCGGGCCAGGGTCAATTAAAGACATTGAACCCTTTTTTCCTGATGGGACGATACCTTATGACCTATTATAATCTAGGTCGTAACAGGCACTGTTAGTGGTAGTAATAAAAGGTCAAAGAGCCATGACGTTGGGTCTGTTGCTAGCAAGATCCAACATGAGGTAAGTCTTCACTTTTTCTTAATGAGGTTCGAAGTTAGGGTTAGAATCAAATAGTTAAATTTCATGAAATAATTAAATGTTTTTAAAAACTTCTGATTCGAAACTAAGTTAATATTTGAGAATAATGATTGCTTTAAATTTAGGTCATAACGGGCATAGTCCCAACCACAAATCTCTTACACTCTGTCTTGTACTACACATAGGAAATCCCATTATATAGTTAGAGTTAGTTTTAGGACAAATTATTTGTACTAATTTACTTATAAATTTAAAATATAAAGGTTAAGATTTATTTATTTATTTATTTATATGTATCTGAACTCTCCCCTTATATAAGATTCTCCATACCTTCAGCTCGGCGGAACTCAAGTAAGTATAAAAAGAACGCAACCCAACCCTCTGAAGGATCCCCCCTTTAAATTCCATCTGAGCCCTTGATGGAACAAGCTCCTAATTACAACAAACACATAATAAACATAGTACCAAATAATTGATTTGAAGAAAGCACCATACACAAGAAAATTAACTAGTTTAGAAGATAAAAAATTATTAATGAAAGTACATTTCTACAAGGAAACAAAGAAAACAAATAATTCAAGAAATTCACAAATCATCCATTGAAGTTCCGGTACCATAAATATCAAATTAAAAAGAAAATTCAACATAAAAATGGCACAAAAAAATTACTTCAGCATTATTAGATTAATTAGACCCAATAAAAATGAGAAAATAAAACAAGGTAAGAAATCAGATTAAATGCAGGAAATATGATTAAGTCTACATTGGAAAACAAAGAGAAATTTAAAAATGAGAGTGAAAGAATATCTCAGGAATGTCAAAAATGGGAAAGTATAAAAATTTGCAGTAGCCACCTATGCATGGCCAGAAAAAAATGAAATCGGAATGAAGGCCAAATAAATAAAAAAACAGAAAAGCCTAAGGAAATCATGGTTGGAATAAAATCTACATTAAAAGAAAAAGAAAAATTAATGAATTTGGAAGTTCCCAGAGAAAGTGAACTGATTTGATGGTTTATAAGTCTAACAACAGAGAGAGCAGGAGGCAGTTCTTCAAATGACATAAGAACAGTCATGAAAGTACTGAGGATGGAATCCAATAAGGTCCAGAAACCTGTCAAATAAGAAGAAGGATATGAGTTGAGATGATACAATTTTTCTCAAATAAATTTTAGCTCATTGTGTCAATTCCTAAAAAGTCAAGGATAAATGTATTAATAAGCCATATAGTAATGTAAAATGATTAATTTGGTTTTAAGAATAAAACTCAAATATCTCAGATGTTATTGGGAATTTGAATAATACCCGAGGATATACTTATTATTTAAGTGAAGAAAAAGTGAAAGGGATTGACTGTTTTGCTATATGATGTTGTAAAAGAGAGTCTTTCAACTTGGCTTTAGAATAACGTCCATCTTCACAAATAAACAAATCTGAGAATATAAAATACAGAACTCACTATGGAAAGGGATCTTTTGCATTTTGCTGTCAAACAAGTGGGATCAAGTAGAAATAACTTGACCTTCCAGAATTGGAAATGTGTAACTAGAGTTTCATTTTATGACTTCAGGTGGAAAATAGCAACATATTAAAAAATTAGAAATAATATCTTATTCAGGTGGGAATAGTAAGTTATATTATTCCAAATTGGAAATAGAATCTTATTCAAAATTTAGAATAGTTAAAGATTTTGAATTTTCATTTTCAAAGCTAAATGTCAGAAATGAACTCTTGTACAGTCAGAACAAAACAAATGGGGATGAGGCAAGCAGGGGGTCATGTAAGCATCACAATACTAAACACACCTTCTAATAGAGGAACAGTCACGTGTCATCTATTTGTGTGGTTTATACTGGGTGTATTCTGCTGAGGATTGTGCATCAGACTCTGAACTAGTGTGCGCTGAGAGATTGAAAGGTTTAGTTAGTAATATGCTGCATAAGATATTCCTGATGGTTGCTTTCTTTTCATCTATGGATTGTACACACATTAATTAGAGTTTTCAATTTTAAAGAAGGATCGTTGCACCCCTATAAGTATAGAGGGTGTTCATTGCAGACTAATACATTATTCTGTATTAAAATTGTATTCCTTATTGGTTACTTGTTACAATAAAATATTAAAAATACATTTCCCTTCTTTCAAAGTTGGTATCCCTTAACTTTCTGGAGCAAAGACAGAATTATTTGTTAGTAACCATTAATATTAGACCTATTCATATCACCCTCAGATTCCTTTCCTCAAATATACCTGGAAGATAAAGGACGTATACATTGGAAGATAATGACAGTCATGGCAAACTCAGTGCCTTGACCCATGCTACCTAGTTCTATTTAATCAGGATAAATAACACTCTAATACCTCTCCCACGACAATTTAGATCATAAACTTTAATTTTTCAATATTTTTTAATTAATACTTTCCATCACATAGTTGTGAGTCTAAAATATGATCCACGTTTTTGTTACACTCTATAAAAATAAATTATTATATGTCTATTGGTTTATTTTAGGAAGTAATATTTTGAAGTTCTTTTAATCAAGTTATTTTGAGACTGGAAACATCTTACCTCAAATTAATGTTGATTTATTCTCAAACATGTTTTCATATAATCTTCTATACCATCTTCAGCTTGCCCAGACTGATGAGTTTTATGTTGTGAACCCTGGACGTCGATATTAGCTCTCTCCTCTGGCTGGCCGAAGAACCTCCAAACTAGGTCACGTTCAGCAGGAATTTTGAAATTCCTAACTCTATTTTGGTTCTTCTGAATATAGAGTTATTTCCCAAATGGTGAGTTCTTTTGTAGCTTCTAATTGTTTTAATAATTTAGTGTTCAAATTTATATTGTGTTTTTCGGACCAAACATGAGCAACAGCTGCAGATTTTTTTATTTCTCCATTTTTAATATTTCATGTGTGTTCCATGGTTATAATTTTCAGGTTTCTTTTTGTTTTCCCTATATATATCTTATCACAACCAATACATTCTATTTGATACATTCCTGATTTTTTTTACTTTAATCAAACTTTTCATTTTTGTTAGTTTTTATTAGTTTATTTAAACTGTGATCATTTTTTGCTTCTAATTTAATATTAAATTTGTCAAATATCTTTTGGAATTTATTTAAATAAACTAATAAAAACGAACAAAAATGAAAATGCTGATTAAAGTAAAAATCAGGAATATATCAAATAGAATATACTGGTTGTGATAAGATATATATATAGGGAAAACAAAAAGAAACCTGAAAATTAGAACCATAGAACACACACGAAATATTAAAAATGGGGAAATAGAAAAATCTGCAGTTGCTGCTCATGTTTGGTCCAAAAAACACAATATAAATTTGAACACTAAATTATTTAAACAATTAGAAAATACAAAAGAACTCACCATTTGGGAAAAAATATACATTCAGAACAACAAAAATAGAGTTATGAATTTCGAAATACCTGCTGAACGTGACCTAGTTTGGAGGATCTTCGGCCAGCCAGAAGAGGGAGCTGATATTGACGTCCAGGGTTCACAACATAAAACTCATCAGTCTGGGCAAGCTGAAGATGATATAGTGGATTATATCAAAACATGTTCAAGAATAAATCAATATTAATTTGAGGTAAGATGTTTCCAGTCTCAAAATAACTTGATTATTATATGTCTATACTCACTCTTCTGTATATGATGGCAAAAAGAAAAACATCCAGATGTACCACATAATAACAGTACTGTAATAAAAAATTATTCTCATTACTATCTTCTTGCGTAGGTATAACATGCGGTCTGTTAGCATCAATATAAAATGTGTTATGAGTAAAAGTATGAATTTCACTGGAACCTGATTCTTTTCCAAAGAAATGACTAAGCTTTTAGCACCTACATCTTGCTGCAAAAATAAAAACATAAAAAGAGGAAATATAGTAAAACTACATTATGTCAATTTATTTTTGTGCATATAAAAAAGAATATTTATTATTGTAATTAAATATTGAATATGTACCCTCTACTAGCAGAAGAAATGAGTTAGATTGACATGAAGTAACACTATGAAGTATTTTATGAAATAAATTGATTCAAATTTTTTACACCTCACCTCATATTTTGCTCTTTGACCTGGAGGTGATAACCCTCATTCACACCCAATGACTGCTGGAAACCTTTATCTCATCTCCATATGATATTGGGCAGACAAAATTCACATCAATTCCTTCTCCCTGGGAATTTAAAAATTCATTATTTTGTAAAAAAGGCAACTCATTACCTCCTTTTTTGGTGAATTTATTCATGAGTGATTTTGAATGTTCAAATTTTGATACAGATATAAGGAACAATGTTATTGTTGTAGTTAAACAAAAACACACAGCAGATACCTTAAAACTCTTGAATTTACAGAAGAAGACTATCAAATTCACACTAGAAAGAGAAGAGAACAAACAATTACCATATTTAGATAAGAAATTACATAGAAGTGAAAAATAAGTAAAATTTGGCATTAATAGAAAAGATTCACACATATTTAACTATATTAAATCAACAGGATTCAACCATATTTTACACAAAAAGGCAGTCTTCAACAGCCTAGCATATAGATTGGTAAATATACCCCTGAACAGAGAAAATTATGAGTTACAGAAAAAAAACACATAATTAAAACAGCAAAACAAAATGGTTTCAAGGAGAAAATGATACAAAAAAAAAAGATAAGTATAAAAAGAAAAATCAATGAATGAAAGCACTCTTCAGATAGAAAAACCAAAAGGAAAGAAATACAGGAAATTCACAAATCGTGCAGTGGAACACAATAAATTAAAAAAAAAAATTAATCAGTGTAGCACCAAAGAACGATTACACTAGTCTGCATTTTAAAACTTTTTCTCAGATGATTTATTTAAAATAGGTGTTTTTAAATCAATTTTTTACACTGATTCCAGAAATGATTTAAATTTTTGTCTATCACGTCAGGTTTTTGCACAAAATAAGGATTTATATTTTCACGTTTTAGCTACTACAAGCACAAATATATGCAAACTTCATTTTATACAAGATACATTTTTGTTAAAAATACATGTTAAAAATACTGTAGAGAACTGTTCTAATAATTTTGTGACTACCTTGTAACAAAACAGAAATTAAATGGTGTTTCATTAATTTTTAAACCTTATCTTCTTTGACTTCCTTGAAGTTCCTCCATTTTTATTCTTCCTCATCAACATCCAATAGTAGTTTCATTCCATGTTCCCTGGTACCTCCTCTCCATCTCTTTAATATCCTGGTGAAAATATTCACCTTGCTCTTCACCAAAATGTCCCAGATTTTCGGGGAAGTAGTCGATATAGAAACATAGAAAGTGAATTTTCACACTCATGCTACAATTCAACATTTTGAAAATTTCCAACATATTTTCCACAATTGCCTTGTAATTAGGATCTTTGTTATTGCCTAGAAAGTTTTAACAGATCAGAAAGCGGTCCAGGCTTCTTTTCCTCTCTTATTCATTCTTTTTCAAAATATTCATCCTTCATCAGTTTGTTTATTTACGAACCAACAAGAATTCCAGCTTTCAATTTTTCTTGTGTGATGGATGGAAATTTCTTACAAAAGTACTTGAAGCAAGGCCCATCCTTTGGTAGGGTCTTTACAAAGTGCTTCATCAAGCCTAATTTGATGTGTAGTGGTGGAAGCAGCACTATTTGAGGGTCTACAAGTGGTTTATATAGGATGTTTTTAGTTCCAGACACAACATTTCTCTGCTCTGGCCAAAGTTTCACACTCCAATGTTTTTGCTTTGCCCAACAGTTCAATTCACATAGAGAGCATGACAGTTTTGGGAAACCAGCTTGTTGCCCTAATAGTATCCCTATAACTTTAAAGTCACTGCAGATTAGCCACCTGCATTCCTCATACTGGATACTTGTTAATAGCAACTTCATGTTCTCGAATGTCTCCTTCATCTGAATTGAATGGGCATAGGAATTCCCATTATGCAGTAACACACATTTGAGACTTCTCTTTGATAAGTCTATAAAAAGTGGCAACTGAGTAGAATCATGCTCAATGTCATAGAAGTACATTAACTCGTTTATGTTATTACACTAAACCAAGCAATCATTCTATGAGAATAAAGGAACTAGTTCTTTTTCTCTGTGTCTGTACCATGAGTAATGTGTTCCATATTCCAGAAGATTCTTACTTTGAAGCCATGAGCCAAGTAGTTCCGCAGATATCTTTGGCAATGTGTCCATAATATGTGTATCAGATTCATATTTAATGTTCGAAAATACGATCACATTTCTCCATTATTCCACGAATTGTCATTGCTACATCTAAAAGAGAGAAGAAAATCGCACTGTCTAATTCTCCTATTTAAGATCCTACATACCTCGATTCCCAATTATTTATCATCCCGTTTTCAGTATCTATCCTCAAACCATAACTTAAACACAAGATCACAACATAGTCTCTTGCTTAATATACCACAACATAGGACATCACATCACTCCATGTCATATACCATCTTCACTTCTCGCAACTGGAATTCCCTACCACAAGAAATAAGGGGCTGCCGGACATTGGCATCTTTTAAAAGAAATCTAAATTTATATTTGCTCTAAACTCGACTTTATTATTATCCAGTGTAAGTATATATATTAATTGGTGTTTCTCGTATAATGTATCATATTTATATTATTATTATAATAATGATAATTATTATTATTATTATTATTATTATTATCATCGTATCATTATTGTTATTACCCTATAAAATGTTGTTTGTACATGACATTTACATTGCTACATTATTGTATCTTTAACTGTTTATAATTAGTATAGTGTATATTTATATTTGTCAAATATTTATTTGTATTTGTGCTGGTTGAGTGGAAGAGAGGGCCTTATTGCCTTAACTCTGCCAGAATAAATAAAGCATTATTATTATTATTATTATTATTATTATTATTATTATTATTATTATTATTATTATTATTATCACGAACTAGATCAATAAGGCCACTTTGAGAGAACTGTTGTGGAGTAAAGCCGTCTTCAGGCTGATATACTGTATATCATCAATATCGTCGTCAGTGATTGCATCAAGTTCACTTTCAACATTATATTCTGTCAGGTTCTCTAAAACAGCTGGAGGAAGTGGAACAGGCAGTTCTTCTCCATGTGGAACTGCTGTAAAGGCTGAAAGGATGCTTGGATGTACAATTTGGTTCTTATTTTTTTAATTACACCCCTGAATATTAAGCAAACAGGAGTAACAGTCATTATGGTGGTCTCTAGGCTCCCTCCACACGTTTTCTTCCCTTTTGTCCACATTCGTAACCTCTCAACGCAATAGCGGCAAACTTTGTTCGGTGCCCACGTCTTATCCTGGTCACCAAGTTTCACTTTAAATAAGCATAGTAAGCTTTTTTCACAAAGTCTGTAATATCCGTTCTTCGCTTAAGCATTGTATAATTTCCACAAATATATAAGAAAACATTAGGATTGTTCACACATTTGCGTGTGGACATTGTCATACTTGCAGTCACACTAGAGAGATAAAATGAGAAGAGCATTGATAATGCACGTGTCTGAGATGAACAACACTTCTAAAGTCACCCAATAACAACCTCAGCAGTAGTTGTGCCAAACTAAAGGCTTAGAGGCTTGAATTGACAAATTTCCCTCCAACAATACTCATTACCGTCTGGCACATATTATGCTCTCACCAATATATGTATGAAAACAGATTAAGTCCATTGTCAAAAAACTGTACGCGATAGAAGAAAACTAAGAAAAGTTCTGGAATCAACATAAAAAAGTGAACTAATACAACATATTAATGTTCAGTCATCTGATATCATGCAGACACGTTATATCCTAAAGAAACTAATAAATCCAACAAAAATGAAAGAACTGAAGATAGTAAACAATCAGGAATATACCAAGTAAAACGTGCAGATTGTGATAAGGCATATATAGAAAAAAAAGAGAAATTTAACCATTAGAACCAAAGAACATATAAGAAATGTAAAAAAATGGAGATGTAGAAAAACTTGCAATGGCTGTTCACGTCTAGTCAGAAAAAAGTAAGATAGATGTAAAAACAAAATTATTAAAACAGAAAAAACAAACAAGCTCACCATATGGGAAAATATTTACATGCAGGACAAGCAGAGAATTAAGAATTTTGAAATTCTCAGGGAAAGGAGCCCAATAAATAAGTTCTTTGGACCACAAAAAGAGGGAGCAGTAGTCGAGATTTAGGGCCGAGAACTTAAAAATCAGTCTGTACCAACTGACGATGAAGTACAGAAGCTTTGGAACACATCTTACAAAATAACAACTATTTATGAGGTAAGATGAATACAGACCAAATATATTTATTAAGAAAACCTCATAATGTTACTAGTCCTGCACCATAGCCGAGTGGTTAAGGCAAGAAGCCTTGGCGCAGAGCTACAGGACTTGCACTGGTTTGAGTCTCCATGGGGGAAAATTTTTTCTCATGGAATTTCGGCCAGTATGGGACTGATTCCCACCCAGCATCGTCAGGCATTTGGGTAGCTACAATAAGTAGCGACTCCAGTTTGAGAATACCAGCTATAATGGCTGGGGGGATCAAACATGCTAACCACATATCACCCCTACACTAGCTAGATGATCGTCTACCTATGTGATTAACACATGTGGATGTGAGGCCAGCAGCTGGCTGGTCAGCCAAGGGGCTTCTAGGCCTGTTGCGCTTGGAGTTTTTCTTTCATAATGTTACTTCCTAATACATTTTCATTACCTTGTCTCTATTTTTCTGGATGTTGAACTTCTACCAAACTGTGAGTTTTGTTTGTCTTTCTAATTGTATATGACATAATCTCAATTGTTAATTATAAACACATTGAACAAAGCGATAAAATTTATAACAGAAAGAAAACAACAAACACATACCATTCTTAGATTTGAAATTATTCAGGAATAAAGAGAGGAAGAAAATAGAATTTGGCACACTTAGGAAAGATACACACACCTAGACAATTACATAAAAGCATCATGTTTTAACCACATGGCACATAAACAGGCAGTTTCCAATAGTCTGACACACAGATTAATAAACATCCCCATAGAAAAATAAATAACAAGATAGAGAAAGAGTATATAATAAACACAGTAATAAAGAAGGGATTCACAATAAATCTCATAAATAAAATGATAAAATAAACAATCATAAATTAATTAAAGAATAAGTTTGGTCTGTATACATCTTACCTCATAAATTGTTTCTCATAAGACACATTTCAAAAACTTCTGTGCTTCATCAACAGAGTTCATAATTAAAGAATGTTTCAAGAGAATAAAGAAGATAAAAAGTTTAAGATATTTATATAAGATCTTTGACAAAGAACAAATTTCAAAAAGTATTCTACAAATTCAATATCAGACTTGAACCAAAAATCATTTCAACATCATCAAAATAATTAAAACAAACATAATAAAAAAAGAATAAGATACAATTATGAGTTTATTAGATAAAATTCAGGAAATGTGAAAAAATCGATATAAGAAAAACTAAAAAGATGAAAAAGCACCTTAGAAATGTGAAGATATAGAAAAATCAGCTATAGCTGCTCATGTGTAAATGGAAAATCATAAAATCGAGGAGAGAACAAAATTACTGAAACAACTGGAAAGACAAACGGAACCCACAGTTTGGAAATTACTTATATCAAGAGAAATAGATGCAAGATAAAGAATTTTTAAATTTCCAGGGAGAAGGATTTGATGTGAATTTTGTTTGCCCAACACCATAGGAAGGAAAAACTGACATCTCAACAGTCGGTTTTGGCTAAGAATGGGAGTACATACCCACCTCTGAAACTAGACCCATATGAGAGAGCAAAGTATGAGATAAAGTGCAAAGAACCAATTCAATTTATTTGAATAAGTTAAATATTTAAGAATCGAGATGTGCAATATCTTGAATTTATTTCATAACAGGTATCATTATTTTAATACATAACTGGAATCATTATTTAAAAAAAAATCATGAACATCAGAAATTACTTGTTATTCATTAAAAAAAGTATATCTATATTCTATATACCTCAGAGGTATACTGTGACAAGTATATTTTCTCAATTTTAAGATACAAGAAAAAAAAACATATCTAATATTTTATTTCTTCTGAAGCTCTCAAGTTACTACCAAAATTTAGCTGAAGCACTTTGAATCCTCAATTTATGGACAAAACTATACAAATAGAACATACGAGTAATTCAGAAGAGTGAAGAAAGTGAAGGTGTTGTTGCTAGGGTAGGAGATTGATATACAAATTCAAGAACCACAGGTGGATACCCAAGTTGAAGTGAAGGAAGCATTCAGGGAGGAGTTGGAAGATATAGCAGTAAGAGAATACACAACAATAATAGCCAATTTTAACACACACATCAGAATGCACACAAATGTTTATCAAAATGGAGTGGGAACATTTGGTGAAGGAACAAAGACTCAGGATTTTTTAGGATTATGGAAGAGAAATCAGTGGGTTGTTAGAACATATCGTTATATAAAAAATCAGCTTGCATATGTTTGTGCTTGCAAAACTCAAAACGTATTTGGTCGATTGTTATGAAAATGTGTACATACAGGTTTTCAGGTAGAAGTTCACCTTAAACAAAAATGATAAAATCCCTCCAGCAGTAGCAATTTTTGATGTTTCACAACGAAACTCAGTATGTGCAATTAAAATAAACCAAGACAGATATTGTACAAAATCCAGTCATTAGAAGTGGGGGATTTATCTGAAATCAGAAATTTACAAATTGTCGTGCTTGGGTTGTCGCAATATATACCATACAATTTAATTAAAAAACATATTTACGTAAACATATATCGTAATTTATTTAGGTATAGCAGAGTATTCACTAGTGGTTCTTAAAATAACGAAGTACAGTTAGGATGAATCATTACAAATAATAACTGATTACTTTGCTGTGACAAGGAACCTCTACTAATTCATTTACTCTATGTAACCCAGAGGTTCATGGCCGCACAGAAATAAGCTCTCCATCCTCCTTATCCTAAGCTAAAGTTTTCCAATTATCCCTTGTATATTTTACCCCCTGATCTTAATTGTGGATAATGTTATTCTCCCAAATCTTTTGATTTTATTCCATTGCAATCTCTAATCATTTTCACAGCTACTTACATTTACTTAATGAGATTACTTTGCGAGATCCATGTGATGAGTGGTTGTCAGGTACTAGGGTTGCATCTTAAAATGAAGGCCCTGTATAACATCGGAATGTTATGAAACATGGTTATAGTTTCAAACTAATTTTCTTAAATTTATTGACTTATCACCAAAATGGCCTGCACAAGTTATAAAACATGCCAAATCAATTTTATTTCATCTGAATAAACAATAATAAGTGATTCAATTTTGATATTATATTAATATTATATTAAATTGTCAAGTGAATCAATATTAATACCTTATAGTGTTACTTGCTGCTAAGTTTAAATAATAATACGTGCCTTTAGTTTTCCATTAGTAATTTTTTTGTAGAGAGATAATTGATTTTCATAAAGGAAATGACTCTATGAGGTTTATTTTAATTAATAATTGGGTTACAATTTAACACCTCACCTCATAATTGCAGATTTCTCAAAGACATGTTTTAATACTACTACAATTGAATTTGTTATTTAGAAAATGCCATATATCCATATTTCTAAATTTTACAGTAGACAGTAAAAATTGAATATTACAAAACTATTAAAAGAAATTATTATTTTCTTCCAGACCCTAATGAATCTTCATATAATGTTACAAAGAAAAATCCATCCATAATAATTCTGCCCGAAGGCAGGTCCTTCACTGCAATCATAGCATTTTCATGCTATGCTTGCAGCTTTACTAGGGAATTGTGTAGGTGTGGTAGCTTCCCGTTGCTTTCCACACCGGTGAAGGATGATGATGATGATAATGATAAGGATGATGATGATAAAGATGATGGCCATATGATTTCGGGGACCGTTTGGGCCTTAAAGTTTTCCTGACATTTGTCTTACAGGTGAGGAAAAACCCCGATAAAAACCTCACCCAGAAAAACTGCCCCGACCGGGGATCGAACCCGGACCCGCTGCGTGACAAGGCAGCACGCTACCTCGAGACCACAGCGGTGGACAAAGAAAAATAATGGTTTTTAATAAGGGAAAAACAATATTTATATATGAACTTTTCCAATTACATGTAGATATGAGTAAGTTAATAAATACGTTTTTTTGCCTTATTGGTAAGAAGAATGTATACTTAGCAACAAAAAGAATGAGCTGCTTCAAAAGCATAATCCCTGTTATGGCCTACTGCGCATGCTTGAAAAGTTAAAGCTGTGGTTCATGAGGAAACGCATTGTTAAATATTGTAAATACACTGTATTTGGTATTAATCATCTTATACAGTTAAAGAACAGTGAAGGAGACATGTTTCTAGATATTTACGAGTGTTCAACAAATGCAATATTACTCAAATTGCGACATTTTAAATAAAGTTCAACTCTCGTTCATAGTGTAAAAGTACAATACAACAATTATATAGATAACTAGTATCCGATTAAGGTAGAATTTTTATCACTCACCTCATATTGTTCTTCTTATTTGACTATAAACTAGTTTCGGAACATAGTTTCTGTTCCATCTTCAGTATCGTCACGACCGTTGTTCTGTCATCTTGAAGAGCTGTCTGACTGAAAAACCTCGAAACCAGCCAATGGAAGGAGCGAAGGACAGCTCTTCAAGACGACAGAACAACGGTCGTGACGATACTGAGGATGGAACAGAAACTATGTTCCGAAACTAGTTGATAGTCAAATAAGAAGAACAATATGAGGCGAGTGATAAAAATTCTACCTTAATGAATATGCCTTACAGTGAGAATTCCTAAAATAAGTAGTATCCGATGTTCGAGTAGCGTAAATCATTAAATCACTTACAAGTTGATGAAATATGTATGAAAGCCAGGTTTCGAATCTTTCGACAAATTTTTTTTATTCATTTGTATTTTTGCAAAATGTATCCTATAACATTTAATGTAAGCCACATAATCTACGTCCACTTTACACTATATTAAGTAATATTCCTGCCTTCGTAAACTATATAACACTATTTAGCTACCGGTATAAATTTAATTGTGCGTGCAGTACCACGTTTTAATAATAATGCTATAATGTATGTAATAAAATATAATATGGCTTCATATATTTATGTGTTTATTTATTTATTACATAGTAGTGAGGAAAAATGTTTCACCATTCAATTAAAATTTTTAGCTTTTATATGTCAAGTCCAGCATAATAATACCCTATAGATGATGGAAAATAAAAAAAATAATAGTAGACTATAATTATTATCATTATTATTATTTATCATCTATAATAATAATAATAATAATAATAATAATAATAATAATAATAATAATAATAATAATAATAATAATAATAATAATAATAATAATAATAATAATAATAATAACAATAATAATAATAATATAATAATAATAACATCAATAACAACAACAATAACAATAACAATGACAATAACAATAATAATAATAACAATAATAATAGAGCAATTCCATATGTGACTGACTGACATTTACAATACACTTTTGCAGCTAAATGGTTGCATAAATTACAATTGATTGAAATTAGGGGTGTTATCTACGTGATATGATAGAGGAATAGTGTGTGGTTAAGACTGTGCCTAAATATACAACTTTTGAAGAAAAACAGTGCTATTTATTATCTATCAAAGTATGTGTGACTGACTGATATAAATGTCAACTCATCATGCAGCTTAACATGTTCATCTGCATCATGCTCTGAAGTGTGATTCCTAATTCAATTTTCCAAAATACCGTTTGGAGGACACATTTCAAGTTACATTCTCAATAAAATACGAAACAAAAATCACAATTAAGACCAGAGGGGCACGCCGTAGCGTAGTGGTTAAGGCACTGAGCTACAAGCCGGAGGGTCCAGGGTTCAAGTCCCGTTGGGGTCAGGATTTTTAAATTGACCCAAACCCTCTGGCGGCACTATGGCCCTGGGGTCGACTCAGCCTCTAACGGAAATGAGTACCAGACGCTTGTTCTGGGGTAAAGGCGGCCGTCACGCAGGGTTGACAACCCGGCTGACATAAAGTGCCGATTGTCTAGAAAAAGTGGGAGCCTTAACCTCCTACTACCCCAAGGACCTCCGGGTCTGTTGTGGGATCACTTTACTTTAGTTATAACCTAATATGTGATGTGTGACTGACTGACTACATTCTGTGACTGACTGACATATGTGAATTTTATTAAGACTTCAATATTATGGAGCTGCAAATATTATACAAATATTACAAAATAATATGAATTATAATAGATACGTCCACCGCTGTGGTCTCGAGGTAGCGTGCTGCCTTGTCACGCAGCGGGCCCGGGTTCGATCCCCGGTCGGGACAGTTTTTCTGGGTGAGGTTTTCATCGGGGTTTTTCCTCACCTGTAAGACAAATGTCAGGAAATCTTTAAGACCCAAACGGTCCCCGAAACCATAAAGCCATCATCATCAACATCATCCTTCACCAAGCAACGAGAAGCTACCACATCTACAGTTCCCTAGTAAAGCTGCAGCCTAGCATGAAAATGCTATGATTGCAGTAAAAGACCTGCCCTCGGACAGAATTACTATGGATGGAAAATAGATAAAAAGCGATAATATGGAGATGAATACAGAACTTCACTTCTTTTATCATGTATAGGAAATGTACAATTTGACATGCTGTAAAAATATTAAATAAATAGTGTAATTTATTTAACTTGGTTACCATGTATCATTTAAAATTTCACAAAATAAAGAAAATATTTACTTCTTAACAACAAAGGGCCTTCTCCATGGTTTAATATGTCTAATATGAGTATAATTTTATTACATCCATATTAACTGATTAAAATTTATCTGATGATGTTAATAGAACCATTGATATAAATAAAAATGCCGATATGGAATTCGCAGTGTTCGTTCCAGAACACTAAAATTAACTCTCACACGTCTCAACTTTAAAGACAAAAAAATAACGAAAAAGTACAGTATACAAATTACTAAAATTTGTTTTTAAATGTGGATAATTCTGTTATAATTCTTTCAAAACAACTGATTAAAAATTGTATTGCTGACATGTGTTCTATTTTTAAACTAAACAATTGAAAGAAATCTCTTACAATGCGCGAAATCGAACTTTATGACGGACTGTTCCCAGCTGGTGCACATAGTATAGCGTTGACATACGTATTTTCACTGTGTTGGTTTTCAATAACGCTACCTCCAACAATGATTTTCTTTTACACTATCGGTTATACATACTTAATCACATATACGCCACGCAGATTGTATTTTTTGTACAAGTAACTTCATATGATTTAAAACTGTTGTTGCAATCAAAGTTAATGCTAGCACAATAATGGAACTGGCAACATCGCACTGTGGATCTCCGATAATACGACACACATGGCATGTCAAAAGTCTACATTTAAATCCTTCCGCTGACTGCCTTTTAGCTCAAATTGTCACATAAGACGGGCCAGTAATTATTTTATGAAACAGCTGAGCCGAACAGTCTACCAGATTTCCTAAACCATGTTTATGTTACATGGAATCTTTAGAAAACAAAATTTCTAATTATAAGTCAAGATGGATACAACATGTTCATCGAATGGAAGATCACAGAATACCCAAACTAATGTTAAGATATCAACCCGCAGGAAGAAGAAGACCAGGACGTCCACTCAAAAGACTTCTGGATGGTGTTTCTCTTGAGGCCGAAACAGGTCAACAAATGGCCTAAATTCGTGAATGTACTATGATGATGATGATGATGTTTATGTTAATACACAGCGGAGTCCAGCAAGCAACCGACTGCGACATGCGTATTAGCAATATAAATGAGGGGACAAAAAGTCAGTCAGTCACGGGACTCCAGCGGGAAAAATAATTACTTTACAAGAAAATTTCATCAATACTTTTTTGTAGTTGTGTACCGATAACGTAGAATCCAAGAGGAAATTTTAATCCATCAATTATTATGTTGTGTACAGTAACTTTTATCCGTTTTTTGTGACTGACTGACCATAACTTACAGTTAACAACTATAGGACACATTTAAGGTATATATATATATTATTAGAATGCAATTAATATTGTTTCATTTACGACCAAGAAGGACCAAAGCATAGTTTAAGAAAAGATTTTGTGAAATAAAACTAATTCATACGACCAAATCATTAAACAAGAATTGGTAGAATTTTGCGTATTTTTTTCAGGTTTGGAATATGACAAGTTCTACCGCTTTATTAGATTAAAACAGTGCACATTTGAAACTTTTTCTTATAGAATTATAAAATGTGATATTTACCGATATATATTACATCAACTAATTTATTCCTGCGTCAGTTTCAAAATTTTCACCTCGGTATGACATTTTCGTAGAATCGCTCAATAATAATAATAACAATAATAACAGTAATGGTTTATAATTATATACCAAGAGGACGAAGATCACTGGGCCGTCCTATGAAACGCTGGAGGGAAAATTTTCTATAGGATCGTAACAGGCCTTGGCCTAATACTTGGAAGGAAGGAAGGAAGGAAGAAGAAGAAGAAGAAGAAGAAGAATAAAGTAATAATATATATATATATATATAAATATATATATATATATATATATATAATGTTCCACAGGAAATGGATCAAACGAAGCAAGCAATATGTGAACAAAACACAGAATTGAATATAAAGGAAGATGACTTTCAGTCAAAATTTGTCTTTAAAGATAGAAAAGGTACCATAAACTTGGCCATAGAAATAAATTCAGTAGTAAGGAAGACAATATTGGGTAGAAAGATCAAATTAGGATGGAACATATGCAACTTAGATGATTACATTAAAATAAACAGATTTTTTAAGTGCAGTAAATATAACTCTGCCCACTCTGCACAGGTAATCATCACATTAGAGAATGGACTCTAAGAAAAGAAGAATACAAATGTATTAATTGTGTTAATCACAATAAATACAATAAAATGGCACTGGTAAATGAGAATCACCCTTCACTTGATAAATAATGTAAGATTTATTAGGCAATGTTAAATAAGTATTTTTTAACACAGATTATTAATATGGCTACAAGACATAATGCAGGTGCGGTTAATAACCAGTTTCATACATTAAGATGTCTCCAACTTAACATGCAACATTCTAGGAATGCAACCAACAGTTTAGTGCAAATTATAAGCGAACAAAACACAGACTTAATATTCATGCAGGAACCGTATGCTATTAATAATCAACTGGCAGGTCTCCCCAAGACATTTGTAACATTTGCAGGGGGAACCGGGAGAAAACGTACAGCAATAATAACGAATAATAACAAAATGGATACAATAACTATTAACCAGCTAAGCAACATGGACTGTGTTGTAGTTGAAATCATTACCAGCAACAACAAATTTTACGCATCGAGCTTATACTTTGATATCGAAAGAGACATAGAAAGAGATATACAACATATTGAAACTATAATACATCACGCAAAGGACTTTGGAGTATTAATCGCAGTTGACACAAATGCTAGGAGCATCAACTGGTTTGACAATAAAACGAACCAATGAGATAAAAAACTTGAAGAATTTATAACTATCAGGAACTTAATAATAATTAACGAAGATAATGGAATACCAACATTTGAGACGTAGAGCTAGCAGTCGAGTCGACTTAAGGATCTCCACTTCTGATCTCTTTCGATCCGTTATTGAGTGGACCAGCGGAGAGGAGGAAAATTGCTCTGACCACAAACTCATCTCTTTCAAAATAGCAGGAAATAATGAATACAGAACACCTGGACAGAATAATTAACCACGATATATAATAAAAGGAGAAAACTTCCACAAATTTGATGAAAGCCTGATGGAAACAATCAGAGCCACATTTAGTTGTACAGCAAAATATACAATAATTGTTTAAAAAGAACTAACAGAGAAACTTAAGAACACAAACCCCACTGATGAGGTCATAGAAGATTTCATTTCCTGCATTCAAATAGCAAGTAGATTGGCATTCCGATCAAAGAATATAAGTAAAAAAGGAAAGGTAGATCTGTCCATTGGTGGACAAAGTAATTAATAATTCTACGTAAAAAGACAAACGCAATGAGGCAAAGATACCAAAGAACGCAGAACAATTCAAAACTAAGAGAAGAGAGAAAGAACCTCTACCAAGAAGGCAAACGGGCGTATCAAGCTAAGCTCCAAGAGGAAAAAACAAAGTCATGGAGAAATGCTTGTACAGTTACACCTGGATCCAATCCATGGAACGTAGTTTACAAAAGCCTATCTGGAAAATCTAGAAATAAGACCTCCTTGACCACACTTAGGATGCCAGAAGGGCTATATACCAAGGACATGGAAAGTACAGTAAAATATATCATGGATTATTTTGTACCTGAGGACAACGAAGAAAATTATAATAAATATTATCTCTGCGCTCCGTCCTGTTTCCTCTCAATTCTTCTCGTCGTTCCTGCACTTATCACTTACGAAATAATTCACTGTTTACCTCGATTTCACACGTCCTTCCTGCTCGTGAGACTGGGTTCGTGGCAACGTTGCTCATTGTCTTCTTCATCATTTGAAGTAATGCCTAGTCGTGAGGTCTCGTTGCCAGGGCCGTCGATCGTGTTCAGCCGCTGAAGTTACAGGTAGACTTTGTAGGTTAGATAGCGCCTTGAGCAATTCCAGTCATTTGATTAGGGTTCATGGAAAATTAAAGGGAAAGCGTTAATGGACTTCCTGATCGAATTGTTGCTTTTGCTTGGATCGAGACTCATTCGATGGATGTGAAGTTATGGGTATGTCGGAAAATAGGTTAAGGTTGATGTTTGTAGGAGATAGAGGTTTTATGGGTGACTGGGATTGACTTTTCTGCATGAGCTATTTTATCCCTTGATGTAGCAGCCTCCTTTCGTCTGGTTGTCCGAGGGTTGAGTTAATTTATCTCTTGCTATAGCAGCCTTCCGTCATCTGGTTGTCTGAAGACCTGGAAGCTTATTCATAGTTGCTGCTTCCATCCCGAGTCGTGCGAGGGTGGGCAGCAGGCCCTAGAAGCTTATCTACAATTATTGGTTCCTCCATGAGACGTGCAGGGTCCTTGGTGTGGAGACTCGTACCTGGCGTTCTGAAACTCTCGTTTAGGTATGATAGAGTGGAC
Organism: Diploptera punctata; assembly: GCA_030220185.1. NCBI lineage: Eukaryota > Metazoa > Arthropoda > Insecta > Blattodea > Blaberidae > Diploptera > Diploptera punctata. Next base: position 1,534,201 of record JASPKZ010006822.1, read on the forward strand.
TGGGAGGATTATTTTAAAGCACTTGTTCCGGGCTGATATTTAATGACTCATTTTGGTTCTCTTGCATATAATTAATTATTTCCCCAAATATGGTGGATACATATCAACTTAACTTCAAAACTATAAAGTTTAAGAAAAATCACTAAAAATAATATATTAATTTAGTTGGTAATATAAAATATGCCTTTCTATTATAATTTATAGTCTAGCAATAAAAAGACATAAGGTCGAAATAAAAGTTAAAATTAAACAACTAACTTAATAGCTATAACATTTATACAAATTACAGTTAATTTAATAAGCTCTCTTGTGATTATAGAAACGAAAGATTCAAATTCGGAATGCTCAAATGTGGCGTTCAATAGCATCTTAGCCCAAGTAAGGAACGGTCTTGTTTAGGTTAAGAGTTAATTGTTTGTTTTAAAATAGCTTGTGTGATATTGATATTTTAAATAAAGTTGTTTTGTTTTATGGTGTTCATTAAAATGTTGCAGAGTTCATACGTCTTCATAATTGCAACGGATGTCCCGTTAGTCCTTAAATATAGAACTCTCACTATCACCTAACCGCACGAGTCAAGGTCAATAAGATATAATTGAACGATCACAGAAAACTGGCCCTTTCGGAACGCTACCCTATGACCTAAAATAATCTAGGTTGTAACAAGGTATGAGGGAGTTAGGACTGGAAGAATAGGAATGTAAAGATAGAGGGGATAATCCATATCAAATCGGACAGCAAAAAATATTTCAATTATTTTTTTTAATTTTATGTATCCCTAAATAGTGAATAAATGTATAAACGTATTAATATCGAAATTTAATTTTTATCATTTATAGGTTCGTAGTTATGACTAGAGTCCGGATGTTTAGGTACTTAAAAATTCAAAATAGGCAGGCAAAAAGGCACTAAAATCATTAATATAGGCACTTAAAAATTCAAAATAGGCTCTTACAAAAAATAGTCAACAACATAACTTTTTACAGCCTTATGATAAGTATATGAAGATATGCTATCAATAGCATGCCAAGATATAAGATATGCTATTGGAATTTGTTTTGTCTTCTTACAAAGAGCAGAGCCCTCTTTGTCACTCAGCAATGTTTGTATTCAAAAGAAGCAAAGAAATTTTCTCGAAGCCTTAGAGCCGGAACATAATACTATGGGACATAGCATAGGGCTATTTCACTTAACGGGAATGCATGAGGTGGAAAAATACAATATTTACGTAACGGGAGTACGAGAGGGAACAATATACCTGCTAGGTTAATGGGTTATTACCACCCTTATCCTAAAACATTCTAAGGGAATTTATAAAAAGAACACTTCAAAACTTCTATGGAATGATTTGTGCCATGAAGTTTGTCCATTTCAATTGATTTCATTGAAACACTGAGTTAATTTTGAGAAAAAATACAATTAGGCATTTATAGGCATTATAATCTGAAATAGGCATTTATAGGCAAAATTAACATCATGGAAAACAACTCTAGGCTCATTGGTATGGACTTATATGAAGTCACGTTTACCATATCTATTATAAATAACTATAGGCATTTTCCGGTCTCCAGTTATGACGATCTAAAATTATCGTAAATATGGCAAACTAAAACCTTTACTAATTAATATTTCTCTAACAGCAAAAATTTGTTTCAAACGTATTTTTATAGGTGATATCATGTAGTTTAAGGATGTTATTTTTATAATGAGGATATTTTTATTTTCGGTGTCAATTTTCTATTTTATGGCGGTTTACTTCAGTGCATATCAAAAAATGAAAACGAAAAAAATACAGGATATTACTCATGTAATAAGGATTAATTTCCAGCAATAACCTTTTTGGAGGGATGAATAGTTCAGACAATATATGTTTTTATTCTATTTTCATTAAACCTGGCGGATCAAAGAACAGCTGTTTCACTTCACAACCAAGGTCGCGTGCGTGGTTCTTATTGAAACAGCTGACCCGCTTCATCAGAGATTTTTTCAACTCATTAAATCTAGTAGATTATTTAAATCATTAGAAAAGTTCTATTGTTCTGCTTATATGAACACATTACTGTTATCCGCTACTTATATATATATATATATATATATATATATATATATATATATATAAACAATTCATTCTTGATAGTGTGGATTGTCCGCACGTTGTAAATATTATCCTCCAAAAAATGACTGAATTCACTTATTAATGCATAGTTTCACTCTCTACATTACGTTATAACATTCCTTTCATAATAAATAAATAAATATATATATATATATATATATATATATATATAGGCCTATATATATTAATGTGTAATGTTTGTAATTAAGTGGGCAGTTAGTTCAAAATATAAGTTTTTTTGTATAAGTAATCCATATTGTGCGCTACAAACAAAACAAAAAATAACTGTAAATATGCGCAACGAAAAATATTAACAGACTTCCTTCAAAAGTGCATGTCTGATGTTATATGTTCTGCTTAATGGAACAATATCGTTAATTTTTAAAAGTAGCGATATTTTAATTGTTATGCAGTATATGTTTATTTATGGAATTTAATTGCTGAAGCGAGAAGAAAAGAGTTCTGTTCCTTACGTTTACTGTGAATTATTAAACAAAGTATGTATTATGTTACAAATTTTTCATTACAATTTAAATCTCATAAAATGATAGACAATATTAAAATAAATGGTTTGTATGCAGATACAAAAAGGAAGGCTGAGTTAAGGAAAGAGTGGAGAATGTTGAGTTTGCAGTGAAAGACCTGCTCTTGGGCAGAACACTATGATTGATTGAATTTAAATATAACATTATGATAAAAACTCTTACATCATTAATTGAATAAACTGGTATAGATTTTTATTATGTTATAATTACTAATTTCAATCTTAAAATAATGTTTTATTCAGTGCACTGTATTACACACTGAAAGCAATGACGAAATAGTGTTGTTACAAGATATCCTTCCAAATAAAACCGAATGTTTTAATACTCATACCACTTCCTATCAAACTATAACAATGCAGAATTAACAAGTTTCCCTTATACATCTACTTCACCGTAAACAATACTCAACTTCAGATGTTTTTTACTAGACAGTTAATTTAAATCAGTGCGTGTTTAGTGCACCTCGTCATTTTAAGTGTCACATATAACAATAGTTTAACTTATATCGTGCGTTTTAATATCATCTTTGATATGTCATGAGTAGGGGATGCAAGATCAGTAGGTGATGCTATGCCAATAAAATATATTTATACCTCTTAAATATTACTTGTAATAGCATGAAAACTGTTATAAATTATTATCGATAGCTTAACATTCCTTGCAATATTCAACATCAGCCGTTAGTGTAGTGTACAAGTACAGGATATTACAACACATTACAAACTACTCTCTTGAAAATAATTTATAATACGCATATAAGAGTAAATTTTACGTGCTTAGTAATTTAAATTAAACTATACATTAGCCAAAAACAGCACAACATTAACCGCCTAGTGGAGATATTAATAAAGATTGTTACATTTAATGACGCTCACTAACATGTGAGGTCATTTTGTAGCAATTTATTTCAAGCGCGAGGTTCTTCTTCGTAAATGTACGACACGAGACTCACGGATTTCCTTCCCTCTGAGGCAAAGCTACATACAGAATTGTTACGCCTTTAAAATTCCATCGATTCCTAACGAGTTTGAACCCGCGAACCTCGAAATCGGAGGTATGCAGAGTAACCACTAGTCCACGATGATGATGATGATGATGTAATAATAGTAATAATGATAATAAAATAGAATAATGATGATAATAAAAATAAAAAATGTTTGGAAGTGCACAAAGGACTATTATCAAGTAGCTCCGTCATTGTTTGTACAAGCGAGCGATCTTTACTCACGCGAAAGGTATTGCGGGCAGCATACACATAGGAGATTTTAGGAAAAATAATTATTTTTTGGTAGTTTCCTTTCATTCGTCCACTTTAATACTAATTACAAATAATTAACTGGTCATCAGATGATAATCTGGTATTTTCTGATTTTATAAAATTTTTGGTGGGAAAGGTGAATTGCATATTAATTGCATTACACCCTTCAGAAAAATGTAAATATTACCACGCTAATTTTCAAGCGATAGAGCATAAAATCATCTATAATGTGACTATCTTCTCAAGTTGAGGGAGTAGTTATACTTCGAGAAATTTATTTTATAAAATAGACTTTTTAAAACAATACGATAATTTGACAGCTCTATTACTCTTTAATTACATCAAACGAAGGCCTGCAAATCGGTCAGATATTCAGTATATCATAAAGTTTCACTGTAAAAAATTGTAAACTTTTAAATATGTGAGTTTAATTTTCACCATTTTTTTGCCGATTTCGTATGGAATGTCCCAGAGAAGAATGGAGAAAGAAGATAAACATTTAAAAAAAACTTTGGGGGCAGGAAGATGTTTTATTACATTGTAAACCTGTTTATAAATAAATAATAATAAAAATAGCAATACACCAAATAGTTCATCATGAACGGGCCCCTCTGGCCCGTTCCGACTTGAAGAGATTTGGTCTTTCCATCTAGCAAATGGCCATCCTTGACTTGTACATCCTGTGGGTCTGTAGTTTAAAACCATTTTAGAAGGTCTTATCTTCTGGCATTCCTAGTAGATATTCATACGAATTTTGTCTTTGTTTGTCAAATTGTATCCATCAATTTAAAAATATTTAATCGATCTCTTATCTCAGAGCTTCTTTTTTGGTCCATAAGAGTGTAGCCTGCCGTTGGCCTTAAAAATCTGATCTTCGCTGCCTCTATGTTTTTTTTCTGTCTGTATGAGTCAAAGTCCAATTTTCATTGCCATATATAATAGTAGGAATGGCCATGACTTTATAAAATTTCAGTTGAGTATCCTGAGTTGTTTTATTCTTTAGAGTTCCTCTTATTGTTTCATACATTCTTAGAAATTTCTGTATTTTTATATTTATATCTTCTTTTTGGCAGTATGATACATTAAAATCCAAATAATTGTAGGATTTCACTTGTTAAATAATATTATTATTTATCAGAATTTAGCATCTGAGATGATTTTTTCCTTGAAATGCCATTGATTTTGTTTTTGTACATGAAATGTTTCCAAATAGTTTGTACGTTTTTTCTTTAATAATGGACAGACAGAATAAAATATAAAGCAGTTTAAGAATTAAAAAAATTAACCTTGTCGAGAATCAAACTTGTGACCTCTTGAATAAGAATCAAGCCACTAAGCACTGAGCTAAGCGTTCGCTGGTTAATTGTGCGTGAAGAACACTCTTCAAAGGAAGAAGGGAAATGCATTGTATCTCCATTGTGCAATTAGTTTACTCGTGTGAATCGCGCATTAGAACTTAAAGTATTTGAGGTCAAGAGCTGGCCCATTCTTTTTGTTGCTAAGTGTACAATAATGCACAAGAAGTCTTATCAATAAAACAGAAGCAATCTTTTTTTAAATCCTCTACCACTGGAGCACTTTTTTTTGTTATAAGGCTATTGACACAACTCAATGCAGAAGTATTTTTTCTCCTCAGGTATATATTGCAGCAGCTTCTAAATGTCATTCATCGTTTTAATGTTTATTGGAATTTTGTGATTATAAGGTCGTGGCAATGGTGGAGCATTATGTACAGGTCTGCCCAATGAGAACTCATCTTTTATAAGACCGTCAATTGTAGTGTGAACAATGACAATACCAGGTTTGGTTGCAGGTTGGACTTGCAACTGGACTTTCTGTTCTTTTGATATATTTGCCTGTGAGCTAATTGAAAAAGTATTATTTTTATAATGGTTTGGCCACCAGTCTTTGTAATCCAAAATATCTCAACTTTTTATGTTTATTGTTTTAAATATGTTGAGGTGGATGCACTGATTAATTCATAATATTCTGCTGGTGTATAAATTCTGTCATGCCTTCTAATAAGTATCTTTGCAACACCATAGTCTCCATCGCAAGGCAGAAATGAATGCCCTCTCACCGGTAAATAATGAAATATCTTATCAAATTTCCCATTTGCACATGCTGCTAATACAAAATGGACAATATTATGGTTACGGTTTTGGCCTTTCTTCCTTTTATTTTTTGAACTAATAACCAACCTATCACCTGAATTACTCATTTTCAACACATCACCAGTTCTACTCACATCAGAATATAACAATAACTGTCAACATGAAGACAACAATGAGTAGGCACAGCAAATACCTAGGAGGACTTTACACAGATAGTTGGAAAAAGCCACATAACCGGAGATATGAGTCTTTCAAAATAAACAAGCAGGTATCCTCACCATTTTAATGCATACAGAAGGCACGAAAAAATGGTTCTTTCGCAGTACATGTACATCTGACTTCAGAGAACTCATTTCTGTAATAAAGTGAAATTATGAAAAATCTGGATAAATGGCCTTTTTCAAATAACCAATTCAATTATGAGGTGAGTGTTAAATTCTAATTCAATTATTAATTAAGAAAGTCGATTGTTTACTGAGGTTTAAATGTCTTTTAACAAGGAAAACATTAATTGATTTTAACATTTTTCCTTTGATTCCAAGCTTTATCGACCATAATGTAGATTTGTGAGGAACAGTGTCAAAAGCACTCTCAGAATATATCATAACAGCTATAGTAGTTTTACTTTCCATAAATCTACTTAAATAGCTTGAGCCATATATAGTAAAGCTTCAGTTATGCCAAGAAGAATATAATTGAAATTTACTTACAAAAATCTGAATTTTCTTAAATTTTCTTTTATTAAGTATATGGAAATCAGCTTACCCCAAAAGACTCAAAAGACGTTATGAAGATAAGGGCAATAGAGAGATCACACAAGAATATCCAAGCGTACATGTCTTTCAGACTATGAGATTTGGTATGCACAAGGTCATTGAAGAAGTAAAAAATGGGTTTAAAGTACTCTCTGAAGCTGTAACAAAAAGACAAAAAAAAAAAACATTGTATCAGCGAACTTAAACATTGTATCAGCGAACTTAAACTGTAAGATTCAGTAGATATTGTATCAGCGTACTTAAACTGTAAAGATTCAGTAGATATTGTATCAGCGTACTTAAACTGTAAGATTCAGTAGATATTGTATCAGCGTACTTAAACTGTAAGATTCAGTAGATATTGCATCAGCGTACTTAAACTGTAAGATTCAGTAGATATTGTATCAGCGTACTTAAACTGTAAGATTCAGTAGATATTGTATCAGCGAACTTAAACTGTAAGATTCAGTAGATATTGAGAGGCATGAAAATTCTATAAGTATCTATTTTTAATCCCTTAACTTAAAAAAAAACCAATTAATGTTTCAGTATTTCTTTGTTTAGGCCTACTTTAAAAGATTAATGATTCATTTGAGAGAAACCTTTGGCATAACAATATAGTCATACAGCTTAACTTTAGCCCTCTAAATGCAACATTGAAAATGTTATATTTCAAGAGTAAAATATATGCCTACACCAGAGTTTGAACCGAGGACCTTTAGCTTTATATGCTAATGCTCTACCACTGAGCTATTCAAGGCCTCCAATCTAACCTCAACTTTTTCTCTTATACATTTGAATTCCTGAGAGCACCAAAGGCTTGCAAACCATTGCTCGACACATGAATGGCAGCTTCTTATTTAAGAAGACTGTTAATGGGATTTTAATATTACATTATAAAGACAATAGAGCTTCTTTTGACATTTTTGTTATAAATGAGAAGCCACAATTTGCGTGTTGAGCAATGGTTCGTAAGCTATTGGCACTCTCAGGAATTGAAATGTATAAAATAAACATTTGCATTTAGATTGAAGACCTTGGATAGTTTAGTGGCAGAGTATTATTGCATAAGGGTTCAAACCCAGGTCTAGGTGTATATTTTTCTCTTCAAATATAATTTGACCTTCACTGAGAAATGTTAAATTTATAATAAAAACATGGAAAGAAGCTCTACTGTCTTTATAAAGTCTTCTTAAATAAGAGCTGCCATTCACATGTCAAAACAATGGTTCGCAAGCCTTTGGCACTCTCGGGAATTGAAATGTATAAGAGAAAAAATTGCATATAAATTGGAGGCTTTGGATAGCTCAGCGGAAGAGCATTAACATATAAAGCTAAAAGTCCTCGGTTAAAACCCCAGTCGAGGCATATTTTTTCTCTTCAAATATAATTTGACTGACCACATCTGAACTTGCCCATCCCTATCAACCAGCAATTTCATGGACAGACAATGGGAGGCCAGAGAAAAGATGATGAACCCTTTATATGTCGTTTCTTGTTATTGTAGGCTAATGGCGATTGCCAAATGCCACTGAATTAAAATAAATAAATCATTTGACCTTCAACGAGTATTGTTAAATTTATAATAAAAACATGGAAACGTTTAATAATTGAGTTTGTATTTTTATAATATTCTTACCTCATATGATTGTTTAGTTGGACATATGTTTCAAGGCTATTGGCCCATCTTCTGTGTTGCACAAACTGATTTTTTTTCTTTTCTTCAAATTGTCGGCCCTGGATCTGTGTTCCGAAGAACTTGGTTATGAAGCTCCTTTGTCCGGGAATTTCAAAGGTCATAATTTTCTCCTTGTTGTTCTGTATGTAGATTTTTTCCCATATCGTGAGTTCATTGGTATTTTCTAACTGTTTTAATAATTTTGTATTTAGATCTATTTTGTGTTTTTCTGTCCAAACATGAGCTGCTCCTGCAGATTTTTCTACTTCTCCTGTTTTTACATTCCACATAATAAATGTTTTAATGAAATCAAACATAATATAATTTATAATTGAATGAAATGTGCATCATTTGAATACACATGGATTTAAACATATGTGCAGTTAATTTCAGCTCGAAATGTAAAACATTTTGAGTAATTTGTTGTATGACAATTGATTCATCACTTCTGTTTTGTAATGGTCATAATATTAACTGACGGATAAAAAGTATATCTACAAGTTTCATAAACGTTAAAATAACTTTATTGATGAATAAAATACCAACATTTTATTCAAAGTCAATTTGTGATTTTCATTTGAAGTGAAAATCAATTTTGAATCTTCCCTACGTTCCCCTGAAGGGAACATCGAAGCCAAGGCGAAGTTAAGTTGAACCCAGGACTTCTACAACGAGGACCATTATCTTCTCCTTTATATGATCGCCTCAACGTGGGTCCCAACCAACAATTCCTTCTTTATATTCATGCCCAACGTGGTGCAACAAGCACCTGCTATACACAACAATATTCCTTCTTTAATTTCCTATCTACTTTATTTCATTCACAATAATTTACTGTACAAGCACATTTGATTTTATTTATTTCATAAATACCGAGGAATAATATAAATATCATTGGCATTAAAATGACTACACACAAAAAAAAAACACATAGAAGGAAAGAATGGTCTACATATTGCAAATGAACCCTGGAAGTTTGTATGTATGTACAAAATAAGTTGGTAGGCAGTACAATAGGCTGGGTTATACTAGTCCGCCCTGAGTTGACTCCAAATTGGGGGTTACTGAATCAAGGGAATTTAATACATCATAGTGTAACACATACTAGTAGATAAACAATCTAACACAACAGCTCAAAAGCATAACTAACCCCCACTATAACTAATCTGTACAGGTGGGGCAGTAGTTTGGAGTGGCTGTTAAATGTCACTAGGGTTTCACTTTGATTTTATTGTATATTGTTGCTTGCCCTTCCTCGTTAGCTAGTCGGTTCCTGTTTCAGGGTGAGCGCTGAGACTCCTATCTATAACGGGTTCGGAAGGAGAATTGCGTGGGAACAGACAATCACTAATTATTTGAATTATTTTATTTAATTAATCTCTGCCAATTCACATTACACAGTGAAAATAAAACTTTTCTGTCCCTGGTCTTCGATATTTCGCTAATGAGGACTAGCAAATGACATGAGTTCGGGAGATTTTCCCTAAGTCCATAATCGTTGTTACAAGATATTTTTTACTATACAATCAAGATCTTCTTCCTTCTAAGTGTTGAGTATAAGTGTATTAAATTTTGTCCTCATGAGTTCCGTATCGAAGTCAGGACCAATTATTCCCATATATGGTCTATACCCTAACTCTGATTTTGATTGGTTAGAATATTCAATCACATGTCCTCCAAGGGCGTAACTATTTTATTTAAACTACCGCCTACCTTTTGATTTTTATTCTCACGGCTAGGGAGCGTGTTTGCCAGCTTGGGCTTTCCGCGATTGTAAAATTGGAGTTTGACATTTCTCCCAAACGTGATTTTTGAAGCTAGACCCAGATTAAGGATTTCAGGTCTAATTTGAGGAGTTACATATTTATGACCTCTTTTACTTAGGGTTTCAACCGCTTCTTGAGAGAACTATTTACCAATATGAAACTTAATTTATTTTTAACTATATTCTGTTCCTTCATTATTTATTCATTTCTTATATTCCTTAATCACTATTTGGGCCGTATCATATTCGTCACACAGGTTCATCTGCAGTGCAGATGTTTACCTTTAGCATAAAATCAGGGGGTTTTCATCCACTCATTTTTTCTCTTGCCTCTCAACACTTTTGATTAAGGTTTCACTCCTCCATGAAAATCACAAGATTGCATAAGGAGCATTGGAAATGTAAATATGGTTTAGGTGTTTGGTCAGAGAGTTTTGGCCGTGATACAAATGTAAACTCATCTCCATATGAAAATGTTCCTTTACTTGAACGACCAAGTAGTTTACCAACCAGCAGATAATAATGATATATTAATAAATTGAGTTAGTTTTAACAACTCACCTCATAGTTGCAGATTTCTTGAAAACTAGTTTCAATACATCTTTGTATCATTATCATTTCCATCTAACTGTTTAAATTAGTGGTCGTCGATCCTGTAGGTTGCTTTCTGCTCCCTCTGTTGGCTGACTGATGAACTTCCAAATTAAATCTTTTTTCCCCGGGGATTTTAAAATTCAGAATTTTCCTTTTATTTTTGTGGATGTGAATTTTCTCCCAAACTGTGAACTCCTTATATTTATCTAACTGTTTCAATAATTTGGCCTTCGTTTCAATTCTGTGTTCTTCTGACCATGCATATGTGCAGCTATTGCAGATTTATCTATTTCCTCATTTTAACATTTCTAAGATGTTCCTTCAATCGTGTATTTAAGTTCCTTTTTGTTTTTCCTAAGTGTATTTTTTCAGAATCTTTGCAATCAATTTGATTAATCTCTGATTTATTGCAAAGAAAGACTGCCTGTATACCATCGGGTTTTAGTCATATCAGAGGGATGGGAACATTGTTAATAGCAGGATGGCTTTCAATGGAAGGTTTTTTATTCAGTTCCTTTTTTCACAGCTGGTACAAATATTGCATGGAGCCATTGAGAGAATATATCTCTATCCATCCATACTTTCTTCTGAGCACGATATTCTACTGGTAGGGTATTTCTCTCGCTGTGTTGAAAACAACATGGGCGCTGGGCTTTCCCAATCACCAGGAGTGATAGTTTGTGACTCACAATTGCATTACAACATGCCATTAATATTACACACTGTTTTTGTTGTTTGTACCCACAGGCCTCATTCACATTCTTGCAGCCAATGTTTTTGAAGGAAGCATCTTGTAAAATAGTGGACTAGTGGCTATGCTACTTGCCTCTGGTTCCGAAGATCACAGTTTCAAACCCGGCCGCGATCGATGGATTTTTTTAGGATGTAGAAATCTAAGGAGCAAAAGTCCTCCAGGAGGGATTTTAAGCTATGGGTCCCGAGCCTGAAGATTTTCAGCCTTGTAAAAGATCCTTAATCCTGAATAAGAGGCCTCTAAGCAAAATTTACCGACATCAACGACCTAGTAATACCTTTGTTGCCCGTTAGATGTTTCATTGGGTCGGTGTGCTGACCGCATGCCATCCATGAGCAAATAGAGTAACTAAAAATTAACTTGGTTTAGTAACTTCTTACAAAGGAGAGGCTATGGCTCAACAATAGGCTACATCATTATAGATAGATAGATAAATAGATCTTGTAAAATAGGCAGTTTCATCAACATTGCACACAACAACAGGAGTTAACTCATCTCCATTTATTTTCTTCCCCATCTTCTTTATAAATTCTTCTGCATCTTCTTGATTAACTGAGCGACTTTCCCCAGTTACTGTCAGCTGCCGTACATCATGTTGTTTCTTACAGTTTGATAGCTAACCTTCCCTTGCTGCAAACAAGTTACAGGCGCCAAGTTCTTTATTAAATTTTATTGCTTTTTCTTTTATTATTGGACCACTGATTGGAAGTCTTTTACTGCATTGTTTTATGAACCATCAGTAAAGAGCTGCATTAAGTCGATCATTCTCACTTTTTCGCATGACCTTCTGTTTTGTCAATTCAGAGTCCATTTTACTTGCATACTGAGCGAGTAACATTTTTATTCTTTTTAATGTCGTAAATAGTTGCTCATCCAACATTATACTCAGTAGCAATAACTCTCTGTGAAGAACCTCTGTTTAACTTATCTAAAATTTCCAGTTTTTGCTTAAGATGTTTTAAGATAACATTTTTCTTTTCGAGGCCATGATACTGATCTGTAACAATAGTTACAATATTGTTTCACAGTTATAAATTTAAAATAAAATTGTTTGCATATTATATTGACTTAATTATAAATTATAAATACTCAAACATCAAAATAGTTAGAATAGAAAGGAAGAATCGTTAAAAGTCAACAAAGCATGGATACCAGTCTTAAAAAAGGCCAGATGTAAACCCCTACAAGAACATTCTACTAGAACATCAGACAGCAACCTCATTGGTGCAATGGAAGACCCTAATGCTAACCAACCAGAAGGCAGATACAATTTACGAAGTAACGGACCGCGCTGAAAAGACGTCGCGGATAAATGTATAAATAGAGCAGGTAGTCGACAAAATTGCCAGTCTCAAGACAACCATTGAGGATGCCGGACGCAGTTTCTGGCGAAACGTCGGAGAACTACAAGCCTCAAGACCACGGCCAACAACCCTGAAATCTTCTACAAGACCATCATGTTTGCATATCGTTGACATACATTTAAAATAAAATAATTAGCATATTGTTGACATAAATTTAAAATAAAAATCGTTCCTGCTTATGCTGGTTGTAGGCCAGATTACTGGGAGGCGGTTTACTGAGGGCAGGGGTAGTGATAGTCTAGTGCATTGTTTTCCAACCTGTGGTTCGCAAACCCCGGGGTTCGCAAATTATTTCAAGGGGTTTGCCAAAACTTTTCCATAATGGCAGGTTTCGAGGTTAGGCCATTATCGTTTCCTCCATTTCTGCAACATTTTCATAATAATAATTATTATTATTTTGAAATTAAATTAACCCTATAATGTGCTTTGTTACATAAGTATAACATCGAGAATTTATCACATAATTTCCACAATAAATTAATATTTATCGCGAATGCCTGATTTAAAGTTATATATTATTGCCTCACTATGATGTTTGTCCAGCGGCTCGCTTTGTTTCCCCGCAGCTGTTATATATAATTAAATATAAAGATGCCGGCTACCGCCACTATAATAATTCTGCACGTTAATCATTGGCAATCATTATTGCGCGGTACCTGATTTTATATGAATGGACAACCATCATAGTGAGGCGATAATAATGATAGGAATACCTTTGATTTTGCTACAATGGAAATTTAGTCTGCCAGCTTCTTTGTGTTCTAACAATACTTAACAACTGCGCCGTCTAAGAAACCATTACGTGGCGATCAGGCATTTGATTTTGTATGTTAATGTGGACTTATATTTAAATTTGTATTTTTAACAATAGTCTACTTATTCCTTCCTTGTGAAAAATGCAGTCATGTATCAGAATCGTTTCCATTCACATTAAAATGTGATAACTGGTTGAAAAATGGATGTTTGAAAGGGAAACAAGAAGACGTGAGTAATGAAATGAAAACTTGTATTTATTATTACAACTAGGCCTACATATTGCGTAACTTTTAAGCTGTAACTAGAGTAACTTTAGGTTTAACCATTAGGGGTTAAGTTAATTTTAAGGTTATTAAACATTTTGCTTGGAATTAAATTGTATTCAAGTCTCCTATATGCATATTTAAAAGTTAGTGGTTCACCGCTGGTCTAAAATACACTGATCAAAACAATTAGAGGAACACTATTAAATATGCAAATATTTTTTCATTGGATAAAAGTACAAACATGAAATTAATAAAGTACATTATTTGTGGTTATTTATTTATTTATTTATTGCTCATGTCAGTAAAAACAAATGAATAACGCTGACAATTAACTTTTCAAATAATTCCACTATGTAAGCAATTGAATCTTGTGCTTATTTTTCAAAGTTAAACACTCGTTATATAGAGTTAGTATCGTATATGGCCTCTACGACATTCGATGACAGTTTGGCACCTTCGTGGCATGCTCCCAATAAGATTCTGGATTTCCTCTTGCGGGATATTCTCCAATTCCTCCTTCAGAGCATCTCCAAGTTGCTGCAGAGTTTGTGGAGCTTGATGTCGGTTCCTGACCTTCCTCTCTAGAAGATCCCACAAGTGTTCAATAGAGTTGAGGTCTGGGCTGACCGCTGGCCACTCCATTACCTCAATTTCATTCCTCCTCAGGAAATCCCTGGTGACAGCCGCAGAATGTGCCCTGGCATTATCCTGCATAAACAGAAATCCAGGGCCTACTCCAATGGCAGCAGGTACTACATGCTCTTCCAGAACGTGCTCGATATACCGGACAGCATTCAGTCGCTGGGAACAACTACAAGGTCCGTACGATTGTTGTACATAACTCCGGCCCACACCATTATGGAACCTCCTCCGAATCTATCAATTTCCTGTACAGCCTCTGCAGAAAATCTTTCTCCTGGCCGTCCCCACACCCTCAATCGACCATCACAACATGTAAGACGATACCTGGATTCGTCCGAGAAGAGCACAGACTCCCACTGATTCAGGTTTCAATCACCATGTTTTTCAGCTGCCTTATGCCCATTTGTTAAGCGTGGTTTTTTAACGGGCTTTTTTGGACGAATATTCTCTTTCCTTAATCTGTTCCTTATGGTTTGGTCTGAAACCCGGATTCCGGAAGCCATATGAAGGTCATTCTGCAGGTCTTTTGCAGTTTTTGAACGCTGTCGAAGAGCAGAAAGAACAACGTATGTCATCCTGGGGGCTTGTTTTAAATTTACGGCCTTGGCCACGTCTTCTACAATACTGACCTGTCTCTCTGTGCCTGTTGCGTAACCTGGACACCACGGAAGGAGAAACCCCAAGCTCTCTAGCCACTTGTCGTAGAGATTGACCTTGTCGTAAAAGATGTAGAGCATGATACACTTCAAACTCATTTAAATGCCTCATTTTGTCAGAGACTTCAATAAACAATGCAATAATCAACATTCGTCACTATAGCAACATCAGGAAGCTTACCAATTAGAAGTGGCCAGTGCCTTCCAAAATAAAAAAAAATCTCTATATTTGTTATTTGAGGTAATTTCTCTGTATTTAGGCCATGGATCTTTAAAATTTGTATCCAATGATAAAATTAATAATTCAATTTACATATTGTCCAACTTTCAGCATCACAGCTTTAAAAAACAATTACTTATTCAATTTATTACAAGTGTTCCTCTAATTGTATTGAGCAGTGTATTATAGACTCTAATAAATATATGAATGAACATTGACATTCAATTCAAGATTATGAGTTATTTCAAACTGAATGTCACAATAATGTATTTAGCCTTTAAATGCCTGGGTATCTAAATTCCTGAACTATAACACAATAAGTTCGAGCGACTGATAACATCCCTGAAATTTATTTTTTGTACATTTTAATATTTAAAAAAAAGTATATCATGGGACAAATATGTCCCATAAGTCTGTTGGGGCTTTACATTGTATGGCACAAATTTGTCCCTCAAGTCTTCTAAGGGGAAGGATTCCGCGAGTCGAAAAAAGGTTGAGAACCGCTGGTCTAAAATATTATAAATTAAATAAAAATAAAACGTAGTTTTATTTTTATTTAATTAATAAATATGGATTTTCATTAAGTACACACCAACTCAATTGATTAAAATATTATAGACTCTAATAAATATATGAATCGAACATTGGCATTCAATTCAAGATTGTGAGTTATTTCAAACTGAATATCACATCAATTTATTTATTGACACTCTTTAACAACTAAAGTCAATAGCATCGAAATTCAAATCTGGGCATGAAATAACTGATAAACTTTGCTCAGAGTATTCTTTTTTCAGGATAAGTTGTTTAAGCGTCATAAATCTAAATATGGAGCCCATCGCTTAGTTTTGTTCATTCCAAAGGAATTCATACTCAGAATTTTTATGCACTGAAAAATCCATTGACCCTGGTTGGATATGGAATCAGAGGTGAGCATGGTAACTTTAATCCATCAGGACCGACATTTCAAGTAAGAAGATTAACATGGACACTGGATTAGCCAGTTTCGCATCCAGAGAGTAAGTGGGTCTCTCATAAACAATTGACAAAATGTACATTTTTCACAATGTTATATAACCCTTCATAAACATGCCAACCATTATGATGGTGAGCTGGTTGCAAAATATTTTATATAGGCCACACATCAGACAATATATAGTAATCCTTTCAGATTGTAAATCAGCAAACGAAACTATCATAAATATAGAAATAAAACAAGAAATAAAAATCTTTATAAAAGCATTAACATTAAGGAAGTCATGCTGTAATGATACCTACCCCTTAAAGCTGAATATTTACCCACATTTTAATAATAATATTGAGGGATTACTTAATTTAACTATGAATATGGATAGAAATTCATATTTTTATATCATAAATAATTTAATAAAAAGAACCTCAAAATATTACTTCCTAAAATAGAACATTAATAAGTTATTATTGTCAATATAGTTTGATTCTGGAAGTTTATAGAATCAGTTGAGAATTTTAAAAGTTTGAAATTTTAAATTCCTCTATATTTGAAGTGATTGTATAATTTGGAAGTAATTTAGCCAATAGTACTCATGGCCAGATTCATTAACCAATCATATTTGAATGGAGATGTAAAAGTGTTGAATTCTGGGAAGAAGATCTTTCACAAAGCCAACAGTGCACTACAAAAGAATCATGTTGACCAGTCGATGTACAAAATGATCATATATATTTTATAAAATATCATGCATAATAAAATGGTGATATGAAAGATAGTGCATCATTTGACAACATCTTAGAATGGAATATAAATGCATTGAATTTTAATATAAAAATAATATATTTTGAATAACTTATGTCAATGTGATTAAGTCTCCATTAATAGCATTTCTTGGATAATGAAAATGATTTGAGTTTTCATTTACAAAAGTGAATAAATTAGAGAGTAAAATAGAAAATATTTAATTAAGAATAAACATAATTATAATTGCAAGTATTTAAGTGCTCCTAAATAAAATAGTTTGAGCAACCATTAACCTGTATTTGATAGCCATGCAATAATGGTCAGTCTATCAAATCCTATCCAAAAAGTGAAAATAATTAGTGCAAGTTTCATGATTAATAAAATAATAATACTTGAAAATAAACAATGATAATATTTACTCAAACTCAAATAGTGTTATCATTTCAAGTGACAATCGTTTTTGTGTTTCCTGTGTTCCCCTGAGAAAGAGATATTTCAGCCGTGGCAACCCAGCATCGAACCCTGGAAAACCGATAGAAATATTCCACCACACAGTTATACAACAATGTGGTACAAATTACTAGTTCACCCTGTGGGAAATGATGACTTGCAAAGTAATGAATAATGTATAATGGGAAAATAAATAAGTTAAAATAAATCTAATAGTAAGACTATGAATAATTTAATTATAAAAATAGTAGCCGAAGACCTACAGGGAAAAAAGTTAGGAAAATGGAATATATAAAATCAAGAGACAAAAGAGCAGCTCTGGTAAAACACGAATAAGACTGAACAATTTCGTAATAAAGTAATAATAGTGGATAAATAATAATACTAATAATATCAAAATAATTTTAAACACTATTAGATTTAAAGAAACAACCGTGCGTCAATGACAAGACAGGGCATGAGGTGAATCACTGAGAAATGATACAGATTTTTGCTGGAATTATTGAGATGTAGAAAGGTAGACGAGCACCTAGACATGTTAAAATATTTCAGTTTAAAATCGAGCGTTAGAAATAAAAATCTAATAACTGAGTGGATAAAAATTAATAATAATAATCAACAATATGGAATTCGGGTAAAAATCATATGTTAGTAATAAAAATAATAATAGTGACTAATAGTAACCATAATAATAATAATAATAATAATAATAATAATAATAATAATAATAATAATAATAATAATAATAATAATAATAATAATAATAATAATAATAATAATAATAATAAAAAAAAATAATAATAATAAAAATAATAATAATAATAATAATCACAATAATACTAATAATAACCACAGAAAATAATAGGGGAAGCGAAGTGATAAGGCCCAACCTAGGTATACAGATACAGAGATCAATTTTTTCTCTCTCAGGGAAAATAAAATGTGTACTCACCCCCCAATCGCCATATTGAAAATATTTGGTTGGGCACTTAAACACCTTCAAGGAGGAACTCGTTCAACATGTAAATGACATGTACTGAAGTGAGGATGTCAGATAACGGAAAATATCGGTCATGACACTGGCTTGCGTTTATTTTTGGGAAGTGAACGTTTTTTTTTATCTCATTCAAGATAAGATTCATTTATTCAAGAATCTAGTGAACTCATTTGCAGGCAAATCAATGGAACACATTTTATACTGAATACACATACGTGCCAATAAATACTATTATTATTTTTTTTCTCGGTCATAACGAAGCGTGATGAAAACTAATAAATAAATAAATGATAGAAATTAATAACAACTTAAGGTTCCAAGGGATGGTTACGGGAATAAAAGTGACGTGCATTAGCAATTAGAGGCATTCTAGTAAAACAGAGAATGGAGAAGGGGCATGCAAAAAGTATAAATTATAGAGAACTCGAATAAAAGAGGGGAATACAGACTTAGCACTATCAAAAGGGGAACTCAGTTAATGAGAAATATAGATTCTAGTTTTGAAAATAGAGAGAATGAAAAAGGGGAATAGAAACTTGGAAAAAATAAAGAGAACTCGAACAAAAAGGGAAATAGAGACTTAGCACGATCAAAAGGGGAACTCAACTAATGAGGAATGCTGACTCTAGTTTTGGAAACAGAGAGAATGGAAAAAGGGCACGGAAACGAGATAAACTCGAACAAAAAGGGGAATGGAGATTTAGTGCAGAAATACAAAGCAGACACCACCCATCTAAGGGAAATAACATTACTAAGGAATTTCAAACTCAAGACTCATGGAAGGGAAGACGACTGAACTTCAGGTTGAGTAATAGCTTAAAATATTTTTTTGGGTTAACACCTCATGCGGTGTTGAGTTTTGCAACAAGTGCAGATGAGCGCACCATGTGTAGGGCTCAACTACAGTATGAGGCGTTTTTGAATCGTAAGTGAAGTTTTAGTCACGAGTGAAGTAATAGAGACGAGCGCAATTAAGGGGGAACTCACGTAACCCGAAATGCAGATTATAGTTTCGGAAATAGAAAGAATGGGAAAGGGGCATGGAACTCAGAATAAATAAGAGAGAGCTCGAACAAAAGAGGGAAATGGAGACTTAGCGCAATCAAAAGGGAAAAGTGAGAGATGCAAATTTTAGTTCTAGACACAAGATGCATACAGAAATGATCAGGAAAAAAAGGAATTATTCCCATAACTTTTCTTAACTTTTATTTTTTAGTGAAAATTAGGATACTTGACAATCAGTGAGGTGTTTTATCCGATATAGTAGAGGGCGGAAATGCAAAATGGGAACCCAGGGGTTACACAAAATACTATTGCTGAGTATTACTCCACAAATAATACACTCGACAGGCATTGGTTTTTTTCTGGAATGGACGAGCTTGTGACAGGATTAGAGAATCTAAAAGGCGCCTGGGCTCTCTTAACCTGCAGGCCTCGTCCCATGTCAGTTAGGGCTAGTGACCAGTCGAGAAGTAGACACACACACACGCATATGGAATATGACATATTAAGATAATGTATGAGAACCAGATCGCTTAAAACTCCTCATATTTAGGCATACAATGAGTAATAAGAGGATAGGTTGCAACTTAGGTCAATCTTGGCCAGGTAACGTTAGACAGACACACTCACACACAGAGAAAAAACATTCACACTGTCGCACAAAGAGATACAAGTTGGGAAGGACTAAGGGCCCTTTTAGAGAGGGTTTGTGCCCTCGACAATTTGGCGAGTTGCCTGAACACTTCGCCAACGTGCTAGGAAGAAAGCTAGGTGACGTTAGGGACCATGCGGAACAACATAGTTTAGAGAGAGATAGGCATCCGAGAAATTAGATACGAACGAAAATACGAAGCAATCACGGGCAGAAAGACCCACAGGAAACACAGAGGCACTCACGGGCAGAGAGACCCACAGGAACAACAGAGATACCCGTGTTTAGGGAGTGATGATGGCAATAGTAGATCACCATCAGAAGAGAATTGGATCAAATCCACTCCGATGATGAGGCCGTCATCCGATGAGCCCAAAAGGCTCTCCCTAAGATTAACATCAAGAGCAAAAATTCTGAGGCAACATAATTAGAGAGGGTGTGACAGGAAGGGCCAGGGCCACAGTTGGCGTAAAGGGAAACGTTACTATATCCCATGCCTTCGAGCCTCGCAGCCCGGCCGCTTCGCTGGCTCACACAAGAGGATTAGCGAGACAGGAATCACGACTAAGGGAGGGGGCAGGCATGACTAGGGCCACCGTTGGCGTGAAGGTAAACGTTGTTATATGCCATGCCTTCGAGGCTCGCAGCCCAGTCAGGGGTCTGGGGCCCCCAATAAATCAGGAATACAAGGAGCGATGGTCTGGGACCATCCAGAGTAGAAATGAAGCCAGACAAAGAGAGCCACTAGTGGTTAGAGCAAAGCGGAAAGGGAAACCGTGAAGAGAAAGCCGTACGCACAAAAAGAATATGGTCATAACGAAGAGACAACGGATACTAGCAAGGAACATCAGAAACGTTAAGGCACTAGAGGAACAATACTAAGGGAAACACACATACATACGATTGTGCGATCGACGAGAAGAGCCAAGAGAGACAGTTTGACCTAGGTAGGGAGATCTCAGAAAATGAGAGGTTAAACACATAGGGTAGTACATGAAATTAGAGGTTAAATACATAAGGTAGTACACGAAATGAGTGGTTAAATACATAAGGTAGTACACGAAATGAGAGGTTAAACACATAAGGTAGTATAATGAGAGGTTAAACACATAAGGGAGTACACGAAATGAGAGGTTAAATACATAAGGTAGTAAATGAAATGAGAGGTTAAACCCATAAGTTATTGTAGATACGTTAAAGTAACGTAAGTAGTCTAAAAATTAAACCAGGTACTGACACAAAAACGTAAACGGAAATTAAGAGGGAAGTAAAGGAGTAGGAGATGACAAAAGGGAGAGGTTAAACTCACAGGTAAGATAGAGAAACGAAACCAGGAATAAGTCTACACATAACAAGAAGTAATTAAAAATATTATTTAAAGGAATTGAAGAGAAGACTTATGAGATATTGCCAAACGAATTAGGAAGGCCTTAAGGGAACAACACCATTTGGTAAGAATGAAATAATTTTTTGTGAAGTTAATTATTATAGGCAGTAGCAACGGAAATTTGTCAGATAATTTAGAAACGAGGGAACTTAAGATGCAAAGAAGCATAAAGGATAGAGAGTGATAGTAAGAAAGGAATGCTCTCACAATCAGGACCTCACGAGGGAATGATATCCGCAATTCAGGTTGCATGACATTACGGTATAATTGTACCAAATAGTATTTACATCTTAAATCCCTATCGATTTATGTGTAGAAGAGCGCACTCGATCGAACTTAGGACTTTTATCGAGGGAAAAGCAAAATAGTAATTTTATCCAAGCAATGGAACTTTTTGGAAAACAAACGGTTATACGGTAAGTTACTGAACAGAATATTTTTTTTTTGAATCCAGTGAAACCTGAATTGAAATAAGGGCGTAAACTATCCATGAGATTCATAATACAGAGACGTAAGAGCATTTCTTTTTTCTGTAATAAGAGACAGACAAATGCGTGTGGGCACATAATAAAAACTAAATAATACGTATTAACTAATGTAGTGTAACAGTGATAAGGCCTAAAGCCAGGACACCTAGTAGACAAGGTTCCTCGAAGCATTTTTGCCAGGACGATAAAACTAATCGATAAGATAAAATCGAACCGAAACTGGCCATTTTTACAAGGAGTGATAATGGGTATGCGACCCATGTAGAGCAATACACCCACCCACCTAGGATTCGATGTTTGAAGTAATCCTCCCAGGTTTTAAACACAATAACCAAGTGTTTCAGAAGCACCAGCTACCAGCTTCTCGCCTGGACCTGCGGCCCACCTCACACACTTCATAATGGGAGCAAGATTACGCGGCCCAGACTCACGGCACACCCTGTACATCTGATAACGAAATAACAACATAAGAGCTGGCAGGATCAGCTACCCCACCATGTACATCTCGTGATGGAAGCATAAGATGGATGAATGTCCAGATTCGCAACCAGCCTAAGGCAACCGCGTCGCAAGCTGTATAGAACAAACCCAGGCGACTATAAAAAACACCATCTCCAACGTCAATCTTGACCTAACTTCCCGCATACCACAAATTGCACCTATAGATGAATCAAGTGAACAAAACTACACGTCAAGATTAATTCCTATCAAACCTTTCACAAGCTCTCCTTGGACCTAACTGGGTGTTGTTTAATGAAATTAGGCATAACCAAATCGAAGACCTACCTGGACCAACGGCGGCTGGACACGATCCACGAACTCGAGCATTAGAACATCGCGTCATCGATGGAGGCAAGCAGACACGAACCCTGTCCTTCAAGCAGTAAATACAACCAACAGCAGACAGAGCAGTCTCTAATCAAAATGAGTGGTACAGTCACAAAATGAAACTTTATCAGTGGAAATGAAAAGTTAAAAAGAAGTCTACAATAGAAGAGAGAAAAAAAAACGAAATTGGTGTTAAGTGCGACGGATGTGAATAATGTGAATAGTGCAATGTTTAAGAAGAAACAACAAGATAATTTAAAAAAAGGACGGAGTTGAATACACATTTCTTTTTGCGGAAATTTAATACTTTTCGTGACAGTGCATACGGAAACGTTAGACATTTTGTTTGTAAAGCCCAAGAGGGTATTGAACTGTTTTATTTTAATAAGAAGTATAGTGTTCTTACTAAGTAAACAGATCTTACCGATATTTCGACACAATTTAGGTTATCCCGTGCAAATAACAAGTAAACCTCTTGGAATGAGAACAAAATACTTCCAGGTTACAGATGAAATCGCCATTTTGATGACGTCGATTCCACTCCCACTAAAAGTTGAGTCAGTAAGATAATTGTCGGGACAAAACCCCTGGGAGGCGAGAGATAGCCTATAAGGAAAAATGACTCTCGGTTTTTCAAACCTACAGTCATCTTTAGGGGGGAAACATTGTTGCGCCTACAATAGGGGCTAACTGCCATAGTAATAAAATTATATAAAAACAGATGAAGCATATACACTTGTTTATTACACCATAAGATAGGGAATAAATAATCATCTTTAATATTCTGATTGAAGCCCAAGTCAAAATGCATATAAGATATTTATAAATAAAAAAGAGGGTAAAAATTATAATAAAATATCTTAGAAATGATTTCACATCAATATATTTTTCAATCTATGAGGACACATTTACGAAATCTCATATAATCACACAAACAACTTTGTTAGTTTCAACCAAATGGGACACTCTTACGAAAACTTATATAACCCAAACACATTAAGATAAGTAGAAGAAAACATATTATATAATATGGCTCTGTAAGAACTAGGAATATTACAAAGATTGGGTAAGAAAATAGGATTTTCATTAGTTTTCGGGATTGGTGAAAGGTAGAGATAATAATTTAAAAAGCGGGGATTTGGTAGGAAAAGGAGAACGGTGTGGGGGACCGAATCCTTCGGTCCTCCTGTGAGGAGGCAGCTCTACATGGGTAAGATGCATTTTAATCCTATTATCATTCTAAAGAACATGTTGATAAAATGGTCATTTTCTTGAGGAAAAATAAACTTAGAATGTTTGGAAGACCAAAGGGTCAAATATAATAACCTAAAGTTGATTTTTTAAATGGTTTTCTCTCTCTCTGAGTATTACCAAAGTTTTTAGTCGTTTCGGCGCACTTCAATATGGCGATTTTAGCTGGCTTTAATCACTTGCTTATATGTTATGTCTAATCTTTTTCTTTATGTTCGTTTTATTAAAAAATAATGTTAATATTTGTTCCAATGTGTTTATATGTGAAGAACACACACCTAAAACCAAGGCCAACCGCTCGGGCCAAAGACCATTTAAACCTTCAAGATCCTTTTTACGCTACGTTACGACTGGGTATAACTTCCAGTGTAACACACAGGAAACAAAACACGTACTCACAAACTGTAAATCACTAGAAAGACTTCATACTCACAAACTGTAAATCACTGGAAACAGACTTCATACACACAAACTGTAAACTACTAGAAACAGAATTCATACTTACAAAACTGTAAACTACTGGAACAGACTTAATACTCACAATCTGTAAAACACTGGAAACACACTTGACATTCACAAACTGTAAACTACTGGAAACAGACTTCATAATCACAAACTGTAAATCACGGGAAACAGACTTCATATTCACAAACTGTTAACCACTGGAAACAGGCTTCATCGTCACATTTGTTAACTACTGGAAACAGACTTCATACTCACAAACTGTAAATCACGGGAAACAGACTTCATATTCACAAACTGTTAACCACTGGAAACAGACTTCATCGTCACATTTGTTAACTACTGGAAACAGATTTCATACTCACAAACTGTAAACCACTGGACACAGACTTCATACTCACACTCTGTAAACAACTGTAAATAGACTTCATACTCACAAACTGTAAACCACTATAAAAGACTTCATACTCACAAACTGTAAACCACTGGAAACAGACTTCAAACTCACAAACTGTAAACTACTGGAAACAGACTTGATACTCACAAAATGTAAACCGCTGGAAACAGACTTCATACTTACAAACTGTAAACCACTGGAAACAGACTTCAAATTCACAAACTGTAAACCACTTGAAAAAGACTTCATACTCACAAACTGCAAACTACTGGAAACAGACTCCATTATCCGATTGAGGGTCTCTCCACCTTTTCAGCGGTTGCGCCCTTTTAACCAGCCGGCTGCTGCCCTTCAATCACATCCACATGTGTCAAAATCACAGATGGAGATGATCAACATCCAGTGTCATGGGTGACATGTTGTTAGCATGTCTAGTCCCCCAGCCGTTATAAAAGCTGGTTCCTCTCAACCGGGAGCCGCTAACTATTGTAGCTACCCACTTGCCCCTCACGATGCTGGGTGGGCACCGTTCCCATACTGCCGAAATACCATGAGAAAAATTCTTTCTTCCTCCATGGAGACTCGGAACCAGCGCAAATTCCCGTAGCTCGGGCGCCAAGGCTTCCTCCTTAAACCCCAACCTAACCGCTCGACTACGGCGCGGGACGACGTCATTATCACAAACTGTAAACCACTTGAAACAGACTTCATACTGACAAACTGTAAACCACTAGAAACAGACTTCATACTCACAAACTATAAACCACTGGAAACACACTTCATACTCACAAACTGTAAACCACTGGGACCAGTATTTATACTCACAAACTTCATACTCACAAACTGTAAACCACTGGAAACAGAATACATGCAAATTGTAAACCACTAGAAACAGACTTCATACTCACTGACTGTAAACTACTGGAAACAGACTTCATGCTCACAAACTCTAAACTACTGGAAACAGACTTCATACTCACAAACTGTACTCCTGGAAACAGACTTCATACTCACAAACAGTAAGCCATCTGAGACAGACATAATACACACAAACTGTTAACCACCAGAAACAGACTTCACATTTACAAACTGTAAACTACGGGAAACAGACTTTATACTCATAAACTGTAAGCTACTGGAAACAGACTTTATATTCACAAACTGTAAACTACTGGAAACACACTTCATATTCACAAACTGCAAACCACTGGAAACAGACTTCATACTCACAAACCGTAAACTACTGGAAAGAGACTTCAAACTCAAACTGTAATTCACTGGGAACAGACATCATACTCACAAACTACAAACCACTGGGAACAGACTTCATACTCACAAACTGTAAACCACTGGACACATACTTCAAACTTAGAGACTGTAAACTACTGGAAACAGAATTCATACTCATAAACCACAGGAAACAGAATACACACTGACAAACTGTAAACCACGAGAAACAGACTTCGTACTCACTGACTGTAAACTACTGGAAACAGACTTCATGGTCACCAACTGTAAACTACTGGAAACAGACTTCATACTCACAAACTGTAAACTCCTGGAAACAGAATTCATACTCACAAATTGTAAACCATCTGAGACAGACATCATACTCACAAACTGTTAACCACCAGAAGCAGACTTCACACTTACAAACTGTAAACTACCGGAAACAGACTTCATACTCATAAACTGTAAACTCCTGGAATCAGACTTTATATTCACAAACTGTAAACTACTGGGAACACACTTCATATTCACAAACTGTAAACCACTGGAAACAGACTTCATACTCACAAACCGTAAACTACTGGAAACAGACTTCATACTCACAAACTGTAATTCACTGGGAACACACTTCATACTCACAAACTGTAAACCACTGGGAACAGACTTCATACTCACAAACTGTAAACCACTGGAAACAGGCTTCATACTCACAAACTGCAAACCACTGGAAACAGACTTCTTATTCACAAACTGTAAACCACTGGAAAAAGACATCATACTCACAAACTGTAAACTACTGGAAACAGACTTCATACTCACAAACTGTAAACCACTGGAAACATGCCTCATACTCACAAACTGTAAACCTCTGGGATCAGACTTCATACTCACAAACTGTATACCACTGGAAAAAGACTTCATACTCACAAACTGTAAACCACTGGAAACAGACTTCATATTCACAAACTGTAAACCACTGGAAAAAGACATCATACTCACAAACTGTAAACTACTGGAAACAGACCTCATACTCACAAACTGTAAACAACTGTAAACAGACTTCATACTCACAAACTGTAAACCACTGGAAACATGCCTCATACTCACAAACTGTAAACCTCTGGGAACAGACTTCATACTCACAAACTGTAAACCACTGGAAACAGAATACATACTCACAAACTGTAAACCACTAGAAACAGACTTCATACTCACTGACTGTAAACTGCTGGAAACAGACTTCATGCTCACAAACTGTAAACCACTGGAAACAGACTTCATACTCATAAACAGTAAACTCCTGGAAACACACTTCATACTCATTAACAGTAAAATCCTGGAAACAGACTTCATACTCACAAACTGTTAACCACCAGAAACAGACTTCACACTTACAAACTGTAAACTACTGGAAACAGACTTCATACTCATAAACTGTAAACTCCTGGAAACAGACTTTATATTCACAAACTGGAAACTTCTGGAAACACACTTCATATTCACAAACTGTAAACCAATTGAAACAGACTTCATACTCACAAACTGTAAAGCACTGGAAACAGACTTCATACTCACAAACTGTAAACCACTGGAAAGAGACTTCATATTCACAAACTGTAAACCACAGGAAACAGACTTCATACTCACAAACTGTAAACCACTGGAAACCGACTTCATACTCACAAACTGTAAACCTCTGGAAACAGACTTCGTACTCTCAAACTATAAACCACTGGAAACAGACTTCATACTCACAAACTGTAAGTCACTGGAAACAGACTTCGTACTCACAGATTGTAAACCACTGGAAACAGACTTCATACTCACAAACTGTAAACCCCTGGAAACATACTTCATACTTACAATCTGTAAACTACTGGAGTAAGACTTTCATACTTACAAACTGTAAACCACTTGAAACAGACTACATACTCACAAACTGTAACCACTGGAAACAGACCTCAGACAAACATATGAGATATGGCTATGGAACCTAGACATGAGGGGAAATCATTTCCAGTTGCTAATAAATGTTCAGATGAACAGCAATTTTATTCTCAATATGTTTCCATATGTAACAATTGTAAACAGCTTCCCACATTTTTATCCAGATATCAAGGTGTGTCGCCATACATTTTCATTCATTAAAGTTGGAATAACTCTCCAATTATCAATTTAGTGACTCATATAGTAATACATTTTTTTCTTCTCTTAATATGGGGACTTCATTCATGAAATTTGTTACACATGTCAGTCACTTTGTCTTCAGTTTCTTCAGTTGGAGGTCCTAGTTTTGCGTCTTCTTCATGCCAGTTACTTGAGTCTTCATTCGAGAAGGGAAATAAATCCCTAATATAATTGTCCTTAATCAGTTTAAGAAGAATGCGCTTCATCTGTGGGGCGTGATGAGATAAGTTCATTTGCTACATACTCTCTTTTTCCAAAATATGAATTCGTTGAATATATTACCATAGAATTTAGAAACAAACACTCTTGCTGAAGGCTCACAAAGAATTTGGCAGTATTTCTAAATCTGAAAAGGAGACTTCTTACATGAGATATGGATTTAGTGTTCCTGACCATTCTTTCAGAATGGAACTGTCCTATAGAAATGAATATGGTTGGTTTTTTTTTTTGACAGGTTGAAATAACTTCATGATATGCTTTATCAATTTCCACTGTCGAAATTTTGTTTGCTTCTTAATGCTGTATAAGCCAAAATTTCGGTCAAATTTTATGTAGCTGTGACCTCTCACTGGAAATATGTGCAACATTTTGACATTGTGCTCTTTTGAAAACCAAGAAACAATTTTATAAATTTAACATTTTTATTCTGGCCCCTAGCACCATCTGAAAAGGCATATCTTTATTAAGTATGATATGTTTACAGGCTAATTTCTTCCTTTATTGCCTTCCATAGTTTCAGAATTATTATGGAATCAGAATTTTTAACACAACTCACTAAAAATGCAAAGTACAAACTACTGTATGAACATCCGATCACCTGCATGACTATCACAATGTGGTACACTTTTACTCTTTCTACATTTGTGCCATCTAGGCAGCTCAGATATAAAAAAAAATTAATATATATTAGAACAAGATCAGTACTTCAAGGATATTCAATCGCCCTAAGAAGGGATTATACTGCCATAAGTGTTGTTAGGGTGATGTCCTCTATTATTTAGATGGATAATGTAAATTAATCATATAAACTTAGTTGGAAAATGGAAATTTGTTTCCACATTCATAAGTAAGTTATGACAAATTAGTAATACCGTTAAGAAGTTGGCCAATATTAGTCTAAATCAATTTATTAAGAAATCAAATAAACTACAAATTATATTGCATTTTAAAAAAGCAAATTATTGAATATATTTCATAAAAATAGTAAGAATTCTAAAAAAAACAGGACTACGAATTGAATATGTCCTCAGCAACATACTTATTAGGATACAACAGTGTCTTGCAGAAGATTAACTAACCTTATATCGTAGGGATGACTCGTGTAAATATAGTAATTTTATATTAAATTCATGTTGGGAAGTAAACATTATGAGGTGTAATCATTGAAATTTATCGGAGAAGATTTCACAGTAATTTTATATTTGATAAATATGTAACTTCAGTTATTCATGAAAGTAAATGCTGACTGAACATAATTAATTGAACAAATCTGTTCAGAGGAATACAATCCACAGTGTAAAATCTGCCATAACTGTCATTTTCCAGAATACAAGTTCTGCATTTTGTTTTGTGACAATACATATAAAAAACAAAGATTTTTTTTATTGTATACATCAACATACATATATAAGATATCTCTCTCCTTAAGGAAATGGAAATTTGAATCTTGAAAAATACAGGTAGACATTCCATATACATACCTGAGCTTGAAGAAAACTTTCAAATTTTCACCAATATCAGCTTTTTCAATTTCAAAAGTAAATACAGTTGATCCTCTATTATGAAAATTTCTCTCATATGATCCAAATTTCTGTAAAAAATCATCTTAATTAAAATTTGAGCAAAAAAAATACATGTATTAAAATTTGGTTAAAATTCATCAATTCATATTTAGAATGACATGTGAAAGTAATTAATCAGAAGTAACGTTGAAGCGGCTGCTCGGTTTCATGCTTATTTTTTTAAAAGGTTATGGACCACACAATTCATTAGAATTACAAAACCATATAATACACTGACTACAATAATAATGAAGCTAATAATAAACTTAAATAGCGATAGGACAAGGCAAAGAAATAATATTTGCATAAACATCAAGTACATTAATAATAAGTTACTTAACATACTATGGGAACTAGATTGGAGACTAAGCTAATGTTCAATAGGACTCCTAAATAGTTTAATATAAACAACACTAGCATTTTTAAAATAAAAATAAATATAATTCGCTAAACATACTAAAAAAAGATACATTATATAACAATAAATATAGTTGTGATTCTAATAGATAATGAACATAATCAAATATTGAACAAACCAAATTAAATACAAAAAAAGTAGAATATACGCACTCATACATTACCAGACACACCAACACAACATCCTCTGCATTACATGACTGCTTTGTAAATGGCACAGAGAGCCAGCTCGGCTCCCCAAACCAAAGTAATGAAACGGACTGTTCTGTTTGCCGTGTAAAGACAGCTTGTGCTTATATTGACTACAATGTTGTCCGATGACACAGGTGATGATGTAAGATGAAGTAAGAATGAGGTCATAAATAGGAGATTGGAAAATGGGATGGAGCTTCTCGGAGGACTTAGAGATCATAGTCTTTTAGGACACACAGTACAATATCCCCTCCTTCTCTCCCATGATAAAACAATCCACAAAACACATATCGTCCCAACTAGTACTTTTCGCAAAAATCTTCAACAATCACAAACTGTTGGAGAAACACAGTCTCATTAGTGTAATACATAAAGAGCATTCTCCAATCTTGCTGCCGTTCCATTCAAACTTTTTTGGGCGATGTCACATCATGCCGAAGGTTGGGGGGAAGGGGGGAGTAGAAACTTCTCTGACGGGTGGATACTAAGGGCTGAATTCTTGAAACCAACTCTCCTCACGGAGCCAGTCTCTCCGCCTTTCTATGACGTAGAGAGTATGCATGAAACCAACTCTCGTCTCAAATCTCAAGTCTTGGCCACGCCTTACTCACTTTTATCTGTCAAAACGTAAGTCGGCAGTATTCCCGTCTTTACCTTTGTTCTGCTCCTCAGTAAAAATGGCGGAATTCCAAAAGTGAATGATCTTTTGGGTTTGGAGGCACAGAAGTTAATAGAAGATGTGGAAATTGAACAAAATCTACGGGATCAAGCGAATCGCCGTCGCCGCCTGCATTTTCAGGATATTCCCCGATACACAGGTAAGTCATGTAATATATGCTGTATGATTCATTATATTCTAACTTCTTCAATATGCATTGTGAGAATTTTCTTAAAATCTAGTGTTGTTTATTATAAACGTGTATGGAAATACTATATAAACCGATTACAAATAATTCATGTAGAGAGATATAAATATCACTCTCGTGTATAATCATTAACATGATCGTTTTTTTTGTTTGTACATTACACGTGAAAAGTGAAATTTTTATTAACTCCAGTCACATAACGAACAAAATTGGATAATAATTAGTAGTTCAATATATATATATATATATATATTATATAAGGAAAATGTAAATAATGAAACATCTTTCAAAGTACTGTAGCAGAAATTAATAAAACAATATTTCTATTAATTTTTTAATACTTAACATTATTCTTATTTAATTTCAAGAAATTAACTTCATTTCGTGTGTTTTTGTTGGGACAAGTTAGTATACGCATGATTAGTTTATTGAATAATATGCAAGCAATTTATTTTGTTAGGTTAGGAAGAGTGAAATTGGTGTATGTCAGTTTCTCATAAACTGTTTGGGAATTTATTAAGAAGGTTGGTTATTTTGATTTTACATATAAATTTTATATTCTGCCACCTGGTAAAGGTTACATTAAACATTCGTGCATGTGCAGTGCGATTCTGTAGAACTTATTCATTGAATAGATGAGAGTCAAATACTAAAGTTTACCCATAATTTGCTTCACTCCATAAATTATGCACATGAAAGATTATCTGATAATGCTTCATTTAATTTTATGCTAAACTCCTCGATTCAGGAACAAATACTTAATCAAGGTGTGTCCAGACAAATATTTTATTTATTATGGCATAAATATTGTGTCATACCAATTGTGAATTTATTCAATTTGTTTATTAATTCTATTCACAGGAAGTATGCAGCTTGTAGTGGCAGACCTCCCTGGCATCAGCCAAAGTACTGTGTCACCTGTCATCAGAAAAGTATCCACCTCTATTGCAGAATTGAAACTACAATTTATAACATTCCCTAATGGAGATGAGGTTCGTCATCTCCATTATGAATTTCATAGAATTGCTTGTTTCCGTGGTGTAGTTGGATTCATCGATGGCACGCATATAAAAATAAGGAATCCTCGAGAATATCCTGAAATCTTCAGAAATAGCTTGGGCGTATTCTCCTTCAACTGTCAGGTATGTACTAACTAGTTAAGCAAGTATTTTGTGTGTCTTATTATTTTATTTCACTCCCTCTCTCCAAGCGCGACAGGCCTAGAAGGCCCTTACGCTCTTTAATTGAGATCATTAGAGTTGTAATTCAAAACTGATAATGAAAGGTCCAACTATTTTTTTTAGAAGCTTTATTTCTAGAATTCAGGTTCTTCTACGTGTTGTAAATCTATGACGTGATCCATGGCTTAAGTTGCCTTGGTCAGTATTGTAACAAAATTGAATAAAGCCATTAGTGCACTGTATTAAATATATAGCACATAAAAGCAGACCTCCAAGCAGCATCTGTGAACCATTTGAGGTGAATACTTGATTTGTGATGCTTTTTACCTGAATAATTTGTGCCAAGTAGGAGACTTTGTAGACCAATATCAGTGAGAAACATTTTGAAAATGTATTGTGTTAATATTGTTCTAGATTACAAGCTTTTACTACCTCATACCATTTATCCCATAACATAACATAGATTTTTGCATAAATAACAAATAAAATATAACCATATTTTAATTTTTTTCATGTTTTTATTAAATTTACACTTTCCAAACCTTAATTTTTCTTCCTTAATTAATCTAGGTTGGAAAGTGTTAATTTAATAAAAACTTCAAAGTATGAAGCTTTACCGTTCAAAAGTAATGTATAAATTCTCAATAAAAGTACTTCTGAATAAAAGATTCCAATTGGCGTGTTGGTATTGATAGTCTTCGGACGAACGAGAATTGTATAAGTAGAAAGAAATGTTGACATTCTTATCGGTGCTCAGATGGTGTAATTGGTATTGTACTGATGTACAGAATCAGAGATCCAGGGTTCAAGTCACAATTCAAGCATTATTTTTTCTTTCTTTATTAAGGTACAAGTAAATTTATGGAAAAACTGCACTTAAACTAGCATGAAATATTTTCAAAGTCCTATAGAATAACAGTGTGCATGCGCCAGAGTTTGTAGAGCCACCAATAACCCACAATCGAACCATATTGATTATCATCCTCGATTACTATCCGTCGCTATGAAATTTAAATGACCAATATTTGCAATAAATCCCCAAATCTATGTTAAAAAGATATATTAATAATATTAAAATTACCAAACGTTTATTAAAAATGGGTGTACACTTACTTATCGCTCCCTAATGCTGATCCAACCAGCGATAACCCAAAACAGCGATAGAAAAATCATAGACTAAGTAATATACTCTGTGGAGAAAATAGCAGTTAGCATCACAATATTGTCTAACAGTGTCATAATATTGTGATTTGCATATTTAAATAAATACTTCAAAACTGTCTAATAATGTTATAAAAATTGTTTGAAAAAGTTTAAAATATTAAATAATGTTAGTAAATACAAAAGAAGAGCTATAGTTTACAATAATATAACTGAAAAATCAAGCGCTAGTAAAAGTGCAGTTGAGCCAATTTTTACTTCCAATAAAACAATTGACGAAACCATCAAAGTTTTAACGCAATGACAAAACTGAAGTGCTTGTAATGGCTATGAATAAAAAAGAATAGTTTTTCGTCAGGAAGGGCATAGTTTATAGTAAGAATTTTGAATATGAAAAATTGATATATATATATATATAATCAATTGAGTTGGTTTACTTGATGAAAATCCATATTAATTAATTAAATAAAAATAAAACTTAGTTTTATTCGATTTTCATATTTATTAAGATATAATTCAGTGACAGCTGTTTCGGTACATGTCTGAAGAAGGTACAGTGTACCGAAACAGCTGTCACTGAATTATATCTTAATAAATATGAAAATCGAATAAAACTAAGTTTTACTTTTTTTAATATATATATATATATATATATATATATATATTTATTTATTTATTGCATTGAGAGTAGCTTTTTATATCTTTTTTTTTAATTTTCAGGCCATTGTGAATTTCACTATGGAATTCATAAACATCGTTACAGGCTGGCCTGGATCTGCACATGACAGTCGTATGTTCAAAAGTAGCATGATCTGTGGCCAATTTGAAGAAGGAGAAGTGTCTGGCATTCTCCTGGGAGACAGTGGGTATGCGTGCCATCATTTTTTAATGACACCTCTCCTCAACCCACAAACACGAGCTGATTTCAATTATAATAGATCACATAAAGTTACTAGAAGTTTGGTGGAAAGATCTTTCGGGATCTGGAAAGGGAAATTTCAGTGCTTAAGGAAAGGTCTTTCCCTCAAACTTGAAACGACGACGACTGTTATAGTCGCAACAACTGTGTTACACAAAATAGCGAGAAGGGCAAACGAT
This sequence comes from Diploptera punctata, assembly GCA_030220185.1. Lineage (NCBI taxonomy): Eukaryota > Metazoa > Arthropoda > Insecta > Blattodea > Blaberidae > Diploptera > Diploptera punctata. The sequence goes on from JASPKZ010006822.1 coordinate 1,569,428, forward strand.
GCTGAAATAGAGGATCTGCCACCAATAATGCTATTCCAGTTGTGAATGATGTTTATGATTTGCCAAATGGATTGACAGCCAGAAGTGCTCTAATAGATGCCCACTTTTAATAATAAGTAAGGTGAATACCGAGTCATCCTTCCTCATAACTGGTGTTCTATTTGAAGTAGTTTCGATATTTAATACGTATACCATCGTCAGCTTTTCCAGACTGTTGAAATTTAAGTTGTCAGCTCTGGACATCGAGGGAACGACAATGTTAATTTCAACATTCTGGAAAAGCTGACGATGGTATACTTTATATACAGAAACTAGTTCAAATAGAACACAACAAGTTATGAGGTAGAATAACTCCGGATTTACCTTATTTGTTATTAAGAAGGACCTAATAGTGTTACTTCCCATTGTATTTTTACTTGTAATTTTAGGATTGTGATTGGACAAAATTATATGAACACTTTCTTTTCACTACACTATCATGTATTGTGCATTTTTTTGTCTTCTATACTTCCTCTGCTGTAAGGCTGTGAACATATTTGTGTTGTATTTATAGACCATTATGTGTTAAAAATGCAGATTTCCTCGTCTAAATTGTTGGTGCATCTGTAACACTATATCATTTTGTCTAATCTTAAATTTTATTTGTTCTAATATGTAATTTAAATAGGGCCCTATTCCATGTGACATATCAGCTATGAACTTTGTAATTGTCCTTTAAGTCACTAACACTATCATTTATTGGATAACGTAAGTTAAAATGCGTGCACATTTATTCACATTTCTGGTATAAGCCAATTGTGAACATGTTTATTTAAATTCAGTTTGTTTTGTTTTATGTCCTGCACCATAGCTGAATGGTTAAGGCAAGATGCCTTGTCAGAGAGTTACCGGACTTGCGCTGGTTCGGGTCTCCATGGGGGAAAACATTTTTTCTTGTGATTTTGGCCAGTATTGGGCCATTGCTCACTTCGCATCATGAGGCATTTGGGTAGCTACAATAAGTAGCGGCTCCAAGTTCAGAAAATCAGCTATAATGACGGGGGGACCTGACATGCTGACCACATATCAATCCTACACTGGGTGAATGATCTTCTGTCTCTGTGATCAACTCATGTGGAAGTGAGTCCAACAGCCAGCTAGTAGGCCAAGAGCCTTCTAGGCCTTTCAAGCCATGGGTTTTTTTTATTATTTTATATTCCGTTAAGTGAGTCAAATAAGTTATTACATGTTACCTCATAAAACTCCGTGATCTTCACAGGACTGGTTTTCTGAAGCTATTGCTTGTATCATCATCCAAGACTCCATTAACTCTATAGTCTGAGTTCTGGTTGACGATAGAGGAAATAACTTCAGAAACCAGTCCTGTGAGAATCACCCAGTTTTATGAGGTGAGATGTAATAATTTGACTTACTTAATTTATTTGCCTGATAATGTAAATTCCCATCATAAAATTTCATTAAAGTAATTTAGATTTGATTAAGTAGGTAGATCCTTGGCAAGCTTTATTGTTTTGTTATCTTGTTTTCCGTAAGTTGGGTATGGAAACTTAAAAGCCTTATGATCCATCCATCCATAGTAATTCTGCCCAAGGGTAGGTATTTCACTGCAATCATAGCATTTTCATGCTATGCTTTGCTAGGCAATTCTAGGTAGGTAGCTTCCCCTTGCTTTCCACATCGGTCTTACAGGTGAGGAAAACCCCCAAAAAACCTCTCCCAGGAGCTTGTCCCGACCAGGAATTGCATGACAAGGCAGCATGCTACCTCGAGACCACAGTGGTGGACACGATGAGGTATTATATTCTAAAAAACGTGTAAATAGTAATGTTTCACAATAATATATAAGGTATTAGTGTTACAAATGTGTGTGTTTATGTACATTGATATCTGTGTAATGTTCATGTATGTAAATCCATATTGATTCTTGTATATAATTGTTATGAGTAATTTATGAATGCTGATAATAATAAAAAGCAATGTTTTCAAATGAAACATTTTTTGTATCTATTTCAGGTGTCATACATGTTAATTCCACAATAAAATATAAGTATGGACTATTCTTTAATTTCATTTTCCTGCATTATTCAAGTACTAGAATTCACTTCTGTTTCTTTTATCATGACATATAAAACCCATGTCCACCAAAAAACAGATGTTTATTTCCAATATGCAGTTCCATAAGATTCATCCAAATATCCTCCCATCTAAACCTTCCTAATGGTATTTTCTCAAAAATAAATACATTTGTTGCTATAAGTTTGTTATTGGTTGATCATGTAGGTTGAATAGACAGTAGAAGAAAATTTTACTGGATTAAGTTCGTTGAGGAAAAGGTTCAGTGGAGGGCTTTAGTGAATGTGCCATTTATCTTGTGTATTTCATAAAGCCCTAGAGCTTGCAATATAATTAGTAAAACCAATCAGCTATTCAAGGGGACATATTTGAAAAAAATCATGTTGACGAGAGGATGAGGTAAAACAGTAAACTGAAATGAAGTTTCATGCAATGACCACATATTTTAAAGATGGTTGCTTATATAAATGCCCTTATAGGACTGTAGGGCAAAGTAAGTGGGCATATATATAATACATATAATGTCCCATTTTTGGTTTTGATATAAATTTTAGAATAACACTGATAGAGTATCAAAGTTTATAAACATTCTAAATTATGACTATAGTCTTGTATCAGGAGAAGCATTAATGACAATAAGGAGAAGAGACGGTACTAATAATTTACATGACATGGTGATGAAAGATTTGTGGTGAATTACAGCAATAATTAATACATAGTTGCTTAACTGTGTTTCTATAAACGGAAAAACTGCACTTAAACTAGCGTGAAATATTTTCAAAGTCCAATAGAACAACAGTGCGCATGCATCAGGTTTTATAGAGCCAGCGATAACCAACAATTTAACCACATATCGATTATCATCCTCGATTACTATCCGTCGCTATGAAATTTAAATTACTAATATTTGTAATATTAAGAGAAAATAGCATATTGGAGAAAATAGCATCATAATATTGTCTAACAGTGTCATAATATTGTGATTTGCATATTTAAATAAATACTTCAAAATTGTCTAATAATGTTATAAAAATTGTTTGAAAAAGTTTAAATCATTAAATACTGTTAGTTAATACAGAAGAAGAGCTATAGTTTACAACAATATAAATGAAAAATCAACCGCTAGTAGAAGTGCAGTTGAGCCCTATAACCATGATATGTATATTTTTTACCATAATCACAACTTTTAGGTTAGGCATGCTATTGTTAAGACCTATAGTATTACGTGTTATGCATATAGGTGTATCTATTATCAAAGAAGGAAAATAATATGCACCATCAAAAATGGATTAATAACTTTGTATTTATTTGATGTATTTACATAACGTGGTGATGGAAATTTCTTACCATGTTCTTAAAACGTTATCTTCATAGTGTAATTTTGATAATGGTCTTCTGTTAACAATTACACCATCTCAAATGGATTACTAATACTGTTTTTAATTTGATATAAAATAGATCACGTATATTATATTAATTTGGTTTGTTGATATCCCATAACGTACGCTTTTCTCCATCACAATACACATGTATAAAATATAAAAGCTGTGTAATCTTACAATTTGACCTTTTATACTTTTCTTACTATATTTATCAATTATATAAGCCTATTCAGATAACTAGTTTTATAAGGGATAACTGGGCAATTATATATGTTTTACGTTCATAGCTGGACATTTCTATATGTAGGAATTCCTAATTTTGCCATGAATACGTTTTGGTTACACACATATATTTTATGTTTAACCTCAATCAGATTCTATTTCCTCATTTTTGTAATAACTTTAATTTATTTTAGGCAAACAATCACATTCCCATAACCTATAAAATTGCAGACGAGTTTTTAAAAAAATTCGCCATATTTCACAATATCATATGGATTATTTCTCTATGCATTTTTAAAATCATTGCCAACATACGCATTTTTCAATCTCGCCTGAGATAGAGACGAGATGGTTTCATAAATACCGTCTCCGACTCATGTGCTCAGACTCAACTTACGGAAGTGAGTGAGGTGGGGGAGAGGAGAGGATGGTTTCTGAATACCGGCCTAAGACGTAAATGGGCCACCGTCACACAACCCCAGATCCACTCCTCCGCGAAGAGTTAGACCAGACACATCCAAATGATTGGCCTTCATTTTGGGGTCAGCTGCTCCCCAAAAAGGACTCCAGAAGGTGATAAGTCCCTCTACTCTAGGAAAAAGAAAAATATAGTGGAATGCCTGCAACAAAGGACAAACACAGCAGAAAAGCGAGACAACAGATTTACATATAACACGGTTTAAATAAAGAAACATGCTATTTTTAAAAAGAACCATCAGCTGCTTCTAACTCTGATGTTAAGGGAGTTAGAAAGCACTTCACACAACATGACTCAGACCACCTGTACATTGGATTAGTTGATTAGTCAAATGCTGACAAAATACCCGTTAACACAAACAATATAACAAAATATAATGCAATCCATAGTTTAGCTAAGTGGTTAAGGCAGGAAGCCTTGGCGCAGAGATTGCGCTGCGCTGATTCGAGTCTCCATGGGGGAAGAAATTTTCTCATGATATTTCGACCAGCATGGGACCGGTGCCCACCCAGCTTCGGTAGGCATTTGGATAGCTACAATAAGTAACGGCTCCAGGTTGAGAAAAAACAGCTATAACGGCTGGGGGACTCGACATGCTGACCACATGTTACCCCTACACTGGCTGATGATCATCTACCTCTGTGATTGACACATGTGGATGTGAGGCCATCAGCCGGATGGTAGCCTAAGGGCCTTCTAGGCCTGTCGCACCAGGATTTTTATAGTGTACTTGAATAATGGAAAAACCTAGGACAAGGACGAGCAATACTTTATGATGAATATAATCACGTCAACAATGCGCCGTGGACAGGAGATGACTCTGGAAACAACATCAGCTTGAACAACGTCAGAGTTCCTTTGCTCCACCGCAATCCCATAATTTACCACATGCCTAGCTAAACCCATAAGCTAGTCACCAAACGCAGGTTTCCAGAAAAAAACAAACAAAGACCTAACATCCAAAGATTTTGACACATAAACCCAAGTATTGAACAATGCTCCCTCAGTCTGGAGTAATACAGAATTAATAAACAATCACTGACTAATTTAAGTTGATATACAGAACACACCTTAATTAGAAACTGGAAAAAAACTGTTCTGGATCTCTACCATCAAGAACAGGGACTCTCTGAATTAATTCCAAAATTATCTTAACATAATTCCTTTCGAAAACGGATTAGACTGTAGATTGACATTTACATCAAGACCAGAATGTGATTTGATATTAGGTTCCAAAGATACTCGTTCAGATGTCTCAGGGACGTTGATATTTTCTACAAAAAATCCTTGTTTCGCCGTTAATTGTTCGGCATTAGGTAAAGTAGTTAAATGAGATTTATATCACTGCTTAAGAATATCAACAGTTCCCTCAGACTGTATGTTCAGTCGCGTAAGTTCTCGGACTAAAATGTCCTTAAACAACACATCTACCCACCTAGGCATAATGATACAAAGAAATATTCTAAACAGATATATAAAATAGATCAATATGAAAAAATAGATTTTCATTCGTAAAAAGAGCGATGGTTACAAGTGAAACGTATTACTCAGGAATAAGTCAATAACAAATCGGAACAAAGGAATTAGCATAACACCTAGCACTACTTTTATAATATCGACTATCTTGAATATGAACAGAATATTCTTATTGTAGCCTATTTGTTTTTTGAAAGCATTTCATCATCCACCACCAACTTGCTAGGCTTAACGTGGCTTCACTGGAGCTCCTTTAGCTCGCTCATTTCAGGTCTCTTGTCAGGATAATGCACATTGAGCTGGTCAGGGGAGAAAAATGAAAAGAAGAATGAAGTAGCAATAATAATAGCACAAAATATTATGAATATAGATTTTGGATACGGAAGAATATTAAAATGAAAATATTAATTAAAGGCTTAGAAAAATACTCTTTTGCAGATATATGCTACTGAAATTGGGTGTTCAGACGAAGAGAAGGAAGAATTTTTAAAAAATCTGGAAAACGTTTCAGTTGAAGAAAATATATGCTTAATGGATATTTTAATGTTCATGTAGGGGAGTTAAGAGACGGATACGAAAGTGTACTTGGTCCACATGGAATTGGAGATAGAAATGAGGAAGGAGAAAAATATTCGATTTATGCCAAAGAAATAGTTGGAAAATAACTATCAGTTGGTTTGCAAGATGGAGAAGCCACAAAATAACAAGACATTCTTGGAATGGGCAACATCAAACTGTCATAGATTATATCATCTTATTGAACAATATACGGGAAAAAGTTCTCAACGTTAAAGTCACCCCGAGAGAAAATTTAGGAGATCATATCGTTTATTAGTTGCTGACTTAAAGCATATGAAATGATTTGGTAAAATATAACAAAATCAAGAAACAAAGCTAAGACTGAATGGGAGAGATTTAAAAGTCTATCATTGAGGCAGCAGAAAAAACACATGGGAGAAAAAATGGAAGAAGAAGATATAAAACAAACACCATGGTGGAATGAAAGAATAAAGACAGCAGTGAAAAGGGAAAATGACGTTCGGAGGGAGTGGTTTAAATATAAAACAGAAGAAAGAAGGAACAAACGGAATAAATTGGCAAATGCAAGTAAAAAAATATAATCAAAGTCGAACAAAGAAAAACATTTATATATTAAATTTGGGAATTTTTAACATTATGAGGTTCAAATTCATAAGAATTAAATTAATCGTGATTATTTCATACCTCATACTTCTATATTTCTTTAAATACAGCACTGCAGTATCGGCAATTTCTTATCACCACATCAGCTGTTTTCACGATTGTCAATTTTTACTTTTGTTGATAATTATCCATTATGAAGTAATTATCAGATGGCAGTTTGGATAATTATCAACAAAAGTAATTGACAATCGTGAAAACAGCTGATGATGGTGATACGAAATTGCCGATACTGCTGTGCTGTATTTAAAGAAATATAGAAGTATGAGGTATGAAATAATCACGATTAATTTAATTCTTATGAAAGAAAAACATGGTTAAAATTTACAGAAGACTTGGAGAAAGATATGGAAGGGAATAGGAAACTATTCTATATTGTTTATGAAAAGTAAAACGAAAGGCAGAATAGACAATTCAAGATTACTTCATAATGAGGAATCCATAACATGGTCAAATAACGAAATTATAAATAGATGGTACAAATATATAAATATATGGTAAATCGTTATTAAATGCAACTGAAAAATGTAACAGGAGGAGTAAATGTGGAAGAGGTGTTGGACTCAACAACTTGTGAAAAGATAGAAGACCTAGACATGCTTGATGTAGAAATTGCAATCCAAGAAATGAGAAATAACAAATCAGCAGGAATGGATGAAATCACAATAGAAATGTTATAAGCAGTGCGATCAATTTGATATCAATGGTTAAATAGGATATTGTGGATAATTTGGACAGAAAATGTTATCCCAAATGATTGTCAAATAGGCATAACTGTTCCGATTTATAAAAAAAGGAAACAGAATGTTATGTACAAATCATAAAGGCATAACTCTGCTATGTCACTACTTTAAAATTTATGAAAGAATTTTGGTCAGAAGATTAAATAAAGCAATAGAAAAAAACTTATGAGAAGAACAACATGCCTTCAGGAGCGGAAGATCAATGGTGGATTTAGGGCCGCAGGCAAACACATTAGTCTCTACTCAAATTACTTCCTGTTACAACCTGGGTTATTATAGGTTATAGGGTAGCGTCCCAAAAGGGCCATTATTCTAAAAATTGTTCCATATATTTTATTGACCTTGACTCGAGAGGTTATGAGGCTATCAACCGTGACAGTGAAAGTTCTATATTTACAAACTAACGGGGCATCCGTTGGATATGATGAAGACATATCTGGAACATTTAAATGATCGTAGAATATAGGAAAACACATCAAACAAAACAACTTTATTTAAAACATCACATCACATAATCCATTTCCAAAACAAACAATTAATACTTTAATCTAACAAGACCGGTTCTTACTTGGGTAGAGATGCTATTGAAACGCCATATTTGAGCGCGCCTAATTTGAATCCTCCTTACTATTAATACGAGAGAGCTTATTTATTCAACTGTAGTTTGCCTAAGTGCTTTACTTATTAAGATGTTAAGTTAGTTATTTTAACTTCAACCTTTTATTCTACCTAAGGTCTTTTATATTATAGAAAGGTATATTTCTTATTTTTCATTAACATCAATATATTAGTTTTTATATTAAATTATATATTGTTGAAGCTAAATTGATTATTATCCATATTGATAGGAATTAATAATTATACTCACACATGAAGAGGGAAGTATTCATGGTCCTAAAGGAATCTGTAGTGAATAATTCTGTCCCTGCCTTCAGACTGACTTTTGTCTCAAAATCACGGGTCTTTATACGATTTTTTCGGCTTTCTTATTTCCAAAGTTTGGAGGAACCCCAGTTTCTATGAGCTTTCTAAATTGCTTAAATGTGTGGAATATATCTGGTCTTTTCAGGGCCAAATTGTATAAGTTGTTACTTTATATAATTGCGTTTTCCATAACTTACTGCTTATATAAGTGTGTTATTCTTAAGTCTTTCATAAACATGTTGACATCCTGGTGTGGTTTCGACAACCACTCATTATAATATGAATCCAGGATATATTATTATAAAATTCTATCTGTTTTACACGCTTTTCATTAGTTTGACCTGTATCTATCTATATAGCGGAATCTTGCAACGCGATTTTCACCCATTTAAAATCATTGGGTCGACTTGAAGCTTTGTATACTTGTAAAGGACCAATGTCAATACAATAATTTCTTTTTTTTCTAAAATCCTGGCCAGAATCAGCAGAAAATCAAAATAATAAAAACCGGTATAATAGGTTGCGGACTTACCAACTTCTTACTCAATCTTTGTAAGAGCTCAGTTGGTATAGCGGTGGACTGTAGTGGTATATAATTTCAGTAATCCATAGGTCGCTGGTTCAAATCCGGCCCGGAGGATTTTTTTATTAGAGTATTACTTTTAGCTCACACTATAATAGTATCGAAATTAAAGATATTTATATTTTTATATTATTCTGTAAAATATTAAAACTAAAAAATGAAATATAAATAACAGTTTAAAAAACTAAAACATCACGCTTTATTAGAAAACCGAACTAAAAAATGAAAAATAATTTTAATTTCCAACACGCTTAGGATAAAATTAAAGCGGTGAACAAAAAAATCATCTCCAACACATCTAGAATAAAACTAGAGTTATCTACAAAAAATAATTTTACCATCAAAAGCGTGGAGTGCTCTATTTCAATAAATATATTTGATAATAAACAGATATCGGTAAAAGAAGAAAACGTAAAAAACTATAAAAAGCACCCCACGATTTTGATCGTAAAATAATTTTTGTTCTGTAGATAACTCTAATTTTATTCTAGATCTGTTGGAGATGATTTTTTTTTCGTTAACCACTTTAATTTTATCCCAAGCCTGTTGGAAATTAAAATTATTTTTCATTTTTTAGATCGGTTTTCTAATAAAGTGTGTTGTTTTAGTTTTTCTAAACTATTATTTATTTATTACTTAAAAGTCCGTGTATGGACTTTGATTATTATTAATTAGAATATTTAAGTGTGATTATTTATTTCCTATCTTAGGTATGATTAATTAGTATATTTATCTAACTATGATTAATAATTAGTCCACTGCTGTGGTCTCGAGGTAGCGTGCTGCCTTGTTACGCAGCGGGCCCGGGTTCAATCCCCGGTCGGGACAGTTTTTCTGGGTGAGGTTTTTATCGGGGTTTTTCCTCACCTGTAAGACAAATGTCAGGAAAACTTTAAGACCCAAACGGTCCCCGAAATCATATGGCCATCATCATAATCATCATCCTTATCATTATCATCATCACCACCATCATCCTTCACCGGTGTGGAAAGCAACGGGAAGCTACCACACCTGCACATTCCCTAGTAAAGCTGCAAGCATAGCATGTGAAGGACCTGCCTTCGGGCAGAATTACTATGGATGGATTAATAATTAATATCCATCCATAGTAATTCTGCCCGAAGGCAGGTCCTTCACTGCAATCATAGCATTTTCATGCTATGTTAGCAGCTTTACTAGGGAATTGTGTAGGTGTGGTAGCTTCCCGTTGCTTTCCACACCGGTGAAGGATGATGATGATAATGATAATGGTAAGGATGATAATGATAATGGCCATATGATTTCGGGGACCGTTTGGGCCTTAAAGTTGTCCTGACATTTGTCTTACAGGTGAGGAAAAACCCCGATAAAAACCTCACCCAGAAAAACTTTTCACTGTTAAAGTTTCTTTTATAACTTATTGTTTTGTTAAGTTTTGAGTTCACGGCTGTGTTTGTCTCTAACGGAATATGGATAAATGTTCATTGTGATCTGAAATATCAAAATTTATATTTTCTAGTGTATGTGGTAAATATCCGCGATCAATGATTATTTGATCAAGACATGTATGTGAGGTGGAAGTTATACGAGTAGGAGTAACTGTAGTCTCAATTAGGTTATGGGATTGAATTAATGACCTGAGTTCAGATACAAATTTATCAGTAGATAGAAAATTTATGTTGAAATCCCCACATATAATAGGCTTAATTTTCTTTTTTAGGGTATTTAGTAGCATTTCAAATTTGTCTAGAAAAGGTTTTATACAACTATCTGGCGATCTACATACAGAGACTATTGCGATCACGGCAGGGCCTAACCGTAGTGATAATAAAATATGATAAAAAACCTATAAAGCATATACGATATATACTTGTTTATTATACCAGAATATAGGAAATAAATAATCACCTTTATAATGCTGATTGGAGTCACACTCTGAGCTCATACAAGGTTTTTTTAAAATAAAAAACGAGGGAAAAATTATAATAAAATGTAGTATTTTGGACCAAAAGTGATTTCATATCAATATGTTTTCCAAACTACGAGGACACACTTACGAAAGCTTATATAAACAAATAAACAATTGTGCTTTTGACTGACACAAGTTTCAAACTATGGGGACACACTTACGAAAGCTTACATAGCCCAGTAAACATTTATGCCTTTTTGAACTAACACATTATATAAGTAGGAAAACATCTTATACAACTTGACCCTGACAGAATCAGGAATATTGCTAAAGGTTGGGTAATGAAAATAGGGTTTCCACGAATTTTGAGAGTAGACAAAGGTAAAAATTATGGTGTATAAACTCCCAAGTTTTGGGAAAAAATCAGAATATAGTTGGGGAACCGAAGCATTCGCTTCGGGCCCCCCCCCCGGGACGAGTGGAGCTCTCCATGGGTAAGCAGCATCCTTTAATTTCGTCATACTAAAATGATCATGTTTTTCAAAATGGTCATTTTCTTGAAGAAAAATATCTTTAGAATAATTTCTATAATTATTAAGAATACGCTTTATCATGAGAAGACCAAAGGGTCGAACAAATTAAATATTAATGATTAATAACCTAAAGTTGTTTTAATGGAATTCTCTCTGAGTATTGACAAGTTTTCAATCTATTCGGCGCAATTTAACATGGCGATTTTTTAACTGCTTTTAATAACTTGTTTTATATGTTTGGTTTTAATATTTCTTTATGTTTTGTTTTATTTAGAATAAATAATGTTATTTTTATAGTTTAATGTGTTTCTATGTGATGTATTCCCACCAAAACCATGGCCTACTGCTCGGGCCGAAGCTCACTTAAAAAATAGACTTTTTTACGATACGTTATGACTGGGAATTAATCTCGGTTGTAACATTCTGGTGCCAGCTATGGGGGATATTATCCCGTAAGATAATTCAAAATTTATATCGGGAATATAATAAACATCACAATTGATACTAACCATAAAATGATTAATCTATGTCCTTGTTTTTTTTTGTAAACAGGAGAGAAACCAGGAACTCAACTATACGGTATTAATAAGCAGATACCTGGCTTTATGATTTTTTTCGTGTATTTTTTGGTGTTGTCAATGTTTATTTGTTTGGGATATGTAATTCATACAGATGTTTCCTTTTTTAAGTTACATTCAGATGCTATATATTTTTTTCTCTAGGTTATATTATATGTTTAATTTTTTTACAGAATATTTGTAGGGTTATACTGTTTGAGTTACAGGAAGTTTATTTCATGTAATGGAATTATTTATATTTTTGTGTTAATTAAGACAATATCTCATGGTTTATTGTTAATGATTCAACTTTCATTAGGATAACTTTCACTTGTTGGATATTGGTCTTGAACTACTGACATGCTTTATCCTCTATCAAGAAAATGTAACATTGACGACATCTTTGGCAAATTAATCATTTCTGTAAGGCATCAATACGGGAAATAAGCTCAAGGGATTATACGTAGCATTAAACGCCATTCCTTGAATTAGATTGCAATTTTTTTCTGAGCTACAAGTGTACAAACAGAAATTATGGCTTTGAAACAAACAAGATGGTGGACGGAAAAAAGTGGGAAATGCGAGTAAGCAACGTAAGCAAAACTTTGTCAGACCAAATCACTAAAAATTGTTTAGGGATAAACAAAGACCATTAAACAAACATAATAAGTATCATAATAATAGTATTAGGATGTGTTCTCTAGAAGTATTTATTTGTTGCTCAGAGAATCAAAACACTAAGATGTAACGAAGTATTGATTAACCATATTTTTTTCAGACTAGAGGAACAAAAACCTCGAATTTGATAAACACATGGGTGGATCCATTACGGAATTACTAATTATGTTTAACTATAACCAACACGATTGAAGCTAATACGGGTGTGGTAGGTTATATGCCGGTCACAATCCTACACTCACACTCTTATGGCACTTATGCACTAAACACTTGTAAATCCGTTTTACAATGGGAAATTGGTTTACGTCCACAAAGTTGGTAGGGGCGATTGTAGAGCATCTACCGGAGGCTGTATTGAACATTACAGCAACAGCTGCAACTCGCGAATGCGCACTGCGACTTTTCCGCTACTACCAGTATGTTAGGTATTTAATCTTGGCCCACGTATGGTTCAGGGAACCACATGATGGCTGGCAAGGAATAAGTAATTCAGAAGACTAGGTGGAAAAGAAATTAGGGAAAATAAATAAATAAAAATAAAAATTGAAAAGAACAACTCTAATAATACAACTATGAAGAATTTAATAATAAAGTAGTATCAGTAAAAATCGGGATAAGAGCTGAATTAAATAAAGCACTTTTAGATTTAAACAAACAACAGTGGCTCCATAACAAGACAGAATATGAGGCGAATATCTGATACAGACTTTTTCTGGAATTGTAACCAGATATGTTATTTGGTAGGCGAGCACCTATAATGCGTTAGAACATTTCTGCAGTTAAAAAAAAAGATCGAGAGTTCAGGATAAAAAGTAATACGGCGAAGGATAACTAATTCGTTAGGCCTAAAGGAGATTATCCATACATGAGGTACACGTTAAAAGGAAAATTACTTCCAAGAAAACTTAATTAATAAACCAGCAATAATAACACAGATCAAAACCAATTACTGCTAGTGAGATAGTATTACCAAATTAAAGGAAATATGAGACTACAAGGAATTCTAAAGTAAAGATACTACTAAACGAGAAAATAAAAAAAAACATTCGCAGTAAGACTGATAAGAATAATAAAAGAGAGAATTAACATAAAAACTTTCAATAATAATAATAATAATAATAATAATAATAATAATAATAATAATAATAATAATAATAATAATAATAATAATAATAATAATAATAATAATAATAATAATAATAATAATAATAATAATGAATATAATAATAATAATAATAATAATAATTATGGTGAAAATACAAGCAAGCGACCACAATAATGAAAATAACAGTAATAATAATAATAATAATAGTAATAATAATAATAATAATAATAATAATAATCATAATAATAACAGTAATAATAATAAACACTATGGAATTCGGAAAAAATCATATATTAATAATAATAATAATAATAATAATAATAATAATAATAATAATAATAATAATAATAATATTAATAATAATTAAGGTGAAAATACAAGCAAGCAACCACAATAATGAAAATAACAGTAATAATAATAATAATAATAATAATAATAATAATAATAATAATAATAATAATAATAATAATAAACAATAACAATAATAATAATCAACACTATGGAATTCGGAAAAAATCATGTAATAGTAATAATAATAATAATAATAATAATAATAATAATAATAATAATAATAATAATAATAATGATAATAATAATAATAATAATAATCAGAATAATAACAATAATAATAATAATAATAATAATAATAATATTAATAATAAACATAGTAATAATGAAAGGGCAAGCGAGGTGTTGGGCCCATCCTAGGTATACACCGTCGATACAGAAAATAGTAGTTTCTGTACGGAAAATTAAATGTGAACTCACCATCGCGAAGGAATGATAAAGCGCCATCTTGAAGACCATTAAAATTTTTCGTGAACTTAAACACTTTACAAGGAGTAACTGTTTCACTCAACATGTAGGAAAACGAAATGTCACTTGTAATGCACGCTAGTCAGGTAAAAGTAAAATGCTGGAAAGTGTTTATTTTTGGAAGTGAAAGTCTTGATCTCCATTTTAGGTAACACTCCTTTGGTGAGCTGTGACAACTTGATCATAAACACTTTTACATGCAATTAAATTACATTTGTCCATATATTTATCTTTTTGACCATAAGGAAGCGTAATTAAAAAAATACTGGTAGAAATTATTAACAACTTAAAGACCCAAGGAGTGACGACAGTTACGAAAAACAAAAGTGGCGTGTATTAGCAGGTAGGGAAATAAAAGGCATTTTAGTAAAAGAGAGAACGGAAAAGGGTCATGGGAACTTAGAACAAATAAGAGAGAACTCGAACGAAATAGGGGAATTGAGACTTACCGCAATTAAGGGGGGAATTCGACTAGTGAGAAATACAGGTTATATAGAAACAAGATGCATGCAGAAATGATCAGAAAGATAGACTTATTCCCTTAAAATTTAAAAGTGAAATTTTGGATACTTGACAATCAGTGGGGTGTTTTATCCGATCTAGTAGAGGGTAGAAATTAAAAAATGGGAATCCAGGGGTTAAACAAAAATACTGTTACTGAGTATTACACAACAAATAATACACTCTACAGGCAGTGGTTTTTGCTGGAATGGACGAGCTTGGGACAGGATTTGGAGAATCTAAAGACGCATAGGCTCTCTTAACCTGCAGGTCTCGTTCCATGTCAGTAGGGACTAATGACCAGTCGAGAAGTAGACACACACACACACACACACACACACACACACACACACACATGTGGAATTTGAATTATTAAGATAATAGATGAAAACTAGATCGCTTAAGACTCTCCGTATTTAGGCATACGAGGAGAATTAAGAGGATAGGCTGCAACTTCGGTCAATCTTGGCTAGGTGAGTTAGGCAGAAAACACACAAAAATAAACATTGAAGCAATCGCACAAATAGATACAAGTTGGGAAGGACTAAGGACCCTTTTGGTGAGTGTTTCTGCCCTCGTCAATTAGGCGAGTTGTCTGAACACTTCTCCAACATGCTAGAAGAAACTAGGGATGTGCAAGTCGGAAGGTGGGACACCCCCGTTATTACATGATCTAGAGACAGAGAACTCCATAATGATCCTGGGGCACCGGCCATAAAATCTTGCCGGCTTGGCACTGACGTTAATGACCATGCGGAATAGCATTGTTTACAGAGAGATAGAGAAACAAGAAACGAACGAAAACACAAGCAATGACGGGCAAAGCGACCCACAGGAAACACAGAAGCAATCACGGGCAGAGAGACCCACAGATACAGCAGTGATACCCGGGTTTAGGGAGTGATGAGGGCAGTAGTGGGACCACCATCGAAGAAAATATGATTAAATCCACCAATTCTATGATGGCGTGTCCGATGAGCCCAAAAGACTCTCCCTAAGATTAACATCGTGATCGAAAATTCTGAGGCAACATAATTAGAGGGGGTGTGTCAGGAAGGGCCAGGGCCACCGTCGGCGTGGATGGAAACGTTACAATATTCCATCCCTTCGAGGCCGCAGCCCGGCCGCTTCGCTGGCTCACACGCCACGATTAGCGAGACAGGAATCGCGACTAAGGGAGGAGACAGACATGACTAGGGCCACCGTCGGCGTGGATGGAAACGTTGCAATATTCCATGCCTTCGAGGCCGCAGCCCAGTCAGGGGTCTGGGGCTCATCGAGAGGACAGGATGCAGAGGAACCCACCGGTGGTGTGAGTAAAGCGGAAAGCGAAACCGGGAAGAGAAAGACGTACGCACAAGTAGAATATGGTCAAAACGAAGAGACAACGGATACTAGCAAGGAACATCAGAATCACTAGGGCACTAAAGAAACGATAGTAATGGAAAAACACATACACACGATTGTGCGGTCGACGAGTAAAGCCAAGAGAGACAGATTGACCTAGTTAAGAGATTACAATGAAATGAGAGGTTATACACATAAGATAGTATAGATAAGCTAAAGTAACATATGCAGTCTAGAATTAAGCTAGGAACTGACCCAAAAACATAAACGGAAATTAAGATGGAAGTAAAGTAGTATGAGATGACACAAAAGAGGAGAGGTTAACCCATAGGTAAGATAGAGAAACTAGCAGGGAATAAGTCTACACGTAACGAGAAGTAATGTAAAATGTTATTTAAAGAAAAACAAGAGAAGAGTTGTGAGGTATTGCCAAACGAATTAGGAACGACTTTAGGTAACATCACTATTGCTAGGAATAAAATAATTTTTTTTTGTAAAGTTATCTATTGTAGGCTGTGGCAAGGGAAATTTGTCAGATAGTTTAGGTACTAGGAAGGTAATATCAGGGAGTTTAAGATGCACAGAAGCATCAAAGATAGAAAATTATAGCAGCAAAAGGGATGCTCTCATAATCAAGACCTCACGAGGGAATGATATCCGGAATTCTGGTTGTATGATATTAAGGTATACTTGCACCAAGTAGTATTCACATCTTAAAGCCCTTTCGATTTATGTGTAGACGAGCGCACTCGATCGAACTCAGGACTTTATTGAAGGAGAAGCAAAATTGTAATTTTATCCAAGCAATGGATTTTTTTAAAACCAACGGTAATGATACGGCACGATAACTGAACTCAGTATTTTTGAATCCAGTGAAACCTGAATTGCAGAAAAACTAGAGAAATAATGGCATGGATGACCCATGAGAATCATAATGCCAGAGACGTAAAAGCATTTCTTTTTCTTCCAACATGAGGTTAGCAATAAGAGATAAGACAGATAGGTGTACGTGTGCACATAATAAAACTAAATAATAAAAATAATAATAGAATATAGTATAACAGTAAGGAGGTCTAAAGCCAGGACTTCTAGAAGGCAGGGTTCAGACTAATATAATAAGATAATGACGCTCAGGAATCTGACCATTTTTTTGACAAAGATTGATGATATTAGATGATGCAAACCCGAATCGAGAAATATAACCACCAGCCCGGAATCGTTGTTTGAAGTAATCCTCCCAGTCTTACCGAATAAATAAGAGTTTCAGAATTACCAGCTACCAGCTTTTCGCCTGGACCTGCGGCACACCTCGCACACTTCATGACGGGAGTACGATTACACTGCCCAGACTCACTGCACACCCTATACATCTGGTGACGAGAACAACAACAACCTAAGAGTTGCCAGGACCGGCTACAACACCACGTACATCTCGTGATGGAAGCATAATATGGACGAGTGTCCAGATTCTCAACCTGCCTGAGGCAACCGTCTCACAAGCAGTAAATAACAAATCCAGGCAACAATAAAAACGTTATCCCCAACGTAAACCTTAACCTAACTTCCAACCTACCACAATTCACTCCTATCCGAAATCAAGCCGAGCAAAAAGAATGATTCCCATCAAATATTTCAAAGAGCTCTCCTTGGACCTAACTGGGTGTTGTTTCTTAACCTAGGCATAAACAAAATACGAAGGCCTACCTGGAACAACGGCGGCTGGACACGATCCACGACCCCGAGCATCAGAACAGCTCATCATCGATGTAGCCAAGCGGACACGAACCCTGTCCTTCAAACAGAAAATACAACCAACAGCAGACACAGCAGTCTCTAATAAAAATACTTTCAAGTGGTATGGGTCACGAAATAAAACTTTAAAAGTGGAAATAAAAAGGGTCTACAATGAAAAAGCAAAATTGGTGTTAAGTGTGACGGATGTGAATAATGTGAATAGTGCATCTTTAAAGAAGAAACCACAAGAGAATTTAAAAGGAAAGAAGAGACGGAGATAAATAAACATTTTTATAAGAGAAAAATTAATCATTATATTGTGTGTAAGTCAATATTGGATATTTTCTTTTGGAAAGATAGCCCTGGAGGGTATACTTGTTTAGTTTTAATAAGAAGTAAAGTGTTTTCACTAAGTAACCAGATCTTGCTGATATTTCGACGTAATTTAGGTTATCCGGTGCAACTAACAATTTAAAAGACGATATAACCTCTTGAAATGAGAAATAAATAATTCCAGGTTATAGATGAAATCGCCAATTTGATGACGTCGCTTCCACATAACGCTACCCACTAAAGTTGAGTAAGTAAGGTAATCGTCGGGACAAAACTCCCGGGAGGCGAGAGAGATCCTATAAGGAGAAATGACATTAGGTTTTTGAAACCTAATCTCATGTTTGAGGGAGGAATATATTGCGACCATGGCAGGGCCTAACCGCAATGATAATAGAATACGATAAAACCTATAAATCATATGCGATATATACTTGTTTATTATACCTGAAGGTAGGAAATAAATAATCGCCGTTATAATGCTCATTGGAGTCACATTCAGAGCTCATACAAGTTTTTTTTAATAAAAAAATCGAGGGAAAAATTATATTAAAATAGAATATCTTGGACCAAAAGTGATTTCATATCAATATGTTTTTCAATCTATGAGGACACACTTACGAAAGTTTATATAATCAAATAAACAATTTTGCTCTTGACTGACACAAGTTTCAAACTATGGGGAAACACGAAAGCTTACATAACCCAGTACACATTTATGCCTTTTTGAACTAACACCACATTATATAAGTAGGAAAACATCTTATACAACTTGACCCTGACAGAACCAAGTATATTGCTAAAGGTTGGGTAATGAAAATAGGGTTTCCACGAATTTTGAGAGTAGACAAAGGTAAAATTTATGGTGTATAAACTCCCAAGTTTTGGGAAAAAATCAGAATGTAGTAGGGGAACCGAAGCATTCGCTTCGGGCCCCCCCCGGAACGAGTGGAGCTCTCCATGGGTAAGCATCATCCTTTAATGTCATCATACTGAAAAGATCATGTTTTTCAAAATGGTCATTTTCTTGAAGAAAAATATCTTTAGAATAATTTGTATAATTATTAAGAATATGCTTTATCATGAGAAGACCAAAGGGTCGAACAAATTAAATATTAATGATTAATAACCTAAAGTTGTTTTAATGGAACTCTCTCTGAGTATTGACAAGTTTTGAATCTATTCGGCGCAATTCAACATGGCGATTTTTAACTGCTTTTAATAACTTCTTTTATATGTTTGGTTTTAATATTTCTTTATGTTTTGTTTTATTTAGAATAAACAATGTTATTTTTATGGTTTAATGTGTTTCTATGTGATGTATTCCCACCAAAACCAAGGCTAACCGCTCGGGCCGAAGTTCACTTAAAAAAAATAGAGAACTTTTTACACTACGTTATGACTGAGATTAATCTCCGCTGTAATAGAGACTATTATTAAACAACAATTGTTATTTCTGTTATTGCATATTCAAATGTCTTTTCTATATTTAGGTAATATGTTTGACTTTCTCTTTATGTTTTAAGTGATTCTGTACATAGTTTGCTGACCCTCCATTTTTATATGTTGACCGACAAATGAGCTTGTAAGTTTATAATTTTGTATCACATATGAGGAGATTTCATTGACATGGAGCCAGTATTCAGTACAACATATAACATCTACATCTTGTAATTCCTCACCTAGTAATATTTCTAATTCATGCTTCTTATTTCTAAGACATTGAAAATTTTGATGCATTAAAATGAAGTTATTTTTATAGTGTTACCATAATCAGAAGTTTTTTTAGTTATCAAGGATAATGAAGTGCACATATTTGCCCTATAATTTTTTTTTTCCGTCTTCTTGCGTTGTTCTTGCATAAAATATCTTGCATATATACAGGGGTCTTTATTGTTCGTGTTGATCTTTTCAAACGTTCTGTATGTTGATCGCAGTCTGGCAGGCTTATGATGATTCTTTTGTGACTCTCTGATTCCTCTTCTTTCTTCTTCTCTAGATTTTTCCCCATTTCAGAATAATTGGATAATCTTTTTTTAGTTCAAGTTCTTTGATTAGTTCAGCCAATTTTGATGCCATTTCGTCTTTTCCAACACCGTTCATATGTTGACCATGCTTGGTGTATTAGTCCCTTCTTGTGTTAATATTCATCAGTTTAGTGTTCTTGAATGTCAATAGTCTTTTGTTTAGTTTATTGTTGAAGTTGTTCACTTCATTGTTGATACATGACCATTGAGCTAAGTCATGCCTATGTGGTGCACTCATTACAATTACATTTGTGAGTTGATATTTGCTCACAAACTTAGTTAGGTTATGGATATCTCTACTGGTGTTGTATTTACTGATATCATTGCTGCCTCCAACTAACACAATTATATCATTTCTATTTAATTCTTTAATGTCTCCTTTTGCTGATTTTATAATTTTATCTAAAGGTGCTCCAGGATTCACCTAACCCACAACCTGGTGTGAATCTTTGAGGTGAAATTTCTAACTTGCTGCTAGAGTGACTGTCGCCAATGATCACTGCCTTGTTTTTCCTTTTTCGTTGAATATTCACTTTCTTAATTAAGGTTTTTGAAGTCAACTACTTTATATGTTGAATTTTCTTCTAGAGATTGCAGAACTCAAAATCTATTTGTGAGAATAGGTATTGGTTGTCCACAAATTACTAGATATTTTGGTGGAGCATTTAATTTTCCATGATGCTTTGCGATTACTTTATTCCACATTTCATCATTTTGAAGGTTATGCCTAGGCGTTATGTCACTTGGGTTACCATATATATCATTTTGTATTATTTTGATAATGTCCATGGTAGATTTTAGTTCGTTCCTAGGATTTTTTATTTCTTTTTTTGTGTTTACACATACTTTGCATTCTCTCTTGGCTTCTTCTTCGCAGAATAATGTGGTAGGAATTGGCATAATTATTTCCACGTCTGCCATATTCGATTTGCGTGTCAATCCCCATGTCCTGAACATCGCAGTCTATGAAACTTAACTATTCTCATTACATTTGGTTTCCCATAAATATGTGTAGCTTTCTGCTAAATAGTCTTCTCCATTCACCTGTCTGTTCAACTCTTTTTGATTTAAAATTTTTATTAAGAACTTTATTATCAGATCATCTAATAATATTGCATCATCAATATATACCACCAATACATTAATACTATTTTAATTATACCTCTTCTTTTATCATCTAGAGATTTGATTACCTGCTCTAGTACAACATTGAATAGCAAAGGAGACACAGAATCGGCTTGCCTTAAACCATTAGATAAAGAGTTTCTATTTGTTATTTTTTAAAATAAAATAGAGATATTAATAATACTAGAATCTACTATAGTTATGCCTAGAGTCACAAATGCATGTTAAAATTTAATAAATTGATTATCACAGATTAAAAAAAAAACTGTTTTATGACAAATGTTATTTATATGAGATTTACTGAGTGCTAGATTATCATCCTCTTTCCTGTATGCAAATATTAAGAATTTGAAAATGATCTATCTGAAGCAGATTTGCTGTTTTTATAATTATTATCTTTGGAGAGACCCTTCAAACGTTGGGTTGAAACTGTAACAGACCCCTAGGTCTATAACATGCAAGGAAGAAGAAGTAAAATTATGCTGTAATTTAACAAAGTCATGATGTGGCACACTGCATATTAGTAGCACTGTTTAATTCTATATATTTGCATTAACCAAATACTCTTATGTTAGGTCAGTTGGTAACACACCTGCCTGTTGATCTGCAGATCTGAGTTTAAAACCGCATGCGATAGTATTTTTATTTTTGAGTTATTAGAACCACATATCAGAAGTGTATTGACAAGATTAAGTGAGTAGTTCTGTGTATAGCCAAGCAGTTTAACACATGATGCATTGGTGCATATTCAAATCCCCATGCGAGCAGAATTTTTTTTCAATTATCTTTGGCCAATATAGGACCATTTCACACCCAACATTGTTGGAATTTGGGTAGCTACAATAAGTAGCAGTTCCAGGTTGAGGAAACCAGCTATAATGACTGGGGATCAGATATGCTGACTACATCTCACCCTAATATTGGCTAGATGATTGTCCACCTTTTTACACATGTGGGTGTGAAGCCAGCAGATAGGTGAAGGGCCTTCTAGACTTCTCATGCCATAGAATTGGGGATTAAGTAGATACCAAATATCTGGATTAATTTTATGAGCAAATAAACTGTACTGTTGTTTGATAGGGATATTAACCCAGTGTTACATAAGTGCAATATTTCCAAAGGTTTTTATGTCTGCTGAAAAATAATACTATAGAGTTTATCTACTGACTTGTGTAAATTAAAATATATATATATACATTCCTTATTGAATATTTGACAGAGTTATAATGCAGTGGAAAAAAGTATAGGATCTCTATGTTAACAACTATTAGACTACGAGACAGATTTTTTTAGTAATGTTGTGATTATTATATACTGGGATATAATGAAATACCCCTATCAATCATTAACCCATGAATGACGATTCTTTATCAACATTAATTGCCATAGATCATTTTGCGAAAGTATACACATATTATGAAAGCCTTAAAAAATTGAAAAAATAGGCATAAATTAATTTCTCGTAAAATGTCTTAAATATGTTAAATTATTACCACAGAGTACCATCCTCGTTATAAATAAATATTGTTATCATGATGAGCAAAATTGTTAGTTTAGACTACTGTTTGATACCTATTTATTTTGATAAAACATATTAAATATTCGTACTATCACACATTAAAACTTAAGTAAAAATGCTTTTATGTACTTCATTTTTAATTATTTGACAAACAAAAGTGCAATAAGGCCTAGAGTCATGTGTAACTTACTATAATTACATACAAAATAATAGAGAAATCATTATTTTTAGACTTCTGTTTGATACTGATTTATTTTAAAAATAAGTTATTAGTTCTTTGATATTCGTATTATCGTCCCATTAAAAACTACGTGAAATGCTCTTATGTAATTCATTATTATTTATTTAACAAACAAAAGTGCTAATAAGGCTTAAACCGATGTATAACTAACTATAATTACATACAAAATAATAGAAAAATCATGCATTCATTTATTTATTAAATATTATTTTTAACCTAGTTTCGTATCTATTATTAAGTCTAACCTCAAAATGCTTACGACATATTTGAAGAAACATACGATATTAACAAATTATTTATTTAAAATAAGAGACATATAAATCGTAAGAGACAATGACATAAATATTTTACGAAATTAAGAAAAAATATACATTGAAGCAGTCATAATTTCACGCTTGAAAGCGCAAAGTCACCTCGCCAGGTAGCTTACGGAATTTCGACAATTATTGTCGCATGAACAGATTCTTGAGTATGCAAAAGCGTCTTTGGATGGAACTTTCTCAGCTGAGTACATGTTGAGGGCTACTTTTACGGTAGAATGCATTCATAGAAACGAGCCTTAGGGCCGCATTTAAATACATTAGTCTCTGGTGTGTTTAGTTTTCCGTGAGAACATGCAAAATTCGAATTAGCGAGTCACTGACTGGTCATGCATGAAAGTAGCTTTTTTCGTAATATTGGCAAGAAATTACCCAGAATTCTCAGCGATAAAACAACTTCCGATATTTTGGTCTGCTAGAGGAACGCATTTACGCTTGCGTCCCACAAATAATACCGTATACGACGACGTCTGCGTCGCGCGATATTACGCCGATTCTCCTGTTCTTCCAGTTGAATTCTTTGGTAGACTCTATCAAATTTCTCTTCTCCGCGTATACGGAAAATATGATCGAAGTCTTCAAGGTCCGATATCTTGGATAAAGCAGCAAGGTACGCGGCAAGGTTTCAAACTACATCGGTTACTATCGGTTCCCATCGGGTTGCTCACGATTCGTTCTCTGCAAAGTCACCTCGCCAGGTAGCTTAGGAATTTCGACAATTAGTATCGCTTGAACAGATTTTTGAGGACGCAAAAACGTCTTTGGATGCAACTTTCTCAGCAGAGAACGACTTTTACGGTCTAATGCGTTCATAGATACGACCCTTAATCTTCTGTGTAAAATAGATTATTGAGAAGAAATGGGAATATGAAGGAGAAATTTACATTGCCTTCATTGATTTCGAAAAGGCGTATGATAGTGTGGTACATAGGAACATATGGGAGGCTTTACAAAATTTAAAGGGGCCAAAGAGTTTAAATGAAAAAAATAGGAGCACATAATGCAAATGTGAAAAAAGACTCCAGTAGGAATGACACAATGGTTTGAAACAAATGTTGGAGTTAGACAAGGGAGTGTGTTATCGCCTATTTTGTTCAACACCATAATGAATGAAATTACAAATATGATTGTCTCTGAAACATGTCCAGGTGAGAAAACAAGATATAAGCCGAGGTGTTATTTCTGATTTAATCTCTTGGTATTGAAGTAAATTGGAAAAAAATATGAAAATTACTGACCTCAACAAAGATTGTTGACTGATTAAAGACTGATAAAAGTTAATTATTGGAGAAAAAACAAGAAACAGAAAGAATGGGCTTAGGACTATAAAGAACACATATATTCTTGTTATATCATACCAAGTCATCAACACTGGTTACTGGATGGAGATCACTAGAATCCATGACAAATTTTTGATATTTTTGATTGAAGTAGTCAGTCTTGCGATTCCACAATCCAAGAGATCTCATCATGTGTCTGTAACATAGAATTAATTCAAAAACATATAATGAACTAAGTTCATTTTTTATAATTGTTTATTTTTTCTTTCACTCACCTCATACTTCATAACTCCTCGCACACCCAGGGTTTCGTCACATCATTTGCGATATTCTCAATGCTGTGTCACAATCACAACTGACGTCCAACGGCCTTCTATTCTACAGACTGACCTCCGTGCCATCTGATGGCTGACCGATGAACTTCGAAATCAATCCCCCCTCCTTATAACCGGGTATTTCAAAATTCATAGTTGTATTTTCATTCTTGCATATGTAACTTTTTTCCTAAATTGTGAGTTCCTTCGGTTTTTCCAACTGTTTAAGTAATTTTGTTTTGGTTTCTATTCTAAGTTTTTCTGACCTGGCGTGTGCAGCTATTGCAGATTTTTCGGTTTCTCCATTTTTAACATTTCTGAGGTGTTTCTTTAATCTTGTATTTAGATTCCTTTTTGTTTTTCCTATGTATATCTTTTCACAATCTTTACAATTAATTTCATAAATTCCCGATTTTTTGCAGTCTTCAATCTTTTCATTTTTGTTGGTTTTTATTAAATTACCTAAACTGTAATCATTTTTCGGTGCTAATTTAATGTTGAATTTGTTGAAGATTTTTTGAAACTTGTCAAATACTAAAGGATGGTATGTGACCTTCTTGAATTTTTTACCAATATTTTTATCTGTGAGGAGAGTACTTTCATTAATCATTTTTTGTTCCTTAAATTTATTTATTTTCTTGTGTATCATCTTCTCTTGAAAACCATTATCCTTCGCAATTTTTATGATGCGTTTTTCTCTTTATTGTAATTTTCTTTGCTCATGGGAACATTCACAAGCCTGTGTGTTAAACTATTAAATACTGCCCGTTTGTGTGAAAAATGGTTAAATCCTGTAGCTTTTATATAATTGTCAACGTGAGTTTCTTTTCTGTAGATTCCAAATTCTATTTTTTTTATTCCTGATCAATTTAAGGTCTAAAATGGTATTTCGTGATTATTTTCTACTTCCATTGTAAATTTGATTGTTTTATTTTGAATATTTAACATTTTAATGGCATCTCCTAATTGTTTCTGTTTTACTATTGCTATGATATCATCTACATATCTTCTCCAAAATTTAAACATCAAATGGTGTGATTTGGTTACATGACATTCAAAGTTCCCCATATCATATTTGTTAAGAATGGTGATAATGGATTTCGCATTGCAAGTCCATTTTTAGACCTTAAATTGATCAGGAATGAAGAAAAAAGAAAATAGAATTTGGAATCTACAGAAAAAAAACTCACATTAACAATTATATAAAAGCTACAGGATTTAACCATATTTCACACAAACAGGCAGTATTTAATAGTTTAACACAGATTTGTGAACGTTCCCATGAGCAAAGAAAATTACAATAAAGAGAAAAACAGATCATAAAAATTGCGAATTATAATGGTTTTCAAGAGAAGATGATACACAAGAAAATAAATAAATTTAAGGAACAAAAAATGATTAAAGAAAGTATTCTCCTCACAGATGAAAATATTGGTAAAAATTCAAGAAGTTCACATACCATCCTTTAGTGTTTGACAAGTTTCAAAAAGTCTTCAACAAATTGAACATTAAATTAGCACCGAAAAATTATTACAGCTTAGGTAATTTAATAAAAACCAACAAAAATGAAAAGATTGAAGACTGAAAAAAATCGGGAATTTATCAAATTAATTGTAAAGATTGTGAAAAGATATACATAGGAAAAACAAAAAGGAATCGAAATACAAAATTAAAGGAACACCTCAGAAATGTTGAAAATGGAGAAACCGAAAAATCTGCAATAGCTGCACATGCCTGGTCAGAAAACATAGAATAGAAACCAAAACAAAATTACTTAAACAATTGGAAAAACCGAAGAAATTCACAATTTGGGAAAAAAATGACATGTGCAAGAGTGAAAATACAACTATGAATTTTGAAATACCCGGTTATAAGGAGAGGACTGATTTGGAAGTTCATCGGTCAGCCATCAGATGGCGCGGAGGTCAGTCTGCAGGATAGAAGGCCGTTGGACGTCAGTTGTGATTGTGACACAGCATTGAGAATGTCGTAAGTGATGTGACGAAACCCTGGGTCTGTGAGGAGTTATGAAGTATGAGGTGAGTGAAAGAAAAAATAAACAATAATCAATTGAGTTCATAAATATGAAAATCAAATAAAACTACGTTTTTTTTATTTAATTAATAAAAATAAACAATATTAAAAAACCTCATAGTGTTATTTCCTATCTACATAACTTCATTTTTTAGATTTCTTGTTATGGAATAAATGTCCATTTCTAATGCCATAATTATCAAAATAATCAAATTTGTTTTATTTTAACAATGCCCGTGGACTTACGAGTAGAACAGTATAGTTCTAGACTGATTATTATGATAACTAACTGAACTTCCAACGTAATCCTACAAGAATACAGTAGTTTCATAACTATGTGAATCTTTATACTGTCATCTAATTCCTAGTGACAACAGCAACAGTTCAACTGGCCCTATTTATTTACTTCTTCTATTTTGTTTGAAGATTCTATCTTATCCAACAGACCAGTGGTGAGGCATGAGTTTGGGGAGAAGGGAAGCTCCATAGTGAAAAAAAGAACAATTACACAATTATATATAGAAAAGAGATGTTAGACATAATTAAATTACAGTTTTGCCGAGCTGTTTCAACTTCTTAAGGTTTGTTGTGTGAAGAAATGAGAGTATGTGTCTTTTTTTGGTCTTCATGAAAAATATTTAAATCCTCAAAACCTGTTTTGTTACAAACGTTTTCAGGCGAGAACAAAAGACACAGCCAGAAGAACATTTTTTTTGTGATTATTGCAATGACATAACCGGGGATGGTTTGATAGGAATTTGGATCAAAATGTCCTGTGAAAATTTTACGGCCTTTATGTTGACTATTTAATTCAGTGAGAGGCTGTGTAGATCTACAATTTTCTATTTATTTTATTTTGTCTTGAAATCAAAGTATATTTTTGTAAACATTATTCAATGGCACACTCACATATTACAGGTTCATGATGCTGTTCCAACTCCATTTGAACGTTCGTAGCAGAGGTTGTAGCATGTGAGGATTCTTGGAAGCTCATCGCTAGCGAGCTTCTATACTATATGATTCACTCATGACAAACGCACAAAAACACTTGAAAATTCACTATTTACATTCATACTATTTGTCTAGTGACAAGGTCACAATCAAATATAACATACAAACTATATATTATAAACAATTAAACCAAGTACAATGAATAAAACTTTGTTATTTCAATACTAACTGAGGGCAACAAAGTTTACTTTTTCTCTCAACTGCTCCCGCATGAAATGACACTGGTAACACGCAGCTAGGTGTAGCACATCCAAGCCACTGGAAATGGATGATGTAATCTGGAAGAGCTGTAATAGGTGACACTACCGTATACAGATTTAACTTATAAATTATTTACTTATCAATTTCTTTGAAAAATAATACAACTTTTCAAGGTAAGAATTTTATAATTTCATAATTTTAAATAATATTCAAAATAGTTTATTTTTTAAAAATTATAAGGAAGCGCTGCATCGAGTGCTCCCATTGACGCCTCCCCACTGCAACAGACATCTTGATATCTAGTTGTATAGTAAAAATGGATCCTATTTTAAGTTTTCCTATTATTTGGAATTGTTCTATGATACTATTTGATATATTC
Organism: Diploptera punctata; assembly: GCA_030220185.1. Classification (NCBI taxonomy): domain Eukaryota; kingdom Metazoa; phylum Arthropoda; class Insecta; order Blattodea; family Blaberidae; genus Diploptera; species Diploptera punctata. The sequence continues at coordinate 1,598,449 of JASPKZ010006822.1, forward strand.
TACAGTTTTATATATAAATTTTATCTTATTGGTGTATATGTATATTTTACATAACACATGTAATATTTTACATAACACATGAAAATTAAAGTTTTTCCCTGCTTCCCAAGATTGTATATGGACTATTAAAAAGATTTATAAAATGTCGACATCATATATAACAAAGAATTGTTATTTATTTCAATTAAAACTATAATAAAATGCAGAAGCATTAGTTGTTACATCAGTTACCTGCATTTTGTAACCCTTCCTATATATATAGGCTATATGTATATGTGTGGGATATGTAAAGAAAAATGAATGCTTGAGTCGGGATTTGAACCCGAGTCTCTAAATATATATATATATATATATATATTCTACATTCACAAATGCTTCTTGAAATAAAATTAAAAAAACTTCACAGAGATTATTATTTTACTCTCACTCTGTAAAACTTGTCATTTTACAGTTATATCAGTCACCAACACAAAACCATGCATTTTATGTAAAATTGTTATTAACATTTACAGACCGGATTGAATTTAAATACCCCGTGTCTCCGTGCCAGTGGAATTTGAAGGGACAAACGCAAACATTTATAAATTTAATTACTCCCATAATTTTATTTTCTCTCCAATAATTTATGTACCTATTCAACACACATTTTATAAAGTAATTATAATAAAAAAAGTACGTAAGTTAGTTGTTCTGGATACATGTTTTCAATATCCTGAAGTTTTACAAATGTGTTCGTTACACAGAGATTTTTAACACAATCACTAGGTCCTAAATATATTATTAGTCTCTTCGTATTTCAGATGTACATTTCAACTACTGTCTACTGGTAACACATTATTCTAAATAATACGCCTTTGCATGGAACACTTCAAAACACTCGCCGAAACACAGTACTACGTCACACTTTCGGCAGTATATGGTGGTGTACTTTTGTGCAGCCTTTCCTGTTTTATGCTTAGACCTGTCAGAACATACCTTACATGTTCTCTGAGCACATCCTTTTTCCTTTTTTCCTGTGGCAGATACATTGTGTGGAAAATGATCCCTTGCTAATAGTCTTGCTGCTGTTGGTCTTTGAGGCTGTAGGACTATTTCAGGGCCTGCATCAGTAATTAGTCCTTCTGCAACTCTTTGCATGAAAACATGAAGTCATAATTTGTGCAAATTTGTTTTTTGTGCAGAATGTGAGCATTGACTAAAGCTAGGTCAAATAAGTGAAAAAAAGTTTTTTGCACCACTTTACTGGTTTTATCTGGAAACTGTAATACGACAGGTGGTCAGATTTGCTAATACCAATTTTGTATTTATTATAATCTATGACAGATTTAGGTTATATTTTCTGGTGCGCTCCTCTAGATGTACATTCCACTAGTGTGACATCATGTGCTGTCGATAACATGTATACATCACACACATCCGTCCATTTTACTGCCAGCAAGTGATTTCTCTGTGCAACTAGTTTTTCACCTTTCTTCACTTGAGCTGAAAAATGTTTTCTGGGCATCTCCTACGGTTTGGCATTGCTGTGCCTACAGATTTTTTTCCCACTAGACCACAAATGATCAAAAAGTGTTGGGCTGCTGAAAACTCTATCCATATATACTGTGTGCCATTTATTTTTCACTGGTGAACACAATCTGTCTACAACATTGAAAGCTGAATTGTAGTCTGCTTGTGCTTCATGGGCTCCGGCATAAATTTCTAAATGGCATACAAAACCACTGGTGGACTCGCACAATTCATACAGTTTTATTCCGTATTTGTGTGGTTTCCCTTTTACGTAAACACGAAAAAATACTCTTCTTCGGAAAGCAAATATTGCCTCGTCCATGGTAAGATTTTCGTCAGGGGTGTAACTTTGTTGTTAGGGAACTCAACATTGGTTGGACTATATACATAACATTGTAACCAGGTTGACCCGAATATGTAATTCATTGTCGTTCAGGTGAAACATGACCAGAATTGACAAATATCTGTCACGAGACAATCCTACTGATCGAGCGTAATCAGTACGTAATATATATAGCCGAAATTAAAATATTTCTAGCCTTAATAATTCATATGTCATTAGTAAAGAAACCAGCAATTCGAGACTACTGGAGTACTTCACCTATTTTGATGATCTTGTAGAAGATTTCCGGGCTGTTGGCCATGGTCTCGAGGCTTGTAGTTCCCCAACGTTTCGCCAGAGACTGCGTCCGGCATCCTCAAGGGTTGTATTGAGACTGGCAATTTTGTCGACTACCTGCTCTAATTATATATTTATCCGCGACGTCTTCTCTGCGCGGTCCGTTACTTCGTAAATTGTATCTGCCTTCTGGTTGGTTAGCATTAGGGTGTTCCATTGCACCAATGAGGTTGCTGTCTTATGTTCTAGTAGATTGTTCTCGTAGGGGTTTACATCTGGCTTTTTTTAAGACTGGTATCCATGTTTTGTTGACTTTTAATGATTCTTCTTTTCTATTGTAACTATTTTGATGTTTGAATATTTCAATGGCTTCTCGTTGCAGACGGGTAAAATAGTGTGTGCAGTTAGATAATATACCTGTGTTGTTGTATTGTACTGAATGACCTTCAAGTAGAGAGTGTTCTCCTACTGCCGACTTCTCCACTTGTTTAAGACGGCTGTGTATTTCGTGATCTTTAAGTCTGGTTGTGATGCTGCGTTTAGTGGTGCCTATATACACTTGGCCGCAACTGCACGGGATCCTGTATATGCCTGCTGATTGTTGAGGATGAAGTTGATCCTTAATCGATCTGAGGAGGTTTTTTGATTTTCCTGGCAGGCCTATATACTGTTTTTATGTCTTCTTTCTTTAGCAGTTTTCCAATTCGGTCAGTTACATTCTTGAAGAAAGGTAAGAATGGCCGGGTTGATATTTTTTCTTCTGATTCCTTGTTGTTGTATCGCCTGGGACGGTTTGCTCTGTTGATTTCTTTCTTAGTGTATCCATTGGTTGTGAATGCTGTACGGAGATGTTTGATTTCAGTCTTTAATAATTCAGGATGGCAAAGTTTCTTCGCGCGATTTGTCCATGTTTTGATGATACCAGGTTTCTGTTTGGGGTGATGATTGGAGGTTTTATGAATATATCTGTCAGTATGCGTAGCTTTTCTATATATGGTGTGATACATGTTGTCATCTTCTTCTCTTCTGATTGAGATGTCCAGAAAGGCTATACTGTTATCTTTTTCTTTTTCTACGGTGAATTGTATATTGGAGTTTATGTTGTTGATATGCGCCAGAAATTCTTCTATTATATCTTCCCCGTGGTTTCAAAGTACGAAGGTGTCGTCTACATATCGAAGCCACGTCTTGGGTTTAAGAGGGGCAGTCTCTAAACATTTTTGTTCGAAGTTTTCCATAAAGAAATTTGCAACTACTGGGCTCAGGGGACTACCCATAGCTACTGCATCTATTTGTTCATAGAAGTCGTTATTGAATAAGAAATAGCTGGTGGTTAAGCAGTGTTCGAAAAGATTTGTGATATCTTGAGGAAACTTGTCAGCGATGAGGTGAATGGTCTCCTTTATAGGAACTTTAGTGAATAGAGAGACCACGTCGAAACTAACCATTAGATCATCCGGTTTATCTAAGAAGTCTATCGAGTCTCTGACGTATGTATCACTGTTGGATGAATGGGGTTTTAGTAGCGTAGATAAATGTCTCGCTAGGTTATAAGTCGGTGATCCTATTGCGCTGACGATCAGACTTAGAGGTATATTTTCTTTATGGATTTTAGGTAGTCCGTAGAGTCTGGGTGGCAGGGCCTCGTTTTTCTGAAGTTCTTTCTTCACGTTGTCTGGAAGAGAGGAGGCTTTGATCAAGTTGTTAGTTTTACGGAGTATCCTTTTGGTTGGGTCGTCTGACAGCTTGCGGTAGTTCCTAGGATCCAGTAACTCGGTGATTTTACGATTATATTCTTCTGTGTGTAATATAACTGTAGAGTTTTCTTTGTCTGCTGGTAGAATTATAATAGCTTCGTCCGTTTTTAAGGTTTTTATAGCCTTACTTTCTTCAATGGAGAGATTGTGTTCTGGTTTGGGAGCCTTTCTCAGAATGCGAGAGACTTCGTTGCGGATAGTTTCTGCCTTTTCCAGTGGTAATACTCCTATGGCAGATTCGATGTTAGATATTATTTATTCCACAGGTATAGCTGAAGGTGTAACAGCGAAATTACCTCCTTTCGCTAGAAGTGAGATTTCTGCAGCTGAGAGTGGACGGTTGGTAACATTTACTACGGTGTGTGTGATGTCCAAGTTAGTTCTAGGAATTTGTTTAGATGTAGACTCGAATTTTTTCTTTTGTGTTCTTGTGGATTGTTCCCAAGTTGACATAATGGATTGATAGGTGATCTCGTCTATTTTGTTCCAGTATTTTCCTGATAGTCTATCGCTGATTAGAAGGTGAAAGTCTAGAAGATCTGCGTCTGTAACTGCGAGGTTCTTGCGTGTTGTGTGTATACGTTCCCTTAATAATGATATTTCCGTCCGATGATAAATCCTATGCGTTTGTGCAGATATTATTTTTTTTATCCCGATGAATTTGGGAATCGTCTTATTGTCTCTATGACGCAGAAGAAATGTAAGTGATGAGAGCAGTCGAGCATTTTTCTTAAGCAATTTCTCAAATCGTAGAATGCATCTGTTGATTTCCTCCCCGTAGAGGCGACTAATATATTGACTTAGGCTTTCACGGCCAGAGTTACTATGAATTCTTGTAGAAGATTTACGGGCTGTTGGCCGTGGTCTTGAGGCTTGTAGTTCCCCAACGTCATAGAGACAATAAGACGATTCCCAAATTAATCGGGATAAAAAAAATAATATCTGCACAAGCGCATAGGATTTATCATCGCACGGAAATATCATTATTAAGGGAACGTATACACACAACACGCAAGAACCTCGCAGTTACAGACGCAGATCTTCTAGACCTTCACCTTCTAATCAGCGATAGACTATCAGGAAAATACTGGAACAAAATAGACGAGATCACCTATCAATCCATTATGTCAACTTGGGAACAATCCACAAGAACACAAAAGAAAAAATTCGAGTCTACATCTAAACAAATTCCTAGAACTAACTTGGACACCACACGCACCGTAGTAAATGTTACCAACCGTCCACTCTCAGCTGCAGAAATCTCACTTCTAGCGAAAGGAGGTAATTTCGCTGTTACACCTTCAGCTATACCTGTGGAATAAATAATATCTAACATCGAATCTGCCATAGGAGTATTACCACTGGAAAAGGCAGAAACTATCCGCAACGAAGTCTCTCGCATTCTGAGAAAGGCTCCCAAACCAGAACACAATCTCTCCATTGAAGAAAGTAAGGCTATAAAAACCTTAAAAACGGACGAAGTTATTATAATTCTACCAGCAGACAAAGAAAACTCTACAGTTATATTACACACAGAAGAATATAATCGTAAAATCACAGAGTTACTGGATCCTGAGAACTACCGTAAGCTGTCAGACGACCCAACTAAAAGGATACTCCGTAAAACTAACAACTTGATCAAAGCCTCCTCAGTTCCAGACAACGTGAAGAAAGAACTTCAGAAGAACGAGGCCCAGCCACCCAGACTCTACGGACTACCTAAAATCCATAAAGAAAATGTACCTCTAAGTCTGATCGTCAGCGCCATAGGATCGCCAACTTATAACCTAGCGAGACATTTATCTACTCTAATAAAACCCCATACACCCAACAGTGATACATACGTCAAAGACTCGATGGACTTCTTAGATAAACTAAAAGAGATAGCTGTGCAACCGGATGATCTAATGGTTAGTTTCGACGTGGTCTCTCTATTCACTAAAGTTCCTATAAAAGAGACCATTCACCTCATCGCTGACAAGTTTCCTCAAGATATCACTAATAGATGCAGTAGCTATGGGTAGTCCCCTGAGCCCAGTAGTTGCAAATTTCTTTATGGAAAACTTCGAACAAAAATGTTTAGAGACTGCCCCTCTTAAACCCAAGACAAGGCTTCGATATCTAGACGACACCTTCGTACTTTGAAACCACGGGGAAGATAATATAGAAGAATTTATGGCGCATATCAACAACATAAACTCCAATATACAATTCACCGTAGAAAAAGAAAAAGATAACAGCATAGCCTTTCTGGACATCTCAATCAGAAGAGAAGAAGATGACAACATGTATCACACCATATATAGAAAAGCCACGCAAATTGACAGATATATTCATAAAACCTCCAATCATCACCCCAAACAGAAACCTGGTATCATCAAAATATTGACAAATCGCGCCAAGGAACTTTGCCATCCTGAATTATTGAAGACTGAAATCAAACACCTCCGTACAGTATTCACAACCAATGGATATACTAACAATGAAATCAACAGAGCAAACCATCCCACACGATACAACAACAAGGAATCACAAGAAAAAAACGTCAACCAGGGCATTCATACCGTTCATCAAGAATGTAACTGACCGAATTGGAAAACTGCTAAAGAAAGAAGACTTAAAACAGTATATAGGCCTACCAGGAAAATCAAAAACCTTCTCAGACCGATTAAGGATCAACTTCATCCTCATCAATCAGCAAACATGTACAGGATCCCGTTCAGTTGCGGCCAAGTGTATATAGGCACCACTAAACGCATCATCACAACCAGACATAAAGAACACGAAAGATACAGCCGTCTTAAACAAGTGGAAAAGCCGGCAGTAGGAGAACACACTCTACTTGAAGGCCATACAGTACAATACAACAACACAGATATATTATCTAACTGCACACACTATTTTACCCGTCTGCAACGAGAAGCCATTGAAATATTCAAACATCAAAATAGTTACAATAGAAAAGAAGAATCATTAAAAGTCAACAAAGCATGGATACCAGTCTTAACAAAAGCCAGATGTAAACACCTGCGAGAACAATCTACTAGAACATCAGACAGCAACCTCATTGGTGCAATGGAAGACCCTAATGCTAACCAACCAGAAGGCAGATACAATTTACGAAGTTACGGACCGCGCAGAGAAGACGTCGCGGATATATGTATAAATAAAGCAGGTAGTCGACAAAATTGCCAGTGTTTCGATTCGGATGCGATGGCCAGTAGTGGAAGAGGAAGGACCTCCTGATCGTCGGGTAGCTCTCGAGCTTAACGACAAGCGAAGCCTCAACTGACGGCATCCGTGATCGACTCCCTCGCACCTAATCGTGCTTGCGGCAGCGTTCAGCGCAGCCAAGTGGCAGTAGTACTGCGGCATAACAAAACTGTCTACACAGCATTTCTTTTTCAGCTGAGGGTTCTACAACCTACCCATCTACCCTCGTTAACACATGTACCTCAAAAGGCAATAGGCCTTATCCCGCCCGGCCCCAGGCTCGGCCCCTATCCCAGGGTCTTTGACAGGGCAACTCCCTATCTGTGAATCATATTTCCCTATCCCAATACAAGAACCCTCCAACATGGGAAAGCCCAAGAAGAGGAAATCGAGCCACAACGTTGCTCCCACTCTACCAATCGCGCATCGAACGCGTAATAAATCTCACACGGAGATAAAGCCATCGTCTCCAACACCTGCAGTATCGACTGCCGGTAAAGCCGAGTTCCCGTTGACAGTCTCCCTACCTCCGGAGTCCTCACTGTCCATCGATGGAGGGGCCACTAGGGGTTCGGGGATCCAGGCGTCACGTTCAAACAAATCGAAGCCCCCTCCACTGCTGATATGTCGGGAATTCACCGCCGAATTAGCAGCTGCGAATAGGGTTTTCGCACAAAAACGAACCGCACGCATTCATTTGCGAGCCAACGCCGCTCGGAACAAGGGTTAGGCTGACTTCATTGTCGGCCTACTATAAATACCGACAGCTGCTGCTGCAGCGTATAGTTTCCTGCTGCGAAGGGAACAAGAAATCGTGAGCTACAGCGCGTAAATTTGTAGTAAAAGGTATCGACTCTGGCGTGGATCCAACCGAGATCCAGGACGACCTCAAAGGTCATGGCTTTGATGTCCTTAACGTAGTCAACATGACTTCTCGGAGGACCATGAAGCCGCTGCCAATCTTCAATGCAGTCCTGGCGGAAGGTTCCAACGTCGAGGAGATCCTTAAAATAAATCGCCTTTGCCACTACAAAGTAAAAGTGGAAGCATACCGCCGCGCTAATGCCCCCAAGTCTGCTGCGCGTCCCAAATCAGTAGTTCAGGTAACTCCTGCTACTGAAACACTGGCAGTACCAGTCGAGCCATTAGCTCCTGCTGTCGAAAGTCAAACCGCTCCAGCTAGAGTCGAGCCAGCCGCTCCTCGAGCTGAGATCAAAAAATCCCGAACAAGGAAAATAGAAACTCAAGCAAAACTGGAGTTACTATTCCCAAAGAACCTGAGTTCCACTCTCAGCATGGAAATACGGTTCCCTCTCAGCCAGAGAAGGAAATCGCAGATGATCAGCCATATGTTATATAGGTAACTGATCAAGAAACTCAAACTAAGACTGAAACGCGATAGATATTAAAGAATGCCTATGTTATTCCGGATGCCCTACGTGGGATACATTGGAACATAGTGTCGCCAGAATCATTAACACAATGATAGAAGAGCGCGGAATAAAAAAACCAGCACTCTGGAAAAAGAATGGAAACAAGATCAGATCTCATCATGCCAAGTATATGATGATTCTGTACTTACCTATCGCTATCCCGATAATTGACACGACAGGTGATTTTGACGACTATTCGCCTATAAGAACCGTCCTGAAATAATTACAAATAGGTGAAAACCAGCTATTCACCTCTAAAAGCTGGAAGGCCCTACCGATTTGGACATATTTCGAACCATTCTCACTAACTTCAAACCTACTCTGCTAAGGTTTCGGTGGTTTCCTTAGCGCTAAGATAAATATCGGAGTAGGCCCCTTGATCCCACAAGTAAATATTATTTCCATAACTATTCCAAATTCAAAATTAAGGGCTATTTAACAAAATTAAACTCCTAAGTCTCTTAAAATTCATATATATGACACGTGGCGCAACAGATGATCGCTGGGCTCCATCCTGTGTCATAGACTAGTACACTGCTCAAAACAATTAGAGGAACACTATGATATATGCAAATATTTTTTCATTGGATAAAGGTACACACATGAAATTAATCAAGTACATTATTTGTGGTTATTTATTTATTTATTTATTGCTCATGTCAGTAAAAACAAATGAATAACGCTGACAATTAACTTTTCAAATAATTCCGCTATGTAAGCAATTGAATCTTGTGCTTATTTTTCAAAGTTAAACACTCGTTATATAGAGTTAGTATCGTGTATGGCCTCCACGACATTCGATGACACTTTGGCACCTTCGAGGCATGCTCCCAATAAGATTCTGGATTTCCTCTTGCGGGATATTCTCCCATTCCTCCTTCAGAGCATCTCCAAGTTGCTGCAGAGTTTGTGGAGCTAGATGTCGGTTCCTGACCTTCCTGTCTAGAAGATCCCACAAGTGTTCAATAGGGTTGAGGTCTGAGCTGACCGCTGGCCACTCCATTACCTCAATTTCATTCCTCCTCAGGAAATCCCTGGTGACAGCCGCAGAATGTGCCCTGGCATTATCCTGCATAATCAGAAATACAGGGCCTACTCCAATGGCAGCAGATACTACATGCTCTTCCAGAAAGTGCTCGATATACCGGACAGCATTCAGTCGCTGGGGAACAAGTACAAGGTCCGTACGATTGTTGTACATAACTCCGGCCCACACCATTATGGAACCTCCTCCGAATCTATCAATTTCCTGTACAGCCTCTGCAGAAAATATTTATCCTGGCCGTCCCCACACCCTCAATCGACCATCACAACGTGTAAGACGATACCTGGATTCGTCCGAGAAGAGCACAGACTCCCACTGGTTCAGATTCCAATCACCATGGTTTTTAGCATACGTACGTCTTGCTGCCTTATGCCCATTTGTTAAGCGTGGTTTTTTAACGGGTCTTTTTGGACGAATATTCTCTTTCCTTAATCTGTTCCTTATGGTTTGGTCTGAAACCCGGATTCCGGAAGCCATATGAAGGTCATTCTGCAGGTCTTTTGCAGTTTTTTACGCTGTTGAAGAGCAGAAAGAACAACGTATCTGTCATCCTGGGGGCTTGTTTTAAATTTACGGCCCTGGCCACGTCTTCTAGAATACTGACCTGTCTCTCTGTGCCTGTTGCGTAACCTGGACACCACAGAAGGAGAAACCCCAAGCTCTCTAGCCACTCGTCGCAGAGATTGACCTTGTCGTAAAAGATGTAGAGCATGATACACTTCAAACTTATCTAAATGCCTCATTTTGTCAGAGACTTCAATAAACAAGGCAATAATCAACATTCGTCACTATAGCAACATCAGGAAGCTTACCAATTAGAAGTGGCCAGTGCCTTCCAAAAAAAAAATTCTCTATATTTGTTATTTGAGGTAATTTCTCTGTATTTAGGCCATAAATCGTTAAAATTTGTATCCAATTATAAAATTAATAATTCAATTTACATATTGTCCAACTTTCAGCATCACAGCTTTAAAAAACAATTACTTATTCAATTTATTACAAGTGTTCCTCTAATTGTTTTGAGCAGTGTATTAGAACCTACATAAATGTAATTATATATTTTTTTCTCTCAGATAACTACTCTGCTACAGGTTTCTGTTGGTTTCCTTAGCGCTAAAAGGCAAATGCCGGAGTAGTCCCCTAGTTCCCACCAGTAAATTTCACCCCCAATTTCCATCGAGCCGGGTAAAGCGGATTGAAAAGATTTCATTTCTGACATGGAGCTGGTTCTACGGTTATTCTCCTTAAATAGAGCGCGAGTTTCCGGGGATCGACTGCAAAGGGCCATTATACATAAACCATTATAGAGTCACTAACAAATCGAACGAAAAATTTATAAGTCCATGAAATAGGCGTGGCAATCTCATACTGCCATCCGATTGGCTTACCAAACTCAGCTGCTTTTTATGCATTTAAAACATCGAAATCAAACGAAAACATTTTTAACACATTCAATGTAACAATTAAATCGCTTAAAAATAAGTATAATACAATTATATATTTCTAATCAGACGAAATATTACAATTTCACAAAATGGGTGTGGCACCCATAGTCAGTCACGCGATTGGCTGACACTTTTTCGCGACATTAATGTATTTAAATTAAGCTAAATCAATAAAAACACATGCATTCGCTTACAAAAAAGCATTAAAAACATCATGGAAAACATTTAATTCCGGTATCAAAATAAAATAATACAATAATACACACTTCAACAAATCACTCGCCTCTCATTGGCTGACGGCCACAGGCGCCATTTTCAAACATCCACTGCGCAAACATTAATCAAACACGCACACATCTACTACCATGCAGGTTAGAATGGTGATAATTCGTTAATTATATATTTAATCAGTAATCATACACTCTCTAAAACACACCGGGGCAAATACTTTAGCAGGAACCCGGGGTTCTCCTATTCTGAACATCCAGGAGAACTAAATGTAATTGCTCACCGCTTGCCATTAATTTGGCGAGCCGCAGGGCCTTTCCAACAAGATCTACCTTCAAAATTGCCAGTCTCAAGACAACCCTTGAGGATGCCGGACGCAGTCTCTGGCGAAACGTTGGGGAAATACAAGCCAGAAGACCACGGCCAACAGCCCGGAAATCTTCTACAAGATCATCATAGTAACTCCGGCCGTGAAAGCCTAAGTCAATATATTCACCTATTTTATTTTACACTGCGAGTGAATGGATTTTGGCTTTAGTGGACCACTTTGAATTTTTGTTTCCATTTGAAATTTCGTGAATAGATAGAGCATTGTCAAAAACATTTCTAATGGAGTACTATTTTCCAAAATTTGTAAGTCTGGATTTAGCCCCTATGTTCCAGAAAATTGTGGTTTATTATTAGCTCGGGTTTCCAGCCTAAATCTTTGTCACTCATTACATTTTAACGTTACCTTTTTTGTCATTTACTTTGCATATATGCTGTAGGAGTAATTTCAGGTAATGTATTATCTTGTTCTTTATCTGATTTTAAGCCATCAAGTTCGTAACCATCAGAATCACTTATGAGTTCACTTATTTCTTCTTCAGTTAGACGTTTCGAACGCGGCCCTGTAACACAACTCAAACTTGGTCCGGGTTTATTCATCTCGCACTGATATTCTGAACGATACTGACTGGAACATAATCTGAGTCAGACATTCCAGCCCATGTTTGTTATGATTAGGTTTCATATATCTTTCAATGGGGAACAACGGAGGTCATGGTTAATGCGTATATCATGTACAAATGTAAGCTGTGTTTGTAAGTGGAAGGTTTTCTTCCAGAGGCCAGTAAAAATTAGTGAAGTGAAATAGAGACATCTAACATATATCCCTACATATCACAAGATTTAAGCCGTCAAACACTGGAAGGATCTTGTCGATAATGCAGCTAGTTTCAAAAGAAAACATTGTGAATGAAGCAGTGCGCGCAAAGGTATTAATACCGGTTTCCTGGCGATTTAAATGTCATGGTATAGTTACCATGCGCGGATTCAAAGTGTTAAAGACAAACATTCCATATTTTTGTTAAATATATTGAAAATCTACATATAAATGTTTTGAAGAGAAAAAATAGTGTGTTAATATCTGAAGTTATTTTATTTGTATGTAATAAATATAGATTTTCAACAAGTAAACACCAACTCAATTGATTATTTTATTTTGTTGCATTTGTTACATAAATTACCATGAAATTCACCTATCTGTTAAACTCTTTAAATATAAATTTATAATACACCTATCATGTGTGGACTAATAACATGAAATTGTTATACTTAATATAAATTATAGCAGTCTTTCCCAAAGTGGTCTATATCAATCCCCAAGGATCAACTCTCACTTGCAAGGGGTTCATATCAGTGAAAACAAAAGTAAGTAGCTTTCTTTCAGCTATCAAAAAACTTGTTTGATGTTAATGAATTTTTAAAATTTCAATATTAGAGAAGCCTAAAATAGAAAAAAAAATTGGCACATGGTCTATGAGACAAAAACAGTTTGAGGACCCCTGAATTATAGCTTTTTGTCATATTTTATATAAACCATCATCATTATTATCTTCGGTGCTACGGCTCTTAAAGTTTAGCCTTGACCTCCTAAAAACAGCTTACCATTCCATTCTTTCCTTCACTTTCTGCATCCAATTACTGTTTCCACTTCTTCTCAAATCACTCTTCACATCATCCATCCATCTAATCCTGGGTCTACCAGTTTTGTATCCTTAAGGGTTCAGTTTGTGTCCATTCCATATACTTGTCCCAACTATTCCACTCTTCAGGCTTTAATATCTGCTATTAAATCTATGTATTTATATAAAACTCAGTTAATTCTAATTTGCCAGACTCTATTATCTCTAGTTGGGCCATACATCTTCCTCAATTTTTTTTTTGTTTCCCAGGTGAACACACATGCTACAGCCGTTTCTGTTAGTGACCAGCTTTTACTACCGTATACCACTATATGGTTTAATTATTGTTTTGTAAAATTTTATTTTGATTTTATTAGATATGTATAAATAAGTTTGGTTTGTATTTTTCTTACCTCATATCGTTGTTTCTTTTAGACATATGTTTCAAAGCATATCTGCTCCATCTTCAGTTTATAACAACTGAAGATGGAGTAAACATGCTTAGAAACATAAATGTCTAAAAGAAATAATTATATGCGGTAAGAAGAATACATACCAAACTTATTTATTAAGTAAAACCTCATAATGTCACTTCCTATTGTATTTTCAAATGTATCTAGAAGTTATAATTTTGTTCTTAGACACGATTACCAGAAGCCAATTTCTCATAGATTTTGACTAACACACATCATTATTTGTGGTAATAATTATATGGAGCACGGTATAATGTGCATAAGTCAAAAAACAAAACTTTTCAGGACAAGCAAAATAATCTTCAAGGTGATCTCTAAAAAAGTATGTTTGTCTAGATATTCTGTGTTTTGGAATATAAAAAAATTAATATTCTAAAACATGGAATATCTAGTCGAACATGCATTTTTAGAGATCACTTTGAAGTTTATTTTGCTTGTCCTGAAAAGTTTGTTTTTTTTGACTTGAGCTCATTATACTGCGCATCATAGAATTTGAAATTCTGAACTTGTTCATATCTTGCTCTATTCAACTCAATATTGCTAGAAATGTTATCAGGAGCATTGTTGAGACATTTTGTTTTATTATTATTTAAGACCTGCTTGAATTGCTACCTCTTGTATTTGTTTTAAGGATTTTTCAAGATGGTATGTATTCTTTGTTAGAACAACATTATCAGTGAAACCAAGAATCTTTCTGGGTCGGTTGAAAATAGTGTCACCTGGGTTTAATTCAGTGTAACTAATGATCTTTCTTAAGGCAATATTGAAGAGAAGAGCTGATAATGAATCCCCTTGCCTAATTCCATTGAGAGTTTGAGACCTGTTCTGTTAAATTAATTTTTTTTAACTTGGTTATTTGTAACTTTCAGCATAATTTTTGTAAGATTTATGAGATTACTGGGTATCCCAAATAAAACCATAGCTTTGAATATTAGTAATCTGTTGATACTATCAAAGGTTTGTCTAAAATCAATAAAGAGGTAGTGCAGTGGGGTGTTATGTTCATAATTTTTTCTTATATTTGTCTTAAACTAAATTTTTGGTCCATAGTGGATCTCCCTTTATGAAAGCCACATTGGTAGACACCTAGGATTTGTTCAGTATATAGTTCTATATTTTGGTTAGAATATTGGTACATAGCTTGTGTGCCACATTTAACATGGATATGACCCTGTAATTTGACACATTCTAGTTGACTTCCTTTTTGTAAATAGTTTAAGACTGATGTGCATAAATATTAGTAACTATCATATTTTAACAGTTATAAAAATGTTATAAGTTCATCATTTCTTCATAATAACTGTAATTTATTATAAGGGTGTATTGTCCTTTAAATTTCTTGCTTTGTTGTAAAATAAATAACTCACTCACTCACTCACTGGTACTACTGAATTTGGAGGTTCATGGCTGTATGGACATATCTCTCCATAGATCCCTAATATTTTCCAATCATCTCTTGTAAAATTCACCTCCTTGAAATCATGGTCAATATTATTCTCCCATCTCCATCTTGCCTCTCTTCTAGCTTTTCTACAAGAAGTTTCCATACCCATTTTTATATCCTCATTCATGTCACATTGCAGTATAATTGTTATACAAATAAAGTATCGGAGACATTCTGCATCATGTGTCATATATAAAATAATAAAATTCCTTTCTGTTATTAAATTGTGAATACAGTAATTATTTTGTGGTACCTCTAACCAAGACATGATTATATAACATAACCTACAAAATGATTCAAAATGATTGCCCTAATGTGGAAATTGTTTATAAACTACCATGAATGGTACAAAAAACTATGAGAGAACACCTCTCAAAGTTCCACCTTATATTGAAGTACTTGAGTTTGTAGAAATGGGACCAAATCTGAGCATGTATTACAGTGAAGTTTCCCAATTCATCATAACTGTGTAAGACAATTCTTATATGAAGTTTAATAAATACTCATTAGATGTCAAAGAATTTTGATTATGGTAACTCATTACTAGACGGAATTACATGGTCACTATCCCTCATCCTCCCATGTTAGTTCAGATGAGAGTTTGCCTTCTTCCCGACCAGCAGGCTTGGGTTTGATACTGAACGGGTTGAAAATTTTAAAAGTAAAATGAATTTAATTGTAAAATTTTCAATCTCGGATCAGGATGGTGAACAACTTTTAATTATTGGATTGTGCACCAGATTAATTTATTAAATTGCAAATCCTTCTGGAGAACATATGTTGAGAAAGCATTTTGTATTGTTGATAGTGATTTATCTATTGGATTGAGACATTAATCCTAACAATCTCCTTAGTGTTTAGGCTATGTGCCAACACAGGGTTTCACCTTCTCCCTTTTTCTTTATCATCATCCCTCATACAACACATTATACACTACACAAACTTACACTCTTCCTACACTCCTCTGTGTATACAATACAAGAATACATCAACAACGTAAAGTGGTCTGCAGAAGTGTTGCATAATTGAAAATACAACACATTAATGTCGACTGCAATGGACTGGTGGATATGTTCCTTCCATCTGATCCCGAGGGTTAGGGGGTTCAAGCTTGGCCAGAGACGATGGATTTTTTACGATGAAAAAATCCAAGGAGCAAGTCATCCGGGAGGAGAAGTCTGTAGGTCCCGAGCCTGAAGATTTTTAGGATTTTAAATGATCCTTAAGCCTGAATAAAGAGGCCTCTAACCAAAATTGCCTACTTTCTTCATCCTAGTAATACCTTATTTGCCTACTAGATGTCTCATTGGGTTTGTATGTTGACCGTATACCACTCATGACAACTTTAGGGAAATAAGCATAGCTAATATTTAAATTTAGGAAGTTATATTTTGAGGTTATTTTAATTATATTATTCTTAGTCTGGACATCTTACCTCAATATTAATGTTGATTTGTTCTTGAACATGTTTCAAAACAATTCTGTTTTATCGTCAGCTTTCCCAGACTGGTTTTATTTATGTTGCACAACCTGGATGTCGATGTCAGCTCCATCCTGTGGTTTGCCAAAGAACCTCCAAACAAGGTCACGCTCCATCGGTATATCAAAATTCATAACTCTGTTTTTGTTCTTCTGAATATAAATTTTTTCCCAAATAGTCAACTCTTTTGTATTTTCTAACTGTTTTAATAATTTAGTGTCTGCATTTATATTATGTTTTTCAGACCAAACATGAGCAGCAACCGCAGAATTTTCTATTTCCCCATTTTTAATATTTCTTATGTGTTCTTTTGGTTCTAATTTTTAGAACACATAAGAAATATTAAAAATGAGGAAATAGAAATATCTGCAGTTGCTGCTCATGTTTGGTCTGAAAAACATAATATAAATTCAGACACTACATTATTAAAACGGTTAGAAAATACAAAAGAGTTGACTATTTGGGAAAAAATTTATATTCAGAAGAACAAAAACAGAGTTATGAATTTTGATATACCAAATGGAGCGTGACCTTGTTTGGAGGTTCTTTGGCCAACTACAGGATGGAGCTGACATCGACATCCAGGTTGTGCAACATAATGCAACATAAATAAAATCAGTCTGGGAAAGCTGACGATAAAACAGAATTGTTTTGAAACATGTTCAAGAACAAATCAACATTAATATTGAGGTAAGATGTCCAGACTAAAAATAATATAAGCATAACTAAATTAACTTGGTCTAGTAACTTCTAACAAAGGAGAGGTTAAGGCCCAACATTGGGCTGTTGAACCATTGTAGAGACAAAACAATAATGCCATCTACCTGTTCAGCACACGATCCAAAGTACGAAAAGTGGAGTGAGTGACATTAGAACACCCATACATTTTGTCACTTTACAACTGATTTGATACCTGCAGAATTACAAGAGTAGCCCATATTATAGGTATATAAAAAAAAAAACTTTGGAAGTTCTTCCCATTTGTAAAATTGCTCACATTAAATCCAGTGTTCTCAAAAATTATACAGAAACAGGGCAAATTATTTAGAATCACTCTGTATGTAAAGTGAATTGAATGAACAATGCATTACCTATGAAAATATAAAACAGATAAGAGAATCAAATCATATGTTTGCGGCGTGTGTTGCTTGAAAAAGGAAATTCTTGGCTTATAATTTTCAGGCTTGTTGTTTTCGTCCTCATTCCATGGCATGAAGTTAAAATGATATATCCATTTCAGCACTATTGCTACCTACACAATCAAATACACAATATATAATAAATGTGACTTAAAATTCAGTTTAAAATTTAAAGAAATGTTAAAAGTCATTAAAATTATGACTATTTAATTTTATTTATTTCAAATATTTAACATTTTCAGACAAATAATTTGCTGCTAATAAAGTATCTTACTTCACAATTTATTTTATGACTCGGTTCTTTACACTTGTTGACAGCTTCACTTAACACATCTACTAGGCTTCACACTTAGGTCACTTGTCCACACTTTGAACAGGACTGGCCAGTCAGACCCTCAAACCTCCTTATATATGAGAGTAGGGAATAATCTGGAATCCCAGTCTAAATTCTTCTCGAATGGAAGCCTCAAGAGTCAAGTGTTAAGTTTAGAGATGTTGGAAGACACTATAGCTTGGATAGTTGTTAGAGAGTCTATCAGTAATTTAGCCTTTTAAAATCCCTTTATTCTACTTAGCAAAACCCTGTTGAAAGCTAATATCTCTCCATCAAATTGAGTAGTATTAGTGTTGAAGATTCTACAGTGAATTCCAGTTCCTGTACCTTCTTCTGTACTAAACAAAACTGATCTGTAAAGATATGTAGCCACTCTTTGTCAGGGTATAAGATCCTGATTGTTTCAATGGCAACTGCTTTAATTTCATGTGTATATATATATATATATATATATATATATATATGCTATACACATCAGTATACAAATATGTACATTTTTATAAAGGTTTTTTTTTAACCATGCCTAGTAAGTAGGATTAATGAAGAATTTTAAAACATTTTCAAAAGTACAATCTCAATAGCTACATTCTCTAACATCAGAATTGCTGTAGTCAAGAATCATTGAAAGTAAACTGTCAATGTACAAATGAAATATAAGTATAGAAAATTCTATCATAAACTAAGCGAATTCCTCAACAAGTTAAATTTATGGTCCAATTTTGCCGATTTTTTAAATATGTCTTTCTTTTTTAATTAAAATTACAGTGGGAGGAAACACTGAGGTATTTACTTTAATAAATGTGTTGGAGAAAATGGTTTAACAACTCACCTTACAAAATTGCGTATTTTCATGATACCGGTTTCAAAAGTATAGTATTACTTCCATCTTCAGTCAAATTCCAACTGTCGAAATTTCGTCGCTAACATCATCCTTTGAACTGTAGATTTTATGAACTTGGGGAATAAATTATTCTCATCAGGGATATCGAAATTCATTGCTTTATATTTACTCTTCTAAATGTATATCTTCTCCCCAATTGACAATTTAGACTGGATAATATACTAGTAACTAATAAGAAAGTTAATGTTCCAGATAGTAAAAAATCTGGAATTTACGAAATCAGTTGCAACGACTGCAATAAAGTATATATAGGAAAAACTAAAAGGAATTTAGAAACTTGTACAAAATAACACTTTAGGAATATTAAAAATGGTGAAATTGAAAAATGGGCAATTGCAGCTCATAGTTAGATAGAGAATCACAAAATCGGAAGAGAAACTAAACTTTTCAAACATTTGGAGAAACTTTTAGAATTGGCAATTTGGGAAAATATATACATTCAGAAGAATAAATATAAAGCAATAAATTTCGATATCCCTGACGAGAATAATTTAATCTCCAAGTTCATAAAATCTACACCAGATGGCAGTTCAAAAGATGATGTTAACGACGAAATTTCAACAGTTGGAATTTGACTGAAGATGGAAGTAATACTATACTTTTGAAATCAGTATCGTGAAAACATGCGACTTTGTGAGGTGAGATGTTAAAACATATTCTCCATATCACTTATTAATGTTTTTCTTTTGTTAATTAAATTTAATGTATACAGATTAGATGTGAAAAAATAAACATGGCAGTTTTTTAATTTTGGTTTTCATGTAAACCCCCGCATGAAATGGACAAATTTTGCTGATTTTTGAGAATACCTTTCATGTTTTATTTCAATGACATACTGAGTTTCGGCCACTAGAACAATTTTAAAAAATTTTCTTCAAGGTTATCTCCCACTCCTAATAGTCAAATTTTGTTGATTAAAGAACTCAACCTAACTATTTAATTAATTGCTATATGTCAAGTTTGGTTCTGAAAAAAAAACATTGTGGCTGCTAGGGCATTAAAAGACTCGTGTAAATATGCTATGTATGTATGTATGTGTGTGTGTATAGCCTACGTGCATATATTTATCATGATCATTTTTTTGTGTTTAGTAAGTAGGTCCTAAAAATTGATGAAGATTTATAGACAAATTTTAAGATATTTTCGTGAGAACATCATTAGCTACATTCCTTCAGTATTCACTAAAAAAGAAAATAGTTTACTATGTCCAGTACTTAGAATGTGATGTTATATATCTGTTAAAATTAGGTTATGTCAAAAAGACAGAAAGATTGGCGGCAATGGAAGTATGACTCTGGAGAAGGTGACAAAAGTAACTTAGACAGGAAAGCAAATTTACATATAATTAATGAAGTAGAAAAATTCATATAATGATTAATTTACAAAATTAATGGTATAAAATTATTTTTTAAAATATATATATTAAGTTACAACAATTTCCTTAATTTTTAAGACAAAAAATTATAAGAAAGGCCTCAGCATATAATTTCAGAGTGAAACTCAGAAAGCTGGAAGGGTTCAAAGAATGGATGACTACAATAATACCTAAAATTATCAGAAAAGGAAAGTTTTACAGTATGAGACCATAGGGAAACTTAAGAAGTGTTGGAAAAATTCCAGAAGTGAAGGTGTTATAAAATAGGATAACAAAGTCTAGATATTTTAAATTAGTTATTTAAATAGTCTTAATATTATAGGAAATAAACCTTCATATTATAGGAAATATTAGTTTTAGTTTGGAATTCTGATTCATGTAGTAACTATATACAGTTAGGAATTTGGTCCTGGAAACATCCAGAACAAAAAAAGTAGCCTTAGGCTGAGAAAGTCGGGTTTTCACATTAATTTGGAATGAGAAAGCAGAGGAAAACAGAAAAATAAATGTGGTCATGGGATGAACTGACTGTCTGTTGAAGCATAGAGCTGCTGGAGGTAAGTCTGCAACATGTTATTCGTACTAGGATTTTGGGGGTTCTGAAAGGAACCAAAAATGGGTACAATACTAGGTATAGCTTGTGGATAGGAACCAATTGAAGTAGAATAAAAAATAAGATAAAATTACGAATATGATACGAGTAAGTCAGGTCATGTGGCAGAGTTTCAACCTACTACAGAATAATTAATATAAAATTATGGAATATTCACCTGAAAGGTCCGTCTTCTCAACTAAATTAATCATTTAACTGTAGCGCTTTCGGGACTTGTCCCATCATCGGCAGGATTCAAAACTGGTGTTTCACTGAAGATCTGGTAGAGGGGGTTGCATGTATTGGGTTCGTTTTCGTTTATCAGGCTGTCGTTGTGAGCTGCTTTCATGATTTCCATACCTTTCAGGTGAATATTCCATAATTTTATATTAATTTTGAATAAACCTGAACGGAACACATCATGAATCTTATAAAAGTTGATACTACAGAATAATATCTCACTTTCTCTACCAAAGATTAGGTAATAAAATAAGTTAGGCTAGTTTAATTATCTGTAATTATATATGAATTTGTTACTTACAGTTTTAAATATGGAATATTACAGTTGTTTAATTATTCATTTAATCATCTCAACTAACCTCAAATAATAAAGTCATCTGCCTTACCGCTCGGCTAGCTCCAAATCCGTAGGCAAATCAGACGCTATCTTACCGTCACAAGTAATCCATGTTCCAAAGGTCCTTTAAGCCCTACGAAAGCCTTCAAGTCGTAATAGAAGGCTTATATTCTCCTGAAGAGTAGGAATTAGGAAACAAACACAGGATAGAGAAGATTGGATATCAAGAAGATAAGGGCTTACTTGGACTATAAAGCCATAAAATGGTTTAATTTCAGAACATGCAATTAAAACAACAGGATGTTATCAGGAACTAGAAAGAGAACTGTGAGAAGAGAGAAATTGATTCACTGACTGACAATAGTCTTTTGATGAGGATGATAATGAACATTTTTGCACGATAGTGAATTTTGTCGCACTTACAGCTATGGCGACCATGATTGAAAGTTCAACTTCCTACATTACAGGGTTGCCAACCTAAATAACTATATTGTAATAAAAATAACTATACTGTAATATTACATATTACAAACACACGTGTGGTAAGTAAAACCACTGCCATCTATGTATACTACATACAATGTATATGCAAAAAATATCCAAAAGATAGTGTTAATATACATTATGTGAAATAAATCACTGCATTTTAATTGACCTAACTTTATTTGAAACATTATAGAACAATAAATACATACTTGCCGCTATTTTATCACTAAATGTTCTCAAGGCCACCTGTTGTTTCAACTAATAAACATTGCCCACACTGTTAACATTAGTCAATTGTTTATAATGAACGTAAATATTTCCAACAAAGATGTTATTATTTTACTGTTATTTATTATTTTGAAAACATCATCATGTAAAACCTAATGTACAACTCACGTTTGTAAAGTGTTTTACAGAATCTCGGAAATTAAAAACTGAGCGATTTTTCCTCAATTCTGTAAAAACCACTTCCCAACCTCATATCATAAACCTCCAGCTTTATTTGATACTATGTCTCATTTTAGCATTAAACATTCTTATAAAATGACCAACAAAGGAAAATTCTAGACCAATGTAATGGTAATATTCATAAAGAGGACATTATTTTCAGCTTTATTAGTAATTTTACAAGTAAACAAGAGAATGAACTCAATTAAAATAATTGTAAGATTTTCTTTAATTACCTTCAATTTATTAAAGATGCATACTCCCTAGTAATTATACACAAATCTTCCTTATTTAATTTCAAATTATTTTATTCACCATCATCATCATTGACACAACAGTCCTTGAGATTCTCGAAAAGACAATGTCAGTTAAATCAATGTATTACATTTTAAAGGTTGGTGCATTTCAGTCTAGTGAGTTCTCATAAATTGTTCAATAACTGGCTTTGCAGTGGAAATCACATCAGTAACTTAAATATTATTAGTTAATTATAGTGTTAATATGTAAATTTATAGTCTTAGGTTGATCATCTAAATCATAGTTTGCAGATACATTTTTTGCCTGAACTAGGATTTAAACAAAAGACAAATGGAACACTAACCACTTATTCAGATACAATTTTTTCTCTCTCTTATATAATCCTGGTTTCCCACAGTGTTCACAATGCAATTGGATTGCTTCTAATTTAAGAAGACTGTGATAAAGTGTAAAACTAGAGGTCTTGGTTTCAAATCCTGTTTCAGGCAGAAACGTTTATCTTCAATAAATGATTTATATGATCAACCTCATGTATAAATTTACATAATCCATCCATAGTAATTCTGTCCGAAGGCAGGTCCTTCACTGCAATCATAGCATTTGCATGCTATGCTTACAGCTTTACTAGGGAATTGTGGGTGTGGTAGCTTCCCGTCGCTTTCCACACCGGCGAAGGATGATGATAATGATGATGATGGTGATAATGATGATGATGATGATGATGGCCATATGATTTCGGGGACCGTTAGGGCCTTAACGTTTTCCTGACATTTGTCTTACAGGTGAGGAAAAACCCCGATAAAAACCTCACCCAGAAAAACTGCCCCGACCGGGGATCGAACCCGGGCCCGCTGCGTGACAAGGCAGCACGCTACCTCGAGACCATAGCGGTAGACATTTATGTAATAACATATTAATAATACCTTTACAGCTTAGAGTGTTTTTTCTATATTAAATGCCACCAGGTTGTCATTATGACATTTCTGGTATTCTCTCCTGGCATCGGCATTATCGTAACTCACTTCTGAGGTTGGGGCACCTGGAAGGTGGAGTTATGTTATGAAGGTGATGTATTATAGGTGATGATGATGGTAATGATTAAAGCTGGATATTTACCCTTATTTTAATAATAATAAGGGTTATTTTATTTTAATATATATATATATATATATATATATATATATATATATATATATATTATCCATCCATCCATAGTAATTCTACCTGAAGGCAGGTCCTTCACAGCTTTACTAGGGAATTGTAGGTGTGGTGGCTTCCTGTTGCTTTCCACACCGGTGAAGGATGATGATGATGGCCGTATGATTTCGGAGGCCTTAGAGTTTTCCTGACATTTGTCTTACAGGTGAGGAAAAACCCCGATAAAAACCTCACCTAGAAAAACTGCCCCGACCGGGGATCGAACCCGGTCCCGCTGCGTAACAAGGCAGCACGCTAACTCGAGACCACAGCGGTGGATATATATAATATATACTAGCTGGCCCGGCGAACGTCGTATCGCCTTTAAATATTTTTTCGTTAATTTTTCCGATGTTTTAATAGTTATCTGCTATTCGGGGCGGAAACAAATCCAACAAATCAAAGATCATAAAAATCGGTCCAGCCGTTCTTGAGTTATAAATAGTAGGCCTATAACTAATCCGACTTTGTTTTATATATATATATATATATATATATATATATATATATAAGTCCCAGCCACACGTTGCTGTGGCTAAGGTATACGTTAAATTATGTTGTAGTAAACTAAGTGAGAAATCTAAATCAGAAAGTTTTTGTTTTACACAATTCTTTAGTTCTGGTACGTTAACCACACCCGGTATAAATATGGGTGGTGGTTTATGTGGAAGTGGTTTTGTTGATTGAGACGAATTAATGTTGTCTGCATTCTCAGTATCATCCATAAGTGTATCATAAGGATTATATACATTTATTGATGGAACATTTTGAGGAGGCTTGCTGATTTCATTATACTTTGTTTTTTTTCTACGGACTTGTTGGCAGTTTGGATTCTCATCATCATCAAGAAGTCTCTGTATAGTAATATCATCTTGTGATATATTATAGTCATCTTGTTTTTCATTTATTTGAGGCATGGAGATTGTTTCTGTAATATTAGGCATATTATTATAACTAGCAGACTTACTTACAGTTCTGTTATTCCGTTCCTTAGGACCTTCATTTGTTTTTAAATTGACATGCTTCTTAAATGTAAGATTTATGTCACATAGGCCTATACCAATTTGCGGAAATTCACTTGATATCTTATCATTCATGGTCTCTAGAACTGATTCGCCGTGTTGTTCAATGTCCCTTCTCGGTCCAGTTAAATTTAAATTAAGTTTCTGTCTTTCAGCCAGATTACTTAAAGCTAATACTTACACACGAAATTAATATTATTATCAATATATTGAAAATAAAATAAACACCGAACACACTTAAATTATGAAATAATCAATATTTGTAATTCAATTGAAATTTGCGGTTGCAACAAAAAGCAACAGCCACCTGGTTAAATAATAAACCAATTACCTTACATCGTCATCTGTTAGAATCGTATGGAGCTCACAAATAGTTATAAATCTTTGTTAAATAATAAACAATTAATTTGCAATAAAAGCAATGTGACTATAAATTTAGTTATAAACAACCGTAGGTGTCAAATTTAATCAAACAGCACACAGTGTGCAACATTTTATTAAAATCGGTTCAGTAGTTTGGGATTCATCGCGGACAAACAACGTGACACGTAATTTTCATATATTAAGATATATATCGGCGATACTGAGGTGCTGTGTTTTAAAAAATATATAGAAGTATGAGGTAAGAAGAATTCACGATTCAATTGATTCTTATCAATAAAACCTCATAATGTTAAAAATTCCCAAATTTATTATATTAAAAAAATACTTTCTTAAACTTACTTAGTTTTTCTATTACCACAGTTCCCCTGAGCACAGACTTTTAAGCTGAGACAAACCGAAATCGAACCCAGGACAACTTACAGAAGGATTCCACCACCTAGTGCTACAACATGGTAGGTACAATGTGTTGCAAACTAACTTAATTCTCCTTCGTGATGCACCAGGAGAGGCTTTCATCCTAAACTTAAGCTAATGGGGTGAATATGAAAATGGTGATAATGATGGCCAGACAATGTTCGGGGACCGTTTGGGACTTGAAGCTTCCTGGCATTTCATTGTTTAATATGGGAAATAATATTATGAGGTTCTTAATTCAATGAATGAATGAGTCACTTCTTATCTTAGTTCATACTTTATGTTTTTTTTAAACAGAAACTGTAGTTTTCAAGATTCCCTCTTGAAAACTGCAGTTCCCATGTTAAAAAAAAACATAAAGTATGAGGTAAGATAAGAAGTGACTCATCCATTCACTGAAATTCCTGACATTTGTCTTACAGGTGAGGAAAAATCCCAAAAAACCTCACCCAGGAAACTTGTCCTGACTGAGGATCGAACTCAAGCCCACTGTGTGACAAGGCAACACGCTCCTCAAGACCACAGTGTGGACACAACTTAAAAAGTAGTATTAATAATCCTAGAATGAGAACCAACCAAATTTTATTGCAAATTATGGTTTCTCACTGCACGAAAAAAGATTATGAAGCATAAAATTGCAAATCCTGATCCAGGCAAAAATTTGTATCTTCAAAAAAAGATTTAGATGATCAGCCTGAGTATATAAATTTACATGTTCATATCATAAGTAGCTTTAGTATTAATAATTTTATCATAATCCATTCATAGTAATTCTGCCCAAAGGCAGGTCCTTCACTGCAATCATAGCATTTTCATGCTATGCTTGCAGCTTTACTAGGGAAATTGTAGATATGGGAGCTTCCCGTTGCTTTCCTCAGTGAAGGATGATGATGATAATGATAAGGATGATGATGGTGATGATGGCCATATGATTTCGGCGACCGTTTGGGCCTTAGAGTTTTCCTGACATTTGTCTTAAAATATTATATTGGAAAATGTTAAATTTGTCTTACAGGTGAGGAAATACCCCGATAAAAACCTCACCCAGAAAAACTGCCCCGACCAGGGATCGAACCCAGGCCCACTGTGTGACGAGGCAGCACGCTACCTCGAAACCACAGCGGTGGACTCTTATCATAAAGTCTTCTTGAAGTAGAAGAAACCAATTGCGTTGTGAATGATGGTTCACCACTGCAGAGAAGCAGAATTATATAAGGGAGAGATGCCTGGGTTCAAATTCTGGTTTGGGCAAATATTTTTTTCTAAAAATTATCAGTTAATATTTATTAGAAATAATGAAATGCAACATAAAAAATTGTAGGTTGAAAGCATTGAAAAAGAAAAAAAATGCAATCCTTGCACTATAAATTAATTATTATGGTACCTCAGTGTAGGTGATTATAATGGCCCAGAAAGTTTGGGTTGGGCGTGGTTTATTTAGAGCGCCCCACAGAAGAACCATCAATGAGAGAGGCATGGCAAGCAGAGACTCTGAATCAAGATGATGTATAAGAATTACAAAGTAGCATAGATGTTCAGAACTACACAGCAACATATTCCACAGAGCCATCAACATCCTCACCATGGTGTGCTCATTTTTCATTCTGATTCCCTGTTCCTCCCTGCAAAACACAACCAACTTGATATAAATCATCTGTAGAGCCAGGAATCATATGAAGTAAATTATATTAAAATATTAAATCATAACAAAATATGAAAATTAGGACACAAAAATATTATGAAGCTACTATTTTTTCAACTTTTTACATATATTTACGTAAATTCAATGTACCTTGCTGTGTAGCAGATCATGTCTAACATTACTGTGTGCCAAACAGCTCCAATGTCTGCACAGCTATGAGCTAATCAAACTGGTACATTGTATTTTAAATGTATTTCTGTTGATTTTAGCCCTTCAGCTTCTGGACTATATCCCTTGTAAGATATATACAATATGACAATGTGCTTTATCTTTTTTTCAATGCCACCAGATTGTCTTATGACATTTCTGGAATTTTCTATGGCATGAATGAATGAGTCATTTTTTATATCTTACCTCTTAGTTTATGTTTTCTTAAACACAGGAACTGCAGTTTTCAAGAGGCGTTTCAAATAACATTGAGAGAATTATAACACACTTTTGAGATTGGAGCACCTGGAAGGCAGAGTTATATTGTCCGATGATATGATGGGTGATAATAAAGCTCCAGGATAGCCAATAAATCTAAACTTAACCTAAAATCCTATGCTTTCAGTGAGATTTGAACCCTGGATCTCTGAGCTGTAGTCAGAAGCTTTAACTACAAGTCCATGAGGCTTGTCAGATGTGACAGTGTTGCTTTCTGATAAATTTAATCCATGAAAATGCTGCCAGAGTTGGTGTTTCTTTGATATACTGTCGATAACAGACCTAGAGAGATGAAAATATACTTCAATGTTTTATATCAATTTTTCTCTTCAAAAATTAATGTATAATTCAGTATGAGTGTATAAATTTAAATAAACCATCACATTGTTAGCATTAGCAATCATTACAATCCTATCATCAAAATCTTCTTGAACAAGAAACAACCAGATTGTATTGTGGGCAAAGGTCCACTGCCTCAAGCATGCAGGATTATATATAAGATATATATATATATATATATATATATATATAGAGAGAGAGAGAGAGAGAGAGAGAGAGAGAGAGAGAGAGAGAGAGAATTTCCTGTAGAATGAGATGCCCATATAGCATAGTAGACTGATGTTCTAGTATGTAAAACTAGAAATCTTGGGTTCAAATCCCAGTTTGGATAAACTTTTTTTTTCTAAAACATTAAGATAATATATTTACCTTTTAGTCGTATCTGTAGATGTCTTGGGGTCCTTTTTTAGCTCTAGTTCAGCATCCAACCTAAAATTCATACAACATACAATACTTTATTATATAAAACTTTCCTCATTAGAGGATTGCCTCAAGGACAAAGTGATACAGACAATTAATTTTTGTAATTGATGAAATACATTTTGTAAATATATTTTAAAAAATTCAACTTGTAGGCCTAACTGAAGTATACATACTATAAAGTAATTTTGTAAATATGGTCTCTTAAAATTGAAATTGATCCTCTAATGGCAGTGATGGCAATTCTAGAAAGATACCCTGTCCAAATCTAAGGAATTCCAAAATTTGGCTATGAATCCTGGTATAGTATCTCTTGCCCATCAATCCTGTGACAGTTATACTATCCAGTTGGAATTTATCTTTGTAATAGTCAATTTTTGGCTCATATATGGCTTTCTTTTCAGAGTCAACTTCACCAGGTTGGCCATTATGAGTCTCAAAACGAATTGTGGGATCTAATATCATACCCTGTTTAGAGGATGGTCTAAATTCAATATTATCTATTCGTCTGTTACTCCCATTAATGGCCACACCATGTACTTCCTCATAAACTGTGTATCCAAAATCTCGCATATACAGGATAGAACAAAGTTTCACAGATTGTCAATGATGTTGACTAAGTATTCTGATACAAGGACCCCATGGTCTCCAGTGACTTACAGAGTCCTGATTATTATGTAATATTAATCTCTAAATATGTACATAAATATGTAATAAAAATAGTCAAAATATGTAATATTACATTTTTATTATATAGATTCAAAATTTATGTTTAAATAAAATATTTGTTGTTTCTTTGTCCTAACTATGTTGTTGTCTCTTAAAATGAACTAATGTTGAGGTTAAACTATTTATACTACCAGTAATAAAGTAACATACAATCCAGATGCATCTTTGTTTAAAAGGATATATTTAAGACATATTTCCTGATCCTAAATTAAGGTATTTACTATTACTAAAAAAATACATGTTAGAACAGAGTGGAATATGTGATCTAACAGTTATTTTAAAATAAATTTACTTAATTTTTAACTTATATGCATCTTCAGAATACAGTACATACATTCTTCTTGTACTTCAACAATTATTTGTTGCACAGTATGTATACCACAAGGTAGATAAAACACTATTTTACCGTGGTAAAGCATCATCAATAGTTTCCATGACTGATTTTTTGCAGATAACAATGAGGCAGTCAAGCAATTTTCACCTGTGTTCACTGACGTACAATCACGATATACTAAGCCAAAATTTGTTAAATTGCGAAATCAAAACATTCCCCACTTCATTTTGTGAACCCTATCTGTGATTTATCCTGACATTCCTCACTTCACCCCAGAGTATCAAAGCACTGGAAAAATTGTTCTAAACTCTTAAAGTATATTACTTTTAAAAGATTTATTTTTAACAACAACAGGATATAATGGAACATTGAGGGGTGGGAGAGAGAGAACTGTTCTCTTACGTCCCTTTTGAAATATAATTAGAAACTATTCACATTCTCATTTTGCACACTGCACTACCAAGTTCTCACGGTGAGGAGGGGAGAAGGAGGAGGCAAACTTCTTTTAATATTTGATTTGATTTTAAAAAACCTTACAAATTAGGAAAAAATAATGAGGCTAAGGTTTTCCTAGAAAATCAAAACCTTAAAGAAGTATGGTAAAGTCAATTGTTTCTTACCTCTCCTGATACAATTCTTCTAAGTAGATCACGATTTCGAGACCATAACGGCCTCATCTTCAGTACTATTTTGGCGACTGATGTTATGTCGACCGGGAGAAACTCTTCTTCTTCCCTTTGACATAACATCAGTCGCCAAAATAGTACTGAAGATGAGACCGTTATGGTCTCGAAATCGCAATCTACTTAGAAGAATTGTATGTGGAGAGGTAAGAAACATTTGATTTTACCACAAATTAAACCTCATAGTGATTAATTCCTGTAACTTTAAACCTTAAAGAAGGTTTGCATTTTGGGATATTCTATGTATTTTTTTTGTTAGAAGATCATAAACCTTTTGAGAGTTTGCATTGTGTTTGCATTGAGGTAGTCATTATCAGCAGGATAGAATAATACTGCGATAAGACTCTCACCTGCTAATCACCTGAGCCTCCAAACAGAGTTAAGAAGAAATCATACAGAAATTTTGCCTGTTTCCTAGCATTGTACACCAAAATTTCGTGAATTTAAATTTTAAGACCATTATATGCAAAAAATATTTACTGTCCTAACAAATATTCAGTATTGGATAAAATATGTAAAAATATGTAATATCAAACTTGAATATAAGGTCAAGATTTATGTGAATCATCAACGTTTTCAGTTATTATAAAAGAACATATGAAGGAAAAAAATATGTAAATACATAAGTATCCGGACTCTACCTATTACAGAGTAATATATTAGACAAGTTGCATGTAATTTGGATCATGATAAGATGGTTCTGATAGATTACAAGGAAAAATTAAAAAAATATATACAACTTAATAAATAAGGTGAATCTGGCCATCTTACATTATAAATTTTGATGTTTAATTTGACATGTTTCATTATGTTTCCATACTAAATGAATGAATGCAGAAAATAACAAGTGGATACCCTTTAATTTTCAAATTTTGGCGCAGATATGTTGACGATATAATGGCTCTTGTAAATAATAAATAAATAGAAGATGCCTTAAAACTCCTGAACATTCAGATCAAAACTGCAAAATTTACTATGGAAACTGAAACTAAGAGACAAATTTCATTTTTGGATCTAAATCTAACAAGAAACGAAAAATAAAATAAAAACAATATAGAATTTGGAATACATTATGCCATATGAGGGTTCAACCATTTTGCTCACAAACAAGCCGTATTCAATAGTTTAACACACAGATTGGTGAATGTACCCCTGAGCACAGAAAAATACGAAAAAGAAAAGAATACGTAATTAAAATAGCAATAGAATAGTGTTATGAAGAAAACATGGTACTCAAGAAAATAAACAAGTTTAAAAGGCAAAATTAATCAGTGAAAAGACACTTAAAACACAAACAGAAGAGAACATAAAATTAAATAAATTAACTTACCTCCTTTAAAACATCACAAGTTCCTGAAAAATTTTAAAAAGTTTAACATACAATTCTTGGCTTCGAAGAATGAATACAGCCTAAATAAGATAATTAAAACTAACATAAATGAAAACAATTGAAGAAAACAGGAATATATCAGATAAAATGCAAGGATTGTGACAAAATCTATATAAGAAAAAAAAATTAAAAAGTAGATTGAAAGAACATCTTTGAAATCTTAAAAAGGGTTAAGTGGACAAATCAGCTGTAGCAGCCCATGTTTGGTTTGAAAAGCGTTTAATTGATACAAAAGCTAGCCTAATCAAACACACAGATAAACAGAAAGAACTAACGGTCTGGGAAAAAATCCACATACAAAAAAAACAAGAAAGATAAATTCATGAATTTTGAAACTCCCACAAATTTTGATTTGATCCAGAAATTCATCGGTCCACCGACAGAAGGATGAAGAAAAACGCCAACAAACAACATAAAACCAGTCGATGAGAGGCTACTGATGATGGAGATATAGCTCGACAACTGCAGTCTAGAAGAAAAAGGATATGAGATGAGATAATAAAAATATTAATTTAATTATCAAATTCAATTCTTTGTAGATGCTCATTTCTTATTAAGTACAAGTCTAAAATGGGATCTTGTTATCTTGTTGTATTTCAATAGTGAATTTTACCAATTTGTCTTGAAGATTGTGCAATTTTAATGCATCTTGAATGTATTTTGAATCTATTACTGAGAAAATATAATCTACATATCCATAGCAACACTTAAAAATCCAAGGGTAACCATTGGTGATATGAGGCTCAAGATAAACCATAAATAAATTGGCCATAAATGGAAAAAGTGGATTTCCCATTGCCAATCCAGAAATTTGTTAATAAAATTTACCATTAATAGTGAAAAAATTATTGTCAATACAACGTTTAGTTAGCATTAAGTATTCTTCAATAACTTCTGTTTTTAATTCCAACGAATTTAACCATCTTCTTAAAAACATGGGCATCTTATAAATATGAATACTAGGGAATAAAGAGATAATATCAAATGAAACCAGTCTATCATTCAAACTAAATTTGATTAAAAAGTTCTTCTAATCAACACCTGATGACAATTTAGAAAATTACTAGCTTAATGAAAACTTGACAGTCGGGACAACAACTGATGATGGGAATGATGTTTCCCGATAATGCAGTTCTGTGTTAAAAAAAAAAGATGTTTGAGGTAAGAGGAATTCATGATTCATTTGATTCTTATTAAGAAAACCTCAAAATGTAAACATTTCCAACTTTATTATATGAATGCTTATTTAATCCAATTATAAAAACTTTTCTAGACAAATTTGAAATACTACTAAATACCCTAAAAAAGAAAAAGAAGCCTATTATTATATGTGGGGATTTCAACATAAACTTTCTAAGTATTGATAAAGTTCTATCTGAATTCAGGCCATTAATTCACTCTCATAATCTCATTGTGACTATAGATACTCCTACTCGTATAACTTCCACCTCACAAACATGTCTTGATCAAAATAATCATTGATCGCGGATATTTACCACATACAGTAGAAAATATAAACTTTGTTATTTCAGATCACAATGCAACATTTATCCATATTCCGTTAGAGACAAACACAGCCATGAAATCAAAACATAACAAAACAATAAGTTATAAAAGAAACTTTAACAAAGAAAATATTGAATACTTTAAAACTTTACTACAAAGTGAAAGTTGGAATAATTAATCAATAAAGTTGACATAGACGAAAAATCAGTAGAATTCGTAAACACCATAAAATATTACTTAATATTGCCTTCCGAATTAAGAAAGCTGTAACTTCACAAAACGAGAGCAAAAAATCAAACTGGATAACAAAAGGAATAATAATATCATGTAAAAGAAAAAGAGAGCTGTATAAACTGTATAAAAATACTAGTAATCCTAATGTTAAATCATACTTTGAACTGTATAGCAAAATATTAAGGAAAGTAATTCATGATGCTAAACAAAGGTCCAACAGGGATTTTATTATAAAGGCAGAAAACAAAGGAAAAGCTATATGGGATATTTTAAAAAACGAATCTGGAAAAAGTAACGAAAAAGTTAATGATAGAATGGAAATATCTGTCAATGACAAAATAATTAAAAATTTGTATGAAATAGCTGAGATATTTAATAACTACTTTGCAAATGTTACACTGAATCAAGCTATTGTAACAGGTCGTAATCGTAATGATAATATAAAAAATAGGACTATTAATTATATCAAAAAACTATAAATGAAATATACTAATTTATTATACCGGAAGATAGGAGACAATTAATCACCTTTAAATACCAATTAGTCATACTTAAAATCCATACCAAGGGCTTTTAGGAAATAAAAAAAACGAGTAGAATTTCATAATATTTTATAATAAGGTATCCTGGACTCATTGTGGTTATCAAAACCATGTCACAACACACCAGGCTGTAGTTTCAAAAATATCAACATGTATTCACATAGACTTTCACGGCCGGAGTTGCTATGATGATCTTGATGAAGATTCTCGGGCTGTAGGCCGTGGTCGTGAGGCTTGTAGTTCCCCGACGTTTCGCCAGAGACTGCGTCTGGCATCCTCAAGACAACCCTTGAGGATGCCAGACGCAGTCTCTGGCGAAACGTCGGGGAACTACAAGCCTCACGACCACGGCCTACAGCCCGAAAATCTTTATCAAGATCATCAATATCAACAAGTTTTGACAGAAAGACCAGAGATGTCCACATTAGATAAAAGTTTGGAAAATTGAGCTACATAGGTGAAAGCGCAACATAGGTAAAAGTTTTGAAGGCAACGATGGGAAATGCCCACAATTGGGAACAAGTTTAGAAAGTGAAAAAGAAAGGATTTGGAAATAGAAAAGCTGGAAAAATCACATATATACTCATTTTCAATTTAGGTAAACGTTCTGTCTGGAGGCAGGGACTGAAGTATTCACTACAATTCCTTTAGGACCATGAATCCTCTTCCCATGTGTAAGTATAAGTTT
Source organism: Diploptera punctata (assembly GCA_030220185.1). Lineage (NCBI taxonomy): Eukaryota > Metazoa > Arthropoda > Insecta > Blattodea > Blaberidae > Diploptera > Diploptera punctata. Next base: position 1,633,160 of record JASPKZ010006822.1, read on the forward strand.
TAAATAACATCACTGTGGTGGATCAATTTAACTTCAAAACTATAAAGTTCAAAAAACTAAAAACTTTAGATTAATTTGGTTAAATTTTAATAACTATGAATTATCAAAATAAGGAGACCAAAGGGTTGAAATAAATAGTTAAAGTTAAATTTAATATAGGTTTAATAATCTACAGTTGACTTACTTGAACTCTGTCTTGTAAATATTAAGCTTTAAATCAAATTCGGCGCGTTCCAATATGGCGATTCTCTAGTTTCTTTACCCAAGATGTTTATAACTGTTTTATTATTGGATATGTTTTATGTAATGTTAACCTTTATAATATAAGTGTTTTGTTTTATGTTTTATATGTTTATATGTACAAAATGATGTTCCCGTTAGCACTTTCACTGTCACGACCGAAAGCCTAGCGCTCGGGCCAAGGTCAATTAAAAATATTGAACCATTTTTCCCTTATGGGACGCTACCTTATGGCCTATTATAATCTAGGTTGTAACACAAGCAAGAAGGCTGTAACACAAGCAACAATAACTCATAATCCACAACCAATTTTAAACCATATGAATGTCAAAAACACTATATTCTTAACACCTGTAACACGAGAAGAATTATTTAAAATAATTAACAAACTGAAAAATAGTTTATCTTTTGGAATTGATGAAATGCAAGACCTTATTCTTAAAAGATGTTCCTAATTATTGATAACACTGCTTCTAGACATCTCAAATTCATCACTGATCACAGGGAAATTTCCTAAAATTTTTAAAACAGCGAAGATTAGTCCAAGGTTGATAAATTAAATCTTGAAAATTATAGACCTATATCACTATTATCAGTTTTCTCTAAACTTCTTGAAAACGTTATGTATAATAGACTGGTTCCCTTCCTGGAATCTAATCATGTGCTTTCTGGTTCTCAATATGGATTTCGTAATGGTACAGGAATCAGCAATGCTATACAATCATTTACAGAATCAATATTCAAAGCTAAAGATAATAGAGAACAAACAATAGGGCTTTTTCCAGATCTTAGAGAAGCATTTGACGTGGTTAACCATGAAATTTTAATCAGAAAACAAAATACATTTGCTATTAGGGGACTGGCAGAAAAATGGTTTATTTCATATTTAAGTAACAGAGCACAAATAGTTGAAATAGACATATCCGATCAAATTCAATATCTATGGAGCATAGGGTACCACAAGGATCAATTCTGGGTCCAATCCTTTTTCTTATATATATTAATGACCTTCCCATAATTATGTCCGAAGCCAAAACTATATTATTTGCAGATGACACTAACATCATTACTCAGTGACGTTAATAATAATGATCTACAACTTAAGATAGATAAAACATCAAAACATCTAGAACAATGGCTAATAAACAATAAACTCAAAATAAACGTAAACAAAACAGTGTACATGTATTTCAATCAAAATCTGAAAAATCCCATCAACATTATTCTTAATGACACCATAATAAAAGAAGAAAATTGTGCCAAATTTTTAGATGTATGGATTGATTCCAATTTGTCTTGGGAATGCCATATACAATACTTATATGAAAAACTTAACAGATTATGCTATGCTATTCGCGACCTCACTAGAATATTACCAGAGGAAGTATTAAAAACTGTATATTTTGGATACATACATTCACAGTTAACATATGGTATAATACTATGGGGATCATCACGATAATCTACTCGAATTACAAAAAAGAATTAATAAAATCATTAAGAAAGCACCAATCCGAACAGAAAGTAAGAAACTCTTCAAAGAACTCAAAATATTACCTGTTTCTTGTATTTACATTGCAGAATCAGTTTGATTTATTCATAGAAATTTAAAACTCTTCAAAATAAATTCATATTTACATGAACATAGCACTAGAATATCTAATAATACACACCTAAATTGTCACAGGCTTACCGGATGTATTAACAGCCTATCACATAGATGTATCAATCTATATAATCATCTCCCTTCCAATATTAAACTTTTTACGGGCAGACAATGTAAACTTACTGTAAGGGATATTTTATTGTCTTACATACCTTTAAGTATGGGTGAATACCTAAATTTAAAATTGTAAGTAATATTTGATTGGAATTGTATTTCTATCCTTTCTTGTGAAAGTGCTGTCTCTTTTATTTGGTTTTATTATGTATTTATGTATGTATGTGTTATATTTTATATTGCTGTTTATAATCTGGACACGTCCTAAAGCATCTACGATGCTCTAATGGATGTTAAATAAATAAATAAATAAAAAATAAAAAATATTAAAATTGTAATTATATATTTTAAGATTCTCCTATACAACTTATATAAACATATGCTAGTAAATGTATATTTTTATTTCATTGATTTCGAGAGTTAGAGAGCAAACTACATTTTCTTACGTGCTTAAAGATAAAACTGTTACCTGTATTCGACCAATGAAAATGTAGTTCATACATCTGGATTGTTTACATTACAATTGGAACTTATCTTGGAAGAGGTATAGTAGTATAATTTTATAAAAGTAAAGTGATCCCACAACAGGCCCGGAGGCCCTTGGGGTAGTAGGAGGTTAAGGCTCCCACTTTTTCTAAACAATCGGCACTTTATGTCAGCCGGGTTGTCAGCCGGCCGCCTTTACCCCCAGAACAAGCGTCTGGTACTCATTTCCGTTAGAGGCTGAGTCGACCCCCGGGCCATGGCGCCGCCAGAAGGTTTGTGTCAGTTTAAAAATCCTCACCCCAACGGGACTTGAACCCTCGACCCTCCGGCTTGTAGCTCAGTGCCTTAACCACTACGCTACGGCGTACCCCAGTTTTATAAGATCTTAAAATACTGAAATTAGACATACTGTAGTATGAAATAAACAAAAATTGAAATACAGTTATGATTTATGAATTATTTACCACATTCTGTTGGCTTGCATTTCATTTGTGGAGGGTGACCACTTTCCTTGAGGCTTAATTCTCCTGCCTTGATTCTTGAAGTTACTCATTTGTTTGAGTAACTTGCGTTCACGGTACACTTGTACTCTGATGTGGTGATAATCACGAGACACTCTTCGCAGGCATGCAATCAGTGATTCAATTAGAGTCACTATGAATGTCCATGATAATAACAACCACAGACGTATGTAGTGTGCAGGTGTCTTTTTCTCTATAAAACACATGGTAAATAGATTCACTAAACTCTAAATAATAATTATAAAAGTTTTTCAATTATAAAGCAGCCAGGGACAAAATATAGGAAAAAATAAATTAATAACAATAGAAATCAAATAAAAAAATACAAAGAAGCAGACTAGTCAAATTCAGCTTATGATAGCTCATGTCTACCATCATTTATACAGAACTGAGAGGTATACTTCATTATCAATTTAAACCTAACCTCATATTTTGTTTTTTCACCATAACATGTTTCAGCAAATATGACAGATGTTTGCCAAAACATATTCCGGGTGAGAAAACAACATAAAAAGTGAGGTGTAAAATTACCAATTTAATCTCTTGATGTTTATAAATATATAGCTCTGTGGTGGAACCAAAATTATTATGTGGGTTTGAGTGTAGACAATAATCTGCAAAAGATAAAAGGGGGACAAAAACAGTGGAAATGTATACCAAATGCAGTATCCTGAACCATAGCCGAGTGGTGCAGAGATACAAGACTTACGCTGGTTCAAGTCTTCATTGAATTTTGACCAGAATGGGACTCGTGCCCACCCAGCACTGTGAGGAATTTAGGTAGCTAAAATAAGTAGCACCTCCAGATTGAGAAAACCAGCTATTATGGCTGGGGGACCGATATGCTTACCACATATCACCCCTGCAATGATTGGATGATTGTCTACATCTGTGATTAACACATGTGGATATGAGGCCAGCAGCCGGCTGGTAGGCCAAGGGCATTCTATGCCTGTCATACCATGGAGTTTGTTTTGCAAATGCAGTAATTTGAAGACAGACTGGAATAAATTTTATAAGTGCTGAGAGGGCAGTTTATATGGTATGGTCATGTGAGAAATATGGAAGAGAATAGACGGCCAAAAAGAGCTTTGAATTATAAATCAGGGAACAGAAGGAGAAGAGGAGGAAAACCTGCAACCCAATTGAAAGAAGGAATTAGAATGGCTATGCTTGTTAGGACAATTAGAGAAGATGAATGGAAAGATAGAGAGACATGGCGATCAAAATGCAGAATGCTGCAAAGGCTTGATAAATCATTTCATAGTGTTACTTTTTATCAATTCAGAAATAAGTAGTACTTTATTTAATTTCATCTAAATGGTAGACCTTAATGTTTGTTCTGCCTCAGAGAGAATCTCTCTATTTTATTCTATGATGATCCATATCTCTATAGTCTTCTGATTTGTATTAAAATATCTTTCTTTTAATTACAAACTTAATAGAAAGTAACATTACAAAGTATTTCTTTTAGAAGCTAACGCTAAAAGTTAAACTTCTAACACATGAGCCCTTGAACTAGAAATTACATTTTATAGATCAACAGCCATAAAATGTTCCAGTGTAACCAACTTTGGTTTCATGCTACATCAGGAGGTTATTAAATCTTAAGCAGGCAAAAAATACATATATTTATAATTTATTATGCCTTTTTTAGTTTAAATTCCTCCCCATGGCCCAAAAATCCATTAAATTCTAATTATTTACACTAAATTTCCTTAATCACATTTTTTACAAAGCATTCCTGAATTTAATCTGTTTATTACCATTTTGACAGAAGGAACATTTGGAATAATGATGATTATTATTATTATTATTATTATTATTTTATTATTATTATTATTATTATTATTATTATTTATAAATTTAAAAACATTCTGCATTGTCTAAAAATAGAATATGACACGTGAGTTAAAAGTGATTTTATTTTGTTTGTAGAGTTGCTACACTCGGCCAGCGAACTCATTTCATTAATTCCCTCTCACAAATAAAATGTTACTTTTAACTCTTGTATTATAATGTACTATCAAAGAAATAGAATTGAAGGGTTCAGGATCAGATAGTCCTATGCCACATAATATTGAAACTGAGATGTAAGACTTTCTAAACCAAAAACTATTGATGAAGCAAAGAAATCTATCAACTTTTATAAGATTCATGATGTGTTCCGTTGAGGTATTATTCAAAATTAATATAAAATTATGGAATATTCACCTGAAAGATCCGTCTCCTCAACTTAATTAATCATTTAACTGTAGCGCTTTCGGGACTTTTGAATCCTGCAGATGATGGGACAAGTCCCGAAAGTGCTACAGTTAAATGATTAATTAAGTTGAGGAGACGGACCTTTCAGGTGAATATTCCATAATTTTATATTAATTAAGAAATCTATAACAAACATAAATTAATTACTCTGCCATATGTTGAGAAAACGTGACAGTATTTGGACAGTGAGAATGAATACATGCTCAGAGCTCCATAGATGACTGTATATCAATTTTTTTCCATAATGTGGCATAGGACCATCTGGTCCTAAGCTTTACAATTGTTTGTTTACACTTTTACCTCAAATTGAGTTTGGAGTATTGTGTCTTACACATGTTGCTTATTTGTAAGATCATGCAGTCCTACAAATAAAAACTTGTAGAGAGCTGTTTTACATTTGAAATATGTTTCTTAATATTTCAAACCATTGATTTAAAGAATTGGCATTAGTTTTTCTCCATCACATCAAGTTTGTTGATAAATCAGGAATGAAATATTCACATATTCTGTTCAAAAATGTATATAATTATCATTTTTAAGAGTTACAAATTAACTTGTTAGTTGCTTATTACCAAATTTCAGATTTCTGTTCACTTTATAATCATCACAACACTACAATCTTGTTGGTATTAAATGTTTGTCTCATGGATTTTCTTTTGTGTTTTGCCATAGAATCCCTACATAACATCCTGCAGCAATCTTCAATCATTGCAGCATTTCATTGTTCTTGGTATCTCCTCTCCATTTCTTGAATATCCTGGTGGAACCTCTCTCCTGGTTCCCCTGATTGTCATGAAATATGTCCAAATGTGAAAACAGAAAGAGTAATTTGAGACTTATTTTGCACCTCAATGTTCTAACTTCTTCTGCAGCAATCTTCAATCATTGCAGCATTTCATTGTTCTTGGTATCTCCTCTCCATTTCTTGAATATCCTGGTGGAACCTCTCTCCTGGTTCCCCTGATTGTCATGAAATATGTCCAAATGTGAAAACAGAAAGAGTAATTTGAGACTTATTTTGCACCTCAATGTTCTAACTTCTGTAGCATATTGTTCACAATTTTGACATAATCGGGATGTTTATTGTTTCCTTTAAAATTGCACATAACTTATATAAATGCATTCCAAGCATTTTTCTCTTTAGAAGTCATAGTAGCTTCAAATTTTCAGTCTTAAGCTAGAGCTCTGATTTGAGGACCCATAAAAATTCCTTCTTTAATTTTGGCTTCTGACAGAGCAGGAAATTTGTCACTGAAATTAACAATCATTATATTGGTCAAGAGCTTTCACAAACTGTTTCATGAGTTCAAGTTTATAAATGAAGAGGTGGCAAAATAATTTTCTTAGGCTCCATTAAAGCTATCCCTTATGTTCTTACTGCCTACTTTCTCTTTTGGGCCACTGTCTTTGTTTCCAATATTTGTCTCTTGCTCTACTCCCTGACTCATTCAAATAGCATGGATATTTTATGAATCTCTGTTGTTAGCATCATACAGATTACTTTCAAATCTCCATACAACAACCAGTGAAGTTCAACATATTTAATTTTCACTAAACAAACTTGGAACTTTCATAATTCTCCATCAGCTGCACTGGAACTGAAGACAGAGCATTACCATTGTATAGCAGCACATCCTTAAGACTTATTTTACTAGAATTGATAAACAGACTCCAGTCATTTGGATCATATTTAACAGAACGCGGTTTGTGTATTAAGTCTTAATGTTACTACAATAAATAGCTTTTCTTCATCAATGAAAGACTGCTAGAGATCTTTTTCTCTGTTTCAGCCGTAAGTAACTTGTTTTCCTGTAGTCTGGAACCTATCAGCTCAGCAGCATCCTTGGGAAGGTTTAAATCCCTTACTATGTCATTTAGTTTGGCTTGTGATAATGGTTGTGGTCCATTTGATGTTTCCGGAACAAACTCATTGGACACAAGTGATAATGATGAATTACTGACTGTATCTGTAAATAAGTTCACTATTGTCTGTACATAGTTTAGGTATAGGAATACCAGGGCCAAGTGCAACTGGTTTCATAGAGATGGCAAGTTTTTGTTCTTTGCATTAAAACCTTTCACATAGCAACAGTCGTGTGATTTTGAGGTTGACGCCACACCATTGTATTCCAAAACTTAGTGACTGTTTCTTCACCTTTGCCCAAATTTGTAAGTCTTCAACACAAACACTGCACACAGTATGAGAAGTTCATGATTGATCTCCTAGTTCCATTCCAAAGTACACGTTGTAAGCTTTCGTTACAAATGAGGTTATTGTTTTTTTTTCTCTACTTCTTCACAATAAAGCTACCACAAATTTAGCAAAATGAATATTGGATTATTTACACAACACCTCCTATCCATTATTCTTACATATGATAAAGATAAGAATATGGTAGTATTATACATTAATTTCTTGCTTTACAGAACTACTATTACAGCCTGTATAGACGAATTTACAAAACAACATGGTGTAAAGATGTAAGCAGTGTAGAATGCGCTGCCATCTGTCTTAAACAACCAACTAGTTCTTTAAGTAGATGTATTCCAATAGATGACATTGTTGTAATGGTTCATTCTCACACAAACAATAGTCAAATAGATAAAAATTGAATATATTATGTCACATTCAAGGTAATTAAAGATAATTATTTTATTACCTTATTATGTTACTTGTGACTGGTTGTTTGCTATAGTATGTCATTACTTTCTTTTATTATTTGATGTGTACAAATTATAATTGCTTATGATTTTAAATATATGTTGAGAAACCACTGAAACTGACTTTCAGTGAGGAGAGATTAAACATGGTCATCAGCAAACAGTGTAGGTGAATTCCACGAAAAATATGACATTAAAGCTTCTTCTCTGCTTAATAAGTGGTATATGGGCTATTAAAAACATTTTAAAGTGTCTATATAACAAAATATTGTAGAATACGAACAAACTCATATATTACAATTGTTATTTAATGAACGAATGAGTCATATTCTTATCTTACCTCATATTTCATGTTTTTTAAAACACAGGAACTGCAGTTTTCAAGAGGACATGCCTCTAATTTTCAACCGATATTATGACTACCAGATTTTTGTTGGAAACTTCATCTATAATGCTGCCATCTGGTCTTGATTTCATGAACTTTGAGATTGGGTTCTTTTTCATCGGGAATTTCAAAACTCATGGATCTAAATTTGTTATACTGAATATATATATATATATATATATATATATATATATATCTTCTCCCAAACAGTCAAATCTAAAGGTTTTTCTAAATGATTTAGAAGTTTAGTCTTTTTTTTCAATTTTATGACTCTCCAATAAACTGTTTTGCAATAGCTGATTTTTCAAATTCTCCATTTTTAATATTTCTAAAGTGTTCATTTGTGGGAGTGTCCAAATTTATTTTTCTTTTTTTTCTATGTATACTTTATTGCAGCCTTTACAACTAATTTGATAAATTCCAGATTTTTTACTATTGTTCAATTGTTCAATTTCTTATTGTTCATTAACCCGTCAGCGTGGAATGACGTGATATGTACGCGGGGTGAATACTTCACCAGATGCGGAAGGACATGACATGTACGCAATTTGCACGCACTGCTATAAACTGTTATTATTATCTTATAATTATATAACGCACGATAAGGTGAAATCGGTGATCATATGCGACTACAATTACTTCATGGGAGGCGTGGATTTGAAAGATCAATTACTACAAGGTTACCTGATCGAGAGAAAAAAAATGAATAAATGATCCATGAAAATGTTTAAAAGACTTTTAAACATATGCATACTAAATGCAAGTATTATATACAAGCAAAATATTGGAAACGAAAAGAAAGATAATTTGAAATTTAGGGTCGATTTAGTTGAACATTGTTCATGTATAGAAAGGAAAGTTCCTGGAAGGCACACGAGCAATAATAATGTACCCAGATTGTTAGAAAGACATATTTTGGAGAAGATTCCCCCAACAGGGAAGAAGTCTAAACCAGGGTGGTCTAAACCACAAAAGAGGTGTGTTGTTTGCAGTAAACATGAAAAGAGAAAAGAGTCAACTTACTGGTGTCCCGACTGCCAAGCTGGTTTATGCCTCGAAAATTGCTTTAAATTTATCACACTGAACAAAATTTCTAAAGCCCCCTTCAGCTCTGACTTTTTTTTCTTTTTCCGGAAGACCCTTCTCTTTGTGTAATATTTCATTGTGTTGTTAGGTAGTGTGCCGGTTCTCTGAATCCTTCAAAGAATTTGTTCTCTTTGTGTGAATATTTCATTGTGTTGTTAGGTAGTGTGCCGGTTCTCTGAATCCTTCAATGAATTTGTTGTGTAATTCAGTGTTTTAATTATATATGTGAACTGTGTTGTTTTAATTATTTTTACAACTGTGGAATAAAAACCATTGATAGTCTACACCTGAAGAGATGTTATGTGAGTATTATAATATTTTTAATTTATTAAATGTTACATTAAGTATACAACGAGAGGGAGTCTGAAATAATTTAAATTATGCAGGATCCTTTAAAATGTGTTACTTGAATACTCGCAATGGATGGCCGGATTTAAACCCCAGTGAAAATTCCTCCCGCATCTGGTAAAGACGGGCCATTTAACTCTACCCATGTTGAGGGGTAATATATTACCAAGGCTAAATTTATTTATCAGTGCCAATGCAATATTGGATTTCTTTAAATTTGTTATGTATATCGGGATGTAAGAAATTCTCTTATATTGTTTTCCTTTCTTTTAATCAGATTGCAGGGTGGTGTATTCTTTTAATATTTCATGTTGTCTGAATTTTTTTATAATTATTTCCTTTCCAAAACCATTTAAATTAGCTAAGTTCAAAATGTTATTACATTCCATCTTAAAATCTTCTTCATTTAGTAGAACATTTAATAATCTCTATATTAAACTGTTGAAAATTGCATGTTTATGTGTAATATGATTGAAACCTGAAGACTTTATATAATTGTCTATATGAGTATCCATCCTGTAAATATTACATTTGATTCTTTGTCATTCAGTCCTTGTTATCTAGAGGTCAAAAAACGGGATTTTGTCATTCTTTCCTAATTCAATAGTGAATTCGATTCATCTTGATGGTTGAGTAATTTCAATGCATGTTCAATATATTTAGAATTTATCATAAGTAATACAACGAGTGATTTCCAAATTTATTTAGATAATTTGGAAATCAAGAGTGGCATTTGTTAGGACTCTTTAATGAATAAATTAAGCTGTTTAATCACAAATAATTATTTAAATATAGTTATTTTAAAATATTTATATGTTTAATGTAAACGGCAATGTTGAAAACAAATGAGAAACATTATGTTTCACTTGTTTATCACTGCAACCAGATTATATTATTTATTGCCAAAGGATCACAATATTGTAAGATTGTACCCTAGTGGAGAAAAAATGAAACATGTCGATCTGTATATTAATTAATTTCTGATGTCCTATGATGTAAATATATCACTATATTTTTCTGCAACGTTATTATCTGGAAAAAATATGTTTAAGAAAATGCAAACAGTGGTTTCTTTTTTTTTTTTGTGGTATAAATTGATACAAATGTTTTTATATTATTTATATATAAGGTTACATTCGTACACTATATATACAATCTGGTAGCCACACGTAGTATCTGAAAAATAATGCTATGATCTATTCAGAATGTTAAAAAGAAGGAGCTTGATTTTACAGTGATAAAATTAAACTGATAATATCCAGGTGAAAAACTGTGATTGGTTGTAAATAAAAAATCATGGAAATGTGATTGGTCATTGACTCCCATTTGGGGCATGAGTTAAATAGTCACAGAGAAAATATCATCCACATATCCATACCAACATTTAAAAATTCAGGGATAAGCATTGGTGATATGACACTCTAAATCTAATATATAAAAATGAATGTTTGTTTGTATGTTTGTTTGTATGTTCGTACTTTATGGGTGCCATACCGTTGATCCGATTGTGATGGGGCTTTTTGCAAAATCTTCAGGAGATTCTCAGGATGAACATAGGCTCTAAGAGAGTCGTGATGCTCAACTCCTACACCCTTCAAAATCACCCTTTGTAGAGGAAAACGTGAAAAAAGTAGCTCTTTGGACGCTTAAATGGGTTATGTTGCATAAACCATAATAAATACACAAAATTAATGTACACAGAATTGAATATCTCAAAAAGCTCTGCAAAAAAAGTGCGTGACAGCACATGTTTATCTCTTACGGATAACTCACAATAACCATAAGAAGATCGAGACAAGTACATAGATTCCTGTGCAAGCTTAGCAGCACATAACGAATTTTGTCTTTTAGCTTATTTATGCCAAGAAGATTGAGATAAGTAGATTCTCAGGCAACACCGGGTAATCAGCATGGGGAATCTTAAAAAGTTTATGATATATATTTATAATTAATTTTCATTTTACTTATTCAATTAATTAAGAACTACATTAATTTTTGTCTTTCAGCTCATTTATGCCAAGAAGATCGGGACGAGTAGATTCCCGGACAATGCCGCGCAAACAGCACGGGGTATCTAAAAATAATTATGATATGAATTTTCCTATTACTTATTTGGCTAAACATAAAACACATTGATACATGTATTTTATGTCTGTCGCGCTAAAAGGCCGTGGTCTGGTTTTATTAAATCTCGACGTTTCGTCTACTACTGCGGTAGACATCCTCAGGAGATTCTGCGTGTTCTTTGACTTGTTAACTCTTCAAATGTCGGCTGCAGACTGGCTGTGTGTTGGAAATCGTGTCCTTATTTATAGTTGAGTATTGTGCGGAGATGTTTTCTACACGGTCCGTTACTTTGGAGCTATTTTTCTGATTGGTTATCACTGGCGTAAGTCATGGGTTTTATTCTCGTGTTATATAATGCCGGAATCCAAATTTTATTAATCTTCATAGTTTCTTCTTTTTTGTTAAAGGAATTTTTGTGTTTGTAAATTTCAATAGCCTCTCTGTGAAGTCTGGTGTAGTAATGTTGTGTTTTGGACAAAACTTGTGTTTCTTTAAATTTTATGGCATGTTCTTTGTTATTAACTAAATGTTCTGCTACAGACGTTTTTCCAGTTTGTTTCAACCGACAATTTCTCTTGTGTTCTCGTATTCTTGTACTTATCATCCGTTTTGTAGTTCCTATGTACACATCACATGAAACCATCCCTTGTACAAAAAAACACCAGATTACGTTTATATAACACTTTGGCTAGACCAGTGTTGACCTATGGTAGTGAAGCATGGACACTAAAAAAACAACATGAAAGCAGAATAACGGCTTGTGAAATGAGATTCATGCGCAGAACAGCGGGTTACACCAGATGGGATCGGAAAAGGAACACCGATATCTTAAAAGAATTGAAGACTACGCCAATTTTGGAATATATTAAACAGTACCAACTAAATTGGAAACACCATCTTGAAAGAATGAGTTCAAATCGGATCCCCAAAGCTGTTTATAATTATATACCAAGAGGACGAAGATCACTGGGCCGTCCTATGAAACGCTGGAGGGAAAATTTTCTATAGGATCGTAACAGGCCTTGGCCTAATACTTGGAAGGAAGAAGAAGAAGATGTACACATCACCACAACTACATGGAATACGATATATGCCAGCAGTGCTTAAAGGTTCTCGTTTTGCTGGATTTAATGTATTGCTAATTTTATGTGTAGGCTTGTAGATAGTCTGGATCTTATGCTTTTTTTCAGAATTCGCCCTATTTTGTCTGTTATAGAATTAACATAAGGTAGAAAAACCTTACCTTTGATATGTTCCATAGTTCTGTTGTTAGTTCCATGATTTTTAGGATTTACTGCACGGTTGAAATCAATTTTACTATATCCGTTTTCTTGGAAGGCTATTTTAAGATGATTAATTTCTTCTAGAAGGTATTGTGGTTCAGAAATCCTGTTTGCCCGGTCAACCACAGTTTTTATAATGCCACATTTTTGTCTAGGATGATGATTTGACTGCTTGTTTAGGTACCTGTCCGTATGAGTAATTCTCCTATAAACTCGGTGTCCAAGTGTCATATCTTTGTTTCGTATTACTAAAACATCCAAAAAAACGGTAATCTGTTATTTTATTCTTGTTCCATCACAGTGAACTGAATACTAGGGCAAATGTCATTTTTGTGTTCCATGAAGTTTTTTAATTCCTCCTTACCATGTTCCCATATGACGAAAGTGTCATCCACATATCTTAGTCATACTGTTGGTTTGAATGTTGCGTTGTCTAAAACCTGTTTTTCAAATTTTTCCATGTAAAAGTTGGCTATTACCGGGCTTAATGGACTTCCCATGGCTACGCCATCTATTTGTTCGTAAAATGCTCCTCTCCATTGGAAATAAGATTCTGTAAGACAAATGCGATAAAGTGCTACTATGTCTGTGGGAAAAAATTCTTGCAAGTATATCATCGTGTCTCCAATAGGTACCTTAGTGAATAATGAAACCACATCAAAGCTCAGTATTCTATCGTTCGGCCTTAGTTTTAATGTATCAATTTTTTTATTAAGTGCGTTGAGTCTTTTACATAGGTGTCCGTTTTTCCAATGTATGGTTGTAGTAGTGAGGCTAGAAACTTGGCGAGTTCGTACGTTGGTGATCCAATGGCCGAAACGATAGGTCTGAGTGGCGTTCTTTCCTTGTGTATCTAAGGCAATCCGTATAGTCTTGTTGGTAGGGCTTCTGATTTGTATAGTCGTTTTTTGATATCATCTTCAAGTGACGAACTCTTTATCAGTTTGTTGCATTTCCGTAGAACTCTAGCTGTGGGATCACTTTTAAGAATTTTATATGTTCCTGGTTCTAGAAGCGGCTGTGTTCTCTGGTCATATTGAAATGTTTTCATGACGACTGTGGCATTTCCTTTATCAGCAGGAAGAATGATGATATCCTTGTCTGCATTTAGCTTTCTTATAGCTTCTTCTTCTTTATGTGATAAATTGCTTTTAGGTGCTTTCGCTTTTCAGAGAATGCGTGATACTTCACCCCTTATTTCCTCCCCAAGATGAATAGGAAGCCCTCTTATTCCTACTTCTATGTTGGCTATGATATCTTCGACCGCCACAGTTGTAGGTGTTATTGCGAAATTTCCTCCTTTGACAAGTATCGATGTTTCGTCTTCGTTCAACTGCCGGTCTGTCAGGTTCACCACATTTTTTTGAGTTGTGTGGTATGTTTATGGTCTCTGATTGGTATTTGGTGTACTTTTGTTGTTGACGTGTAGTGTTCTTTTCTAAGATGCGGCTAAAGCTCTGAAAGGTGATAATATCAACTTATCCCAGTCTGACTTGGAGAGAATATTGCAAATTTTTAGATGTAAATCAAGTAATTTCTGATCATTCAGTCCCAATTTTCTTCTGGTATCGTGTATTCTTTCTCTTAGCAGAGCACCTTCCATACGTCTATAAATTCTACCTGCTTTTGTTGTTTTGATGATTTGCTTGCATCGTATAAATTAAGGGACCGTTTCCGTGTCTCTACACCGTAGAAGAAAACTTAGGTTGCACAGAACTCTTCCTTTTTTCTTTCTTAATTCTTCAAATCTTCGAATAGATAGATATACGTCCTTCCCGTAGAGGTTGTTTATGTCAAATTGTAGACTTTCACGGCAGGTATTTTGATTTATGTATTTTATGTATTTCGGGCTAAATGGCCGTGGTTTGGTTTTATTAAAACTCGACGTTTCGTCTACTACTCCGGTAGACATCCTCGGGGCATTCTGCGTGTTCTTTGACTTGTTAACTCTTCAAATGTCGGCTGCAGACTGGCTGTGAGTTGGAAATCGTGTCCTTATTTATAGTTGAGTATTGTGCGGAGATGTTTTCTACACGGTCCGTTACTTTGGAGCTATTTTTCTGATTGTTTATCACTGGCGTAAGTCACAAGTTTTATTCTCGTGTTATATAATGCCGGAATCCAAATTTTATTAATCTTCATAGTTTCTTCTTTTTTGTTAAAGGAATTTTTGTGTTTGTAAATTTCAATAGCCTCTCTGCGAAGTCTGGTGTAGTAATGTTGTGTTTTGGACAAAACTTGTGTTTCTTCAAATTTTATGGCATGTTCTTTTAATATTCAGTAAATTTTCTGCTACAGACGATTTTTCAGTTTACTACACCAGACTTCACAGAGAGGCTATTGAAATTTACAAACACAAAAATCCCTTTAACAAAAAAGAAGAAACTATGAGGATTAATAAAATTTGGATTCCGGCATTATATAACACGAGAATAAAACCCATGACTTACGCCAGTGATAACCAATCAGAAAAATAGCTCCAAAGTAACGGACCGTGTAGAAAACATCTCCGCACAATACTCAACTATAAATAAGGACATGATTTCCAACACACAGCGGCATCATACTGAGATTAGACCTCGTAACGAGAACATCATGCTACTTCTGTTCATGGTAACTACGAACTGGTGTATATCGTGGCTACATAGATCGTCTGCCCAGCAGTGTACTATGGAAACTACGTCTTCGTAGTGCTGCAGGAGAAATCAATAAGTTTGTCGTCGGCTTGTAGTCTTCGTGTGCTGTGATTGGCCACAAAAAAATCAGTGTATCGTATTGGCCAATCAAATTCGCGAATTCTCAAGTGGCTAGGAAATTCCTTGTTAGGACGTTGGCCCTAACACGTGATGTTTTTTTGTGTTTTTCTCTTAAATATAAATCCGAATGAAGTGGTATCAGGTAGGTGGTATGTGATACAATTATTATTATTGTGTTATATATAATCTTAGCGTGTGGTGACAAGTGTTTAGTGCTTTTGTATATAGTAACCTGAACTAAGTCTTGGTTTTACCAAGCACGATGGCTGCTATGCCAAAGTCTAACAGGTCTATGGACCTAGATATTGAGGATATCGGACCTCTCACACTCTGGGAAGACTCCGCGGATAAATTTGAAAAGTATGTTCATAAATATGGATATGATAAAGATCCTGAATTGAAGGAATTACATTCGGAATTAGTGGAACATTCCTTTTGATAACAAATTTCATGGGTACCTTTAGAAATTATGAGATGTCCGAAGGAAGCTCGTGATTTCACGGCTTGTGCTCTGGATCGGTTAAATCAATTGATCAGTGATAATGAACCCGGTCGTCCAACCTTTGAAGCTTTGCTTCAAGAGTTGAAAGGCGATTTAATGGAAATTCAAGCAACCTCGCTTTTCTATAAGCATACCTCAGAAACGGAAACAAAAAAGATGATAGATCTAATATAGGGGAAATACCCTCAACCAGTCAAGGAACACTCACCAGTGAGCAGATGCCCACTGATGAGCAAATGCTCACTGATCACCAGTCAACTGCTAGTGGAAAATCTGCTACGAAACGTAAAAATAAAAAGAAAAAAGACAAAGAAAAAGTACCGGCTCCAGAAGTCAAAAAAACAAAAACTGATTCTTCAAAAGTAAAAGAACCCATACAAGTGGGAAAACTCATTAATATGACAAAATCTAAAGATCAATTAAATCGATCAACAGAGCCGCAGGAATCACGAACAGAGGTTCCTGCAGTTCCAACAAATAATAAATTTTCAGTATTAACTGAACTTCCAAATCAAACTGCAGGAACATCCTCAGAGATGGTCCCTTCTCAACCTATTAGTCCTTCTATGACCACGCCTAGTGCCGTGCCCTCACGTAATGCTGTCCGCACGGAACAAAGACCCCCGCCAATTACAGTTATTGGCCACGGAAATTTGTTCCGTATGAATAAAGAGTTGAGATCGCTACTTGGTGAACAACTAAAAGGTGTCAGTATTCTTGAGGGAATACGGTACTATGCTACTTCACTGGAGGATTTCTTTCAGTTGAAGGAGTATTTTACTTCCCTAAATAGGGAGTATTATACATTCCAGCTGAAGAGAGATCTTCCTGTTAAGGCTGCATTAAAGAGACCACCTTCAGGTGTAGCCTCTGAAGAAATGAAAGAGGAAATCCTTGCGTTGGGTTTCCCTATCAAATCTGTAAAGCAGATCACACAAACGGAAAACACTTTGGTCAAACCACTTCCAATTTACATTTTTGGAACTTGAACGCAATGATAAAGCGTTGCAATTTTTTAAACTGCAGCGTCTCTTATATACAATAGTGGCCATAGAACCTTGTAGACCTAGGGCAGGGCTTAAGCAGTGCTACAAGTGCCAGTCATTTAACCACACATTCCCTGCCTGTAATCGGGCTCCTCGCTGTGTAATCTGCGCTGGGCCTCACGGGCACAAGGATTGTACTCTTGCGCAGAGAGACACTAATTTGCTCGAGTGTGCGAATTGCAAGGAGTCCGGACACCCCGGCTTCCTATAGAGGCTGCCCTGCTTTTAAGGCAGCTCTTGAAGCTCTTGAAGCTTATAGCCAAAAGTAAAACCATCCGAATGTGATAAAATCCCTCATCCAATTGTAAATATAGACTGGCACTGCTTCCGAAACAATTAAAGAGAACAGCACTGCTGAAGCAAAGGGCCAGCTATCGCCAACAGGTAACTTAAGTGCACGTGGGGAGGAAATACTCCGGAATATTCAGCCCTTGTTGGCTGAACTGTCTAGTCCTATGGAGCGTTTTCTCTTCATGAGCCGACTGGTTAACCTGTTTTTCGCAGATTAACCACTAAAGGAGAGACCATCTACATAACAGTGCGAGGCTACTCGCTTTTAAAGAGTGTGGCTCCCTCTACGCTGTCCGGCTTTCGGACTCTCTGCTTGCTGCCGGCGTAGTTTATGATGCCCTTTTTTCTAGTGTAGTGGTTTCCACTATTATTCTAACATAAACCTGTTAGGTAAAATATATTGCCACCTAAGGCTGAGGTTATATAATCCACAACACAAAGGAATTTGCTGCCAAGTTAAACCCCTTGGGTAACAGTATGCAGCACACCGGACGGTGCAAGTCACCGTCAAAAACAAGACAGAGAACACACAGCCAGTCTGCAGCCGACATTTGAAGAGTTAACAAGTCAAAGAACACGCAGAATCTCCTGAGGATGTCTACCGCAGTAGTACACGAAACGTCGAGTTTTAATAAAACCAGACCACGACCATTTAGCCCGAAAGACATAAAATACATGAATCAAAATACCTGCCGTCAAAGTCTACAATTTTACATAAAACACATTAATTTTCATATTTCAGCTCATTTATGTCAAGAAGATCAGGATAAGTAGATTCTCAGGCAATGCCGGGTAATCAGCACAGGGTAATTGAAAATATACATTTATAATTATTTTACCTTTAACTTATTCAACTAAACATAAAAGCACATTAATTTTAATTTATTTAAGTGTAGCAGCGCACGCCGGGCATTAGCTAGTAACCCATAAATAAATTGGCCAAAAATGGTGATATTGGATTTCCCATAGCCAGACCTGATATTTGTTTATAAAATTTTCCATTGAAGGTAAAAAAATTATTGTCGATAAAAAGTTTTGTAAGATTCAAATATTCCTCTATTATTTCTCTTTCTAGTTTCAAGGAATGTAGCTATTTTTAAAAAAAATATTTAACATCTTTCCAATTGGGATGCTAGGAAATAAAGAAACAATATCAAAAGAAACCAATCTTCCATTACAATCCAATGAAGCACTATTCAGTTCTTTTACTAATTTAATTGAATTTTCAATACTTTTGTCGTTGAAACTAGGTAATTCATTGAATTTCTTGGTAAGCCATTTTGCCAAAATGTTACAAGGTGAGCCAATATTATTAAAAATGGATCTCATCTTATTCCCTTCCTTGTGTATTTTTGGGAGTCCATACAATTTTGGATTCTGTAGCTTTGATACTTTTAACTTATATTTCTCTTGATCTTTGATTGTATATTTGACGTTTTTTAATGTATTATTAAATAATTTAATTGTTTTAGGGAGAGGATTGTATTTAATTTCTTCATATTCATTAGAATTTAGAAGAAGGTTCCTTCTGTTTAAATAATCGTCTTGATCCATAATAACTATTTTATTTCCCTTATCTCTTTTTGAAATTACTGCTTTTTTGTCATTGACATTTTTTCTTTAAATCTTCAAAAACTTTTTCACATTTTTTTCTGATGGTAATTTTATCTTCAACTTTAAGATCTGACATTAAGATCAATGTCAGCACCATAATCTTCTGTTTTGTTCTAGAAATTAATGCAAGTTTAAATCCATGATTCAGTAATTTGGTTCCTTCTTCAGTTAATTCTATTTTAGAAAGGTTAACTACATTTGAATTTTGTATTTTGTTGATTGATTCATTTCTATTGCAAACTTTTTTTCAGTTTTAGGTTTCGGTAAATTGTAATGTTTCTGGTTTATATTATTAAACAAATGAAATATGAGATAAAAAATAATATGAGTCATTCATTCACTGAATTAAGAGACTCATAATGTTATTTTTCGTATTTAACTATGAATTGTTATTTATTTTAATTAAAACTTTTGCACCATGTAGAAGCTTTAGTTATCAGGTCAGCTACCTTTATTTTGTATAATTAGTGACTAAAGTTTATTAGGACATTAAATATAATATATATATATATATTTGTAACTCCTCCTATATGTACTACATTCATAATTGCTTGTTGAAATAAAATTGAAAACTTTGCAGTCATTATTTTTACTCTCACTCTCTAAAACTTGTAATTTTGCTCTCACTTTGTGAAACATGTAATTTTATATTGCATCAGTTACTGATAAAAACCATATATTTTAAATACAATTAAATTATTAAAGATAGAAATCCCATATTTTCTGTTAAATAGGTTGGAACCTATATATAAATATTTTGAAGAGAAAAATGTAGCGTCTCACTATGTGAAGACTGAAAAAAAATTAAAATGTTAATTTATTTTGTTGCAATTGTTACATCAGTTACCCTGTAATTCATAGCTTACAATGTCCACTTAAGATTTAATTTAACAATGTTCTTTGTAAATTGGTACAGACATGTGCACTCTGCAATAATATATACATAACATATTGGACAGTCAAAATTTTCTTCACTCTCCACCCTAAATCACAATGCACAAAGTGCTAACAACTTAACAAGTTGAAACTGAGAAGGCAGAGAGAATTTGAGCTCTATTGGATAAATAAATACTGTAAATACATTATTAGAAAATACAAACTATAAAAGTACTCCCCTGTGCTGTTAAAATTAGTTATTTGAGCAAAACTTTTAATGAGAATTTCATTCTTGACTATAATGCAGACATTTTTCACTAATTTATAAAATCTGGAGCAAGCTATAGTGACCCTCATAAGGAATTTATTAAAAATTCTGTTTTTCACTAGGCACTCCATTAATGAGAAAAAAAGTAAGCAAAATTATTAACTTATGAAATATTTGAATATTCATGCTAAAAAATACTTACTTTCTTTTGTTTCGCCTTCATGTGGAGCTTCTAATTTTTCTGATATCTAAATGGCAACATAAATGTTTAAATTGTCATTTTTATAATATACAATTGATATAATGAACTACTAAATTCATCATCAGATCTGTGTGGGTCATCTATTAATCATTGCATGCTGCAACCTACCAGAGACGCATTGTGATGTACCAAGGCCATGTCAAAAAATTATCTGCGGTTTTAACTGCGAAGCACCAGAATCCAGCGCCAAATCTCTCATTTAAACCACAGGAAGTAATACAACATCTGAATTGGTAGATTGTATAACCCTCCCTGTCTCCCATCCATGCCATGTCCCACTTCACTCTACTCAACACTTACTCAAGCACAAAATCCATCTGCTACATACAGTAGGTTGCCATTACTGTGCTGGATTCTGGCTTTGATTTCTTTGCCTTGTAGTTAAAAACGGCATATGATTTTTTGGACACGGCCTTGGTACATCACAATGTTTTACTGGGAGAAATTTCAAGTTAGGTTTCGGCATGAAATGGTTGACAGATCCCGTGTCAGAACATAGTCTCCTCCATAAAGCACTCTTCCAAGAACAGTTCTCTTGAAAACCATTATAAACTTCACTTCAGTCTTGGTATGCCTACAATGTTGTCCACATTGTTACTCATTTCCACTGCACTTCATCCTTAAAAGTAGAGCCGGATTTTTATGTAATATTAATCTCCAAATACATACATAAGTCCATAGCGTGTTGCCTTGTCATGCAGCAGGCCCATGTTTGATTCCTGGTCGGAACAGGCTCTTGGGTGAGGTTTTTTCGGGGTTTTTCCTCACCTATAAAACAAATGTCAGGAAGCTTAGGGCTCGACGGTCCCAAAAAATCATCTGGCCATCACCATCATCCTTCACCGGTGTGGAAAGAAACGGGAAGCTACTACACCTATAATTCCTTAGTAAAGCTGCAAAGCATAGCATAAAAATGCTATTATTGCAGTTAAAGACCTTCCCTCAGGCAGAATTACTATGGATGGATATGTACATAAATATACAGTAAAAAATAGTTAATATATGTAAAATTACATATTTATTATAAAGAATCTAAATTTATGTTTTAATAAGATATTGTGTTATTTCTTTGTCCAAGCTTTATTTTGTTATGATGGAATATTTTTGTCTTAAAATTCACTGATTTTATAAGAATGTTGAGGTTAATATATCTATACTACCAAAGATAAAGTAACAAACAATCCAGAAACATCTTTGTGTATAAGAGAGAATAATGAATGTATTTTAGACATAGGTCCTGAGCCTAAATTAAGATATACAGGCCCTAATATTACTAAAAAAAAGAGACATATTAGAACAGAGCAGAATATATAACCTTACAGTTATTTTCCCTTAAATTTACTTATTTTTTCTTAGATGTTTAATTTATTTATGTACAAGTCTCAAAATACAGTATTTACAGATTTCTTGCACTTCTACAATTATTTGTTGCATAGTGTACTACAAGGTGTATAGGCCTACAATACTATTTTACCGTCTGTGGTAAAAGACATCATCAATAGTTATCCACGACTTTTTTTTTTTGGCAGATAACAATGAGGCAGTCGAAGCCTGTGTTCACTGACATTCAATCACAGCAATGCAGGCCTACTAAGTCAAAACTTAAAAAAAATAACAAAAATTGAAAATGGTAAGATGAAATCAGAATATTTCATTCATCAGATCTGTCATCTATCCTGATATAATTCATTTCACCCCAGAATATCAAAAGAGTCAATATTGTTTTACGTTCTTAGAGTGTATTCAATTTTAAAAGAGTTACCTTTAACAACAGGATATAATGGAGCACCCTGGTATAGTTAGAAATAGTAGAAACTATTAAACCTCTCACTCATGGAGATGGAGGAGGAGGAGGTGTCAAACTTTTTTTAACATTTGAATCAATTTTAACAAATACGAAAAATAACTGAGGCTGTTTTCCAAGAAAACTATAAACCTTAATGAAGGTTTACATTTTGTTTAATTGTGGGATATTCCATGTTATTTTTTCCTAAAAAAACTACAAAGGGTTTGTATTGGGTTCAATGGGAGGTAGTGTTTGTCAGCAGGTTGACAAGACAAAGTACAGTGATATAGTGATATGACTGTGACCTGTCAATCATGTGAGCCTCAAGGGTTTGTATTGTGGTTCAATGGGAGGTAGTGTTTGTCAGCAGGTTGACAAGACAAAGTACAGTGATATAGTGATATGACTGTGACCTGTCAATCATGTGAGCCTCAAACAGAGTTGAGAACAAATCATACAGAAATTCTTACCTGTTTACTTACACTATACACAAAAATCACAAAAATAGAGTAAACTTACATTTGAAGACCATTTTATGTAAAAAATATGTAATATTTTAATAAATATGTAGTAATGAGTAAAATATGTAATATCAAACTTGAGTATAAGATCTAGATTTATGTGAATCATCAACATTTTTTGGTTATTAGGAAAGAACATTCATTCATAGTGTTCTGCCCAAGAGCAGGTCTTTCACTGCAAACTCATCATTCTTCACTCTTTCTTTAACTCAGTCGAAAGAATATCAAGAAAAAAATGTAATTACATATGAATCCGGACATTACTTATAAGTAATATCTTACTTGAGCATTGACATTATAGTGCTTAAAGACAAATATTAATCAAGTAAAAAAATAAGCCAGTTTGATCATGATGTATAGGTCGTACAGAGAACTGAATTTGCCTGAGTATGAAAATTTGCTCATTTGCATATTCCATATGAATAACAAACGAGCTATTCCTTTGTATGTAGGTGACTCTTGCTCTGAAGGGATTTTATTGGCTTACTTTTCTTTCTTTTCTTTAGTTTAACCTCTCCTGTTGCAGGTACTTTTAAGTGCCTTACAGGGACAAACAAAGACATTGAAGGTCTTTCCAGATGAATGATCAGTTCAATGTGTTGTTGTTATTAAATGCTGGGCCTTGGCAAAGAAGCCATTAGCATTCTTGTTCTCCAATATTTCTCTATGGTGGATCCAACAGGTAAAACTTCACAGGTTTGTACATGTCCTTCGTTCACTTGTTCATCTTTGTTGCATAGAGGACAATTTGGATTCGTGTAAATTTCTATTTTATATAAGTGTTTGACCAAATAATCAAGTTCTGTAAGCAGTTTGAATTTTGCTACTGCAGTTTTACGTTCAATGTTAGGGTCAATTTGTAGGCAATACAAACACTTAAGACAAGACACACATTTACATGAAACCAAGATGAATGTGATAGGGTAATTATGATGGTGTATAGGGCTATATGGTTCTTAAAGTTTCCTGAAATTTTTCTTACAGATGAAGAGAAAATCTACAAAGGAAATTGGGAATTGGGCATGGAATGCTTCATCCAAGTGAAAGAAGTTACTCCTAGATTGCAGCAGTGGATATCCTTAAACAAATAATTAAAAAAATTATAGAAAAAATAAACACTGTGAGAGAGAGGAGTTTGGAAGTTTTTTGTGGTAGGGTTACCAGCCCAGATGCACAACCACATTCCTCAGTGGATCGAGGATTTATTTTGGAGTTTCCTTCTCCTAGATGGGTTGTTAACCAAAGATTTGGAGTCCCATCTACCCCTTGGCTTGCAGGTTTCCTCTTCCTCCTTCTTTACCGTTGAGAATGTAGGAAGGTCAGTGAAGAGATGGACAGAACAACTGTGAGGCAAAGCAGGCAATTTTTGCCTAGCTTGTGAAGTGAAGAAGATGAAGATAGAAAAAATAATAAAAAAATAAATACTTTTTTATAATTTTCTTCAGACCCCTCTCCATTAGTTTGGTTTAATTTTTTACTCTGCTCGTATTAAAATACCATTTGTACATTAGCAATTAACTAACTAACTCATTGGCACTATCGAACCCATAGGTTCATAGCCACGCGGACATAAGCTCTCCATATATCCCTATCACGAACCTATGCTTTCCAATCATTCCACATATAATCTACTTCCCTCAAATCATAGTTAATGTTATTCTCCCACCTCGTTCTTGATCTACCAAATGGGCGTTTTCCTTCTGTTCTTCTTACAAGAAGCTTCTATGCACCTCTTTAATTTCCCATTTGTGTCACATGTCCTGCCCATCGCAGTCTATGGGACTTAACTATTCTTATTATATCTGGCTTCCTATAAAGACCATGTAGATGAGTGTTATGTAGTCTTTTGCATTCACCTGTCCATCTCACTTTGGTCCAAAAATTTTCCTAAGAACTTTATTCTCAAATACTCACAATCTCCTTTCCTCCCTTAAAGTAAGAGTCCATGTTTCGCAACCATATAATATAACTTTGACATGGGTTCCCTGAAGTAGTCACCGCCCAGAGAACCGAATGGGGGACTATTTGACCTCCGAAAAATTTTACCCCAGTGGAATACATGTCCGCATTTCTTGACGGTTATAATTTTACGGTGAAAGATCGTCCCTCCTTCAATCAAGGTACTTTTTTCATCTGGCTTATCACCTTCGACCAGTCTAGCATGGGTAACCCTATCAGCAGCAATGTTACTGCCGGCATAGCTCTCGGAATCATTTAAGCACGCAACTTGGAGAGAAGCATTAGCAATTAATAATATTTTTATATGCATTAAGTCATCTGTCTAATGGCAATGGAGGAGAGAGCAGGTGCTATTTTGTCAATCGCTTCATCAGCATAGCTACTTGGTTAGGTTACTAGCAGGCAGACTATAGCTACTTGGTTAGGTTACTAGCAGGCAGACTATAGCTACTTGGTTAGGTTACTAGCAGGCAGACTATAGCTACTTGGTTAGGTTACTAGCAGGCAGACTATAGCTACTTGGTTAGGTTACTAGCAGGCAGACTATAGCTACTTGGTTAGGTTACTAGCAGGCAGACTATAGGTAGTCATCATGGTTATGGACTTTGTCTAGGAAGTCAATTATACAACCACTGTTTCGGTCAAAGAGATCAATATAAGCAGAATTTTGTCTAGAGAATCAATGGTAAACTACCTTGGGATCAGCATATTCTACTTTTCAAGTATTTTTCAAGATTACCCAAATCAATGGCCAACATCTTATTTGGAATTCATTGGAGGACATCACTCATCACTCATCATTTTATGGAATTACATAAGTATCTTGCATTTATTAAGAATTGCATATTAATATTATTGAGAAAGCTTACAAGCCTCACCCTGTAAATCTCACGTGTGTTGATTCCCACTCTCCTGAAAGGTTGAATCTCGAGTGTTCCCCTAAGAATTTGGGCTGTCTTCCAGAATGTTCTGACCGTTGCTTATATAAGAGGATGTGAGGTTGGACAATCAATTAAGTCCAGCGAACCAGTGAAGCAATATCAAGAGTGAAGACAGAAACTGTGTTAAGTGAAATTATCAGCGAGGAAAAAGAACTCAGTGGTTATTATTGTGAAGCAAGAGACATTATTAGCAGCAAGTTTTTTTGTGAAGAATCAGTGAAATTTTGTGAATTAAATTAAGTGAATTTAAAAAATGTTCTGTGAACATCTGTTCCATTTAAATCTGACACACCTATAAAAGTGACAATAAGATACGACGACAAACATTTTAATACTCGTACTTCAAATACATGTAAGAAAAACCAGTTATGCAACTGTCATTAAATAGATACAATTAATAACACACTTTTGATAATACATAAAGAATACAATATCAAGAAAATAGATATTTGGAAAACGTAGACATTTTTAAAGAAGCATCAAATGGAAGAATGTTAAACTGCAACCCCCTCTACTAAATGATCATATGAAGCGGTACATGATGAATGATGAAGATAGATAGCAGTTCAAAAGCTTTCACAGTTTAAAATTATATTTGAGGGTGATAAGATCACTCAGCCAAGTTTGTATTAATCTAACTTATAAAGGTGCATGTAGCACGCCTGTGGTAAGTAGGATGTCAGGCTACACTCAAGACACCACAACAAATGTGAATTAGAGATTTAAAAGTTCCCTATTCCAGGACAGTTTTGCTGCTGTGTATGGAGCAGGCCAAGTTCAATTCCCAGTCAAGACAAGTTTTCTGGGTAAAGGCATTTTTATTTTGGAATTTTTCCTCACCTATAAGATAAATCACAGGAAACTTTAAGGCCAAATGATCCCGAAACATCATCTGGTCATCGTAATCATCATTATCATATCATAATATCAATGTTTAGTATGAATGTGTATTGAATGGTGTGTTTCGTATTAATGTTGTGTTGTCTTGGAGGAGGCCCTGACATTAAGCTGATCCCTCATTAAGAGAGGCCCTCCATGTTTTTGTGCAGTAAAAAAAAAGGATGTATGTGATCCATAGTTGTGACACTATAAGGCCCAGGTACCTATAAGGCAAGAAAATGGAATAAAATGTGTTAATGGAATAAAAAACAAAGTTCCCTATCCCACTGGGAATTGAATTTAAACTATTGAAGAGGAAAGTAGGGATGTACTGACCATGTCACAAAGATAGACATGACTGTGTGTAGCAATTGGATATCCTGGGACTTGAGGTTTACTTGTACTATATCGATAAACATTAATTTCCTTTGTGTTACATCAGTTTTTAAACATATTTAAATTACTATTTATGTTTATAATTTGAAAATGTTGATGGAACCTAATTAATTTATTAATCATTTATTAATACTTACAGAAACATTCTGGGTGCTTAATCGGGCAGCACTCTCTATGCCAGAAACAAGCATGGTGCTCATGAACTGAAAACAAAACAAATAACAGTAACTCTTTCAAATTAATAGATTGTTAGAATGCTACTCCTAACTCACTGGTGCTACTGAGCCTGGACATATCTCTATCCTGAGCTAATATTTTCCTATGTAATTTGTGTCTTTCAAAGCATGGCTAATGTTATTCTCTCACCACATTCTTGGCTTACCTATTGATTACTTTCCCTCTGGCTTTTTTACAGGAAGTTTCCATGCCCCTCTTTCACTCTCCATTTGTGCCATATGTTCTGCCCATTGCCATCTACAAACCTTACTTACTTACTTACTCACTGGCACTATCAAACCCGCAGGTTCATGGCCGCACGGACATAAGCTCTCCATACATCCCTATCCTGAGCTAATGCTTTCCAATCATTCCCTGTATAATCTACTTCCCTCAAATCATAGTTAATGTTATTTTCCCACCTCATTCTTGGTCTACCAACTGGGCATTTTCCCTCTGGTTTTCCTACAAGAAGCTTCCACGCAAGTCTTTCATTCCCCATACGTGCAACATGTCCTGCCCATCGCAGTCTACGAGACTTAACTGTTCTTATTATATCTGGCTTCCTATAAAGACCATGTAGTTCATTGTTATGTAGTCTTCTCCATTCACCTGTCTGTTCATCTCTCTTTGGTCCAAAAATTTTCCTAAGTACTTTATTCTCAAATACTTGTAATCTCCTTTCCTCCCTTAAAGTAAGAGTCCATGTTTCGCACCTATATAATATAACTGGTAGGATAATAGTTTTATATTTTTTCAGTTTAACGTTTTTTGAAAGGAGTTGGGACAGCAAGAGTCTCTGCAATGCATAATAGCATGCATTTCCAGAATTGAGCCTCTGTTTAATTTCTTTGTGCATCTCATTCCTATTTGTGATTATTGTTCCTAGGTATTTGATAATTGTTCTTATTACATCAGGGGAACTTGAACATTAAAGACATAATTTAATTTAAGAAAGAAAAATTAATGCTGCTCGAACTGGGACTTGATTCTGTACATCAGTTTACACCATCTGAGCACCGATAAGAATGTCATCCTTTCTTTCCACTTACAAAATTCTCATTCAGCTGTTGCTACCAACACAACTGATGTCTCAGAAATAATTTTATTGAGATTTATACATTACTTTTGAGCGGTAAAATATGCCTTGTGCTGGTTTGGGTCTCCATGGGGGAAGAAATTTTCTCGTGGAATTTTGGCCGGTATGGGACAGGTGCCCACCCAGCATTTTCAGGAATTTCGGTAGCTACAAAAAGTAGCAACTCCACGTTAAAAAAAGCTATAACGGCTGGGGGACCCGACCACATGTAACCCCTACACTGGCTAGATGATCATCAACCTCTTTTATTACCAGTAACACATGTGGATATGAGGCCAGCAGCCATCTGGTAGGTCAAGGGCCTTCTAGGCCTATCATGCCATGGAGTTTTGAATGGTGAAGCATCATATTTTAATGTTTTTATTTAAAATTAACACTTTCCAATCCTGGATAGAATTTAATTTAAAGAAGAAAAATTAATGCTTGAACCGGGACTTGAACTCCAGATCTCTGATTCTGTACATCAGTACGATACCCGGGCACCAATAAGAACATCAACATTTGTTTCCACTTATATAATTCTTGATTGTCCGAAGGCCGATAGCTGTCGCTACCAACCGCCAAATGATGTCATCTATTCAGAAGTATTTTTATTGAGAATTTATACATTACTTTTGAGAAGTAAAGCTACATATTTCAATGTTTTCATTTAAATTAATACTTTCCAGTTCTGGATAGAATTTAATGTGGAAAGTTAATTTAAATAAAACATCAAAATTTGAGTACATGTTACTCACTGCTATCTAGTTTTCTCCATTCACCTGCTTGTCTCTCTTTGGTACAAACATTATCATAAGCAATTTATTCTTAAATGCTCGTATTATTGTCGTATAGAGACCTTATAACTGGAAGAATCACTGTTTTAAGGAAATTGGTATAACAAAGAGTTGCAGCATATTGTTCCTACATAACTTAATATTTAATAAACTTATGATTTTCTAAAGCACTACCAATCTAGATTTGGTTTTTAAATATTATTTTTGGAAATATTCCATCATTATTGGATTTTTGTAGTTATTCTGAGTGACTTTCTAGCCATTGAATTGAAATGGAAGTCAATAACGTACTATACTTTTTACAACTAGCTGTTAAGAAGATAATTTAAACTTGTTGTGAATTTTAGGTTGATGGTATTTTTGGCTATCAATAGCTATTTAGAGTCTTGACACTTGATAACTGGGATGTGTTGCACTTACAAAGAGGATTAATTATTAAACAATTATACACATATAAAGAGTTGTGGTCTCCAAGTAGCGTGGGCTCAAGTTCGATCGCCGGTCAGGACAAGTTTCCTGGGTGAGGTTTTTTTAGGGGTATTCCTCACCTGTAAGACATATGTCAGGAAAGTTTAAAGCCCAAATGGTCCCCGAAAATCAAATGGCCATCATAATCATCATCATTTATATTCATTTTAGATAAAGTTTAGGATTTAAGCACTCTCCTGGCGCACTACTATCATCATCATCACCCATAATTTCATCGGGGCAGCCATAACCCCACACTCAGAAGTAGGATATAATTACGCCAATGCCAGGAGATAAAACCAGAAATGTCGAAATGACAACCTGGGGCATTGAATAAAAAAAAATAATATTAAATAATCTAAGACTTGAAATTATTTTAGACAGTGGTTTCAAAAATATATATTTCAAACATAGACAAGAAGTAAGCATTTAAAGTCTGGAAATATTAGGTGCAAACTAACAATTCAGCTTAAGAAAAATGTTTGGTTTAAGATAAACAAGTCATGAGGGGTGATCCCTATGCTTGTAGCCCTAACCCACTTAGGATTGTGGAGGAAAAAATTATTCTTACCTCATTTTTTCACATAGTCCCCTAGGAGATTAACACACTTCTCCCAGCAGTGCTCCAACATTTCTACAACTTCCTGAAAGAAGGGTTATCCAACCTCTGCAAAACACTGGTTTACGGACAGCATTGCCTCATTATCGGATGAAAACTTCTTCCCACGCAGGTGCTCATGAGTTTTGGGAATAGCTTGTAGTTGCTGGGAGCCAGATCGGTAGATGGTCCAGCAATCCAAAGCCTGCTGTTGAAATCACAGCCATTGCAACTAAGGATTTGTCTTGATTAAGAAGTGCCTTTCGACTTCATTTGCCATGGCATTTCTCTTTGATAGCATCTCGAAATTTATTAATCAAATCTGCCTGTTATTGTGGCTTCTCTCTGCAAATAGTCTACTATAATAACACCGTGGGCATCCCAAAAGACAAAGATCAGCATCTTGCCTGCTCATGGGAGCACCTTGAATTTCTTGAGGATCGGTGAACCATTATGTTTCCACTGCATACTTTGAATTTTGGTTTCAGGGTCATAGTGGTGGACCCATGTCTCATCCTTAGTCACATACCTCTCAATAAATAACTTTTTATGTGTTCTAAAATTAGTTAAATGTTGCTCACAAAGTACTGTCATTCCTGAGCCAGCGTCAACATTCGAGACACCCATCTAGCAGCCAATTTTTTCATGCCCAATTCCTTGTCCAAAATATTGTGCACATTGTGATATGAGAAGCCTGTTTCCTCTACTATGTCACTGAATGTGATTTGTCGATCTTGCAGTACAATATCATGCACTTTGTTTATGTTTTCTGGAGTAGTGACAGTTCTTGGAGGGCCACCATCATGTTCATCTTCACAGGAGGATCTTCCACATTTAAATGCACAAAACCATCTTTTGACTATGTCTTAAGACACAGCAGATTGCCCCAAATTTGTCATCATATCTTCATGAATTTGAGAAGGAGACATCACCTTCTTCTGAAGGTATTTTATAATAGTTTGTTTTCTTTGCTAACTGTCTCCATTCTGTACTAACACTGCACCTTATGTCTTTCAAACATCTGTTACGATCGAACACAAACATCCGCAGGCTTGCAACCTGGCATATTGCCACACATGTCAAAGGCTTGTGTGCTAAGAAATCAATATTTTTGTTCAACTAGAAATAGGTCAGGGCTACAGCATAGGGATCAGCCTTTGTAAATTTAATGCCTATAATATAGATATTGTAACGGACTTGTGATAATTAAAACATATAAAAAAGGGAAGTTATATCAGGATATCATCTTCGCGGAGAGAAGCAAGATCTGAGCTGAACATGTGGATAAGTTCTAGACATATTTTATTATACGTTTATGACACTATAAATAAAAATATAAAATACTTTGCAACTTACTTACTTACTTACTTACTCACTGGCACTATCGAACCCGTAGGTTCATGGCCGCGCGGACATAAGCTCTCCATACATCCCTATCCTGAGCTAATGCTTTCCAATCATTCCCTGTATAATCTACTTCCCTCAAATCATAGTTAATGTTGTTCTCCCACCTCATTCTTGGTCTACCAACTGGGCGTTTTCCTTCTGGCTTTCCTACAAGAAGTTTCCATGCACGTCTTTCATTCCCCATACGCGCAACATGTCCTGCCCATCGCAGTCTACGGGACTTAACTGTTCTTATTATATCTGGCTTCCTATAAAGACCATGTAGTTCATTGTTATGTAGTCTTCTCCATTCACCTGTCTGTTCATCTCTCTTTGGTCCAAAAATTTTCCTAAGTACTTTATTCTCAAATACTCGCAATCTCCTTTCCTCCCTTAAAGTAAGAGTCCATGTTTCGCACCCATATAATATAACTGGTAGAATAATAGTTTTATATATTTTCAGCTTAACGTTTTTTGAAAGGAGTTGGGACATCAAAAGTCTCTGTAATGCATAATACTTTGCAACACTTGTCAAAATGTAAGATATTTCATGGCGAGGGCAGCATCTATCAATGGACATAGTGGCACGTGAAATATTGCGGCGGTGGATTTTAACAATGAATTTTAGGCTTAGTGACAATAAGGTTTGTTTTACTTTGATATTAATTTGTCCATTAGGTTCGAATCACTCTTTGTAAAAGTCGCCTTGGCATGTGACTGCAGTAAAAACGTAGCCGATGCGTTAATAAAGGATACTAATCCTTCTAACATATTGACTGGATCCGCAAATAAAAAAAAAATAGCTGCAAATACAGGAACTGTGTCACAATTTTTTAACCCGCGAATAAGGAAACCGCGAATAAAGAGTTGTTACTGTATTTCAAACGTGAAAAAGAATCATAATTAATATGTACAATCAATCAAAGTTTAGATATTATGAAGTTAATTTTCTTGCTCTTAATGTCTCTCTCTCTCTCTCTCTCTCTCTCTCTCTCTCTCTCTCTCTCTCTCTTATTTTAAAAGAAACAATGTTAGCAAAAGATCTTAATATCACGAACAAGCACTTATTGGTAAATATTATTAAATTGTCTCTCTTCCATTTTTAGGAACAAACTTAACAAAATATCACATCATTACAGATACATGTGTTATTGAACATTTTTATTTTATCAAAACTCTTCATATTTGTTTTAGAAAACATAAAATCCAATGAAATTTATAATCTTTTTGGAAATAATAAAAAAGGAAAACCAGTGACCTTAAAGTTCAATTGTTACCACATAAAACATGTTAATTAAAGAGATTCCGAATAAAAATATTTAAATATATAAAATATATATCACTATCGTAAAGTGTAAAAAATTTCCCCTTTTATAACATGACATTATTTAGAATTTTTAAAAGTCAATAATTTAAAAAATTGTTAACATTTATGGAGGTTATATATAATGAGATAATATAAATCTACCTATGAAGGATATTGTTATAACCTGGATCGTTATAGGTTATAGGGTAGCGTCACAAAAGGGCAATTATTCTAAGATGCGATAAAACGTATTAAATTATACCTCATTGATTTTGCCCGAGCGGTTTTAGACAGGCTAAAGGTTGTGGAAAGTGAGAGTTCTATTTTTAAAGACTAACGGGACGTCTGTTGGATAAGATGAAAACATCTGAACACTGCAAACCTCTAAATGGTCATAGAATATAGGAAAACACCAAAAAATCAAAAACAACTTTATTTAGAACACCAACATCACAGAAGCCATATCCAATAACAAACAATTAATACTTTAACCTAAACAATACCGTTCATAGATTGGGTTGAGATGCTATGGAAACGCCATATTGGAGTGCGCCTAATTTGAATCCTATTAACACGATAGAGCTTATTTATTCAACTGTTGTTTGTCTAAAAGTTTTACTTATGAAATGATTAAGATGTTAAGTTAGTTATTTAACTTCAACTTTTTATTTCAACCTAAGGTCTTTTTATATTGCTAGTTTATGAGAAATAAATTATAGAAAGGTATATTTTCTATTTTACATTAACATCTAATCAAATTATAATCTATTATTTTAAGTTATTATCTTAAACTGTATATATTTGAAGTTAAATTGATTATTATCCATTATAGTAGTAGAAAATATTAATTATTACTCACACATGAAGGGGAAAGTATTCATAGTCCAAAGGAAGCAGTAGTAAATACTCCGTACTTGTCTCTCCCTCAGTCAGCTCTTTTTCCACAAAAATGCGAGTATATAATTGATTATTTTTACTTTCTCATTTCCAAACTTTGTAAGGAACCCAGCTTTCTTTGAACTTTCTAGATTGCCTAAATGTGTGGAATAAATTTGGTCCTTTTATTGCCAGATGGTACAGTTTGTTTACTGGTTTACATAATCTTACATAAATGTGTTTTCCATAGCTCTCACAACAGTACTTTGTCATGCTTGTAAACATCCTGGTTGGTTACGAAAACCGATATCTATCCCAGAATATTTTATTATACAATTATATTTGTTTGTTATTATTTAATTATATGTAGAGCTCTTTGTATGGATTTTAAAGTGATCCCACAACAGGCCCGGAGGCCCTTGAGGTAGTAGGAGGTTAAGGCTCCCACTTTTTCTACACAATCGGCACTTTATGTCAGCCGGGTTGTCGGCCCTGCGTGACGGCCGCCTTTACCCCCAGAACAAGCGTCTGGTACTCATTTCCGTTAGAGGCTGAGTCGACCCAGGGCCATAGTGTGTATGGATTTTAAGTACGATTAATTAGTACATTTTCCCACCTCCTAAAGCTGATATTAGGGTGGAAATACTGAATATGAACTAAATAAAAAATACCTCCCGCCTTCCGAGGTTGCCTAAAAGTATACATTCCCGAAGGCAAGATCTACGCTATCTCGTCTCCTTTCAGCTTTTTCTGTCGTGCAAGTAGGTAACTAATCCCGAGGGTGCAAGCGCATTTAGTATTGATAAGTTGGCTACCCCATGTGCTCCGACGTCACACCAAGATGGCGTCGTCTTGTCTACGTGTTGGTTGTCTACGTATACGTTTTTGGAAGAAATTTCCTTATAGGTTAGTGTTTAGTAATAATGGAAACTATTCTCACTCTAGCAAGTTCCCCATCTTCTTCTTCTTCTTTTTTGTTTTCCAAATGAGCCGGAGGCCTTTCCTCATCGTGGTTAAATATAACCTAATTGGTGTCGAAGTTCATTTTGTTTCGTTGCTTATATGATGAGATTGGCCTTGTAAACCATCTTAATCTGAACATAACATTTCCATTCTTATATTAACATAAGCTACGCACTCTTAAGCTAATCCAACAATTTGAACACTTTTCCTAGCTCCGACCTTATGTCCGTTTTTATGCATTTCTTTAAATGTATTTCCTCCTATCGTCTTTTACATATTTTTGTTCCTTCCTTCATTATATGATTATTTAATGTTGCTTATTGATGTTTGTTAGACACTTGTTGCACTGTATGTATTTATGTCTGCACCGTTCACTTTCACTTTTATCAGAATCGGGATGTTATTGCCTTAAGATTTTTATCACTTGTGATTTTATTCACTATACTTGCTGCTGCGATATGCTGATGGAATTGATGGCTGCCCTTCCTGCTCGTGAGACAGGGTCCGTGGCCATGTTGCTCCTTGCCTTCTTCTCCATTTGAAGTAATGGCTGGTCGTTGTGCTGTCTCGTTGCCAGGGGTAGTGGATCGTGTCCAGCTGCTGCCATTGAAGGTAGGCCTTTGTGAAATTCCAGACATTTGAATTAGGTTTTTTAGAGATCTAAACGGAAGGTATTAATGGGATTTCCTTGATCAACCTTTTAGATTTTGCTTTGTATTACTGGGTTGTATGTTATTTTATGATGGAAAGCCAAGGGTTTGTCGGAAAACAGATTAGAGTCGACGTTGATTGGAGATAGAGGGTTTATGGTTGACTTTCTGCATGAGCTATTTTATCCCTTTATGTAGCAGTTCGACCGAATGAGTTCGTCTACACTATTAATCGAAATAACTTCATATATTACATGTTTATCACGTAAATGCAAATACTACTTCTTACCGAAATTTAACCTTCACAAATATACATTAGTATCACACAATCTGAATTCCTGTCATCATTCCCCTGGGGTCCTGAGTTTGAGAGCATCCATTTCATTTTTATTTTATTATTGATGCTCTCTTGCATCTTACTTCCCTTTCCTACATTCTAAAATAGATGGCATCTCTATTCATATATTTTTTCGTCTCTGACAATGGTGTATTTTACCCAATGTCATCCTTAATATGTTAATTTAATTGGCAATACCTCGTAACTGATGAAGGTTTAACAAGGTTTTAACTTTACTTCTTGTTTCGTATAAACTTATTCTCTGATTGTTGCCTTATCGTACATATGTGTTTAACCTCCCGTATTTTGTTATCTCCTACTTCTTATTTCTGTGGTTTCCTTCATTTTTATGTTATTTGGGGCCGATTTTTAATTTACTTTAGACTGCTTATAGTTACTTTAACTTATCTACATTACATTATGTGTTTAACATCTCATTTTATGTAATCTCTCTTCGCTCTACTTGTCAATCGCTGAATCGTGTGTGTGTTTTTCCCCAACTATAACTCTGATCCCTCTAGGGTGCATTTGTATTCGTTGTTCCTTTGCTAGCATTTGTTGTCTATCCGTTTTTGACCATTTTCTACCTATATGTATCTCGTTTTCTGTCTGCTTTGTTTCTACTCTTGTTTTTACTTTCCACTTGTTCCTACCACCTGTGGATTTCCTGGCATCATCATCTTCTGTGGAGGTCCCAGACAGCTCGTCGAACGAATCGCCTCAATGATGTACTGAAGGAGGTCCCTCCCATTCCAAGGGGGCCTGAGATTAGTCGACCGGATCGCCTCAAGGAAAGGGATTCATTCCCTAATTTGCCAAAGGGGACCGAGTCCCGTCTACCTCATTTACAATTGTGCTTCCCGTTTCATTTCATGTTCATGTTAGCAAGGTCGTCGAGCAGATCGCCTCATGACACATTGAGGGGCTTATCTTCCTATCCAAGGGAGTCCGAGGTAAGTCGAGCGGATCGCTTCAAGGAAAGGTTTCATCCTCTAACCTGCCAAAGGGGACCCAAGTCCCTCCTAAATCGTTTCCAGCTGTGCTTCCCAAGTACTGTTTCGTGGGACTTCTGTTGGATAAGATGAAAACATCTGAACTCCGCAAACCTCTAAATGGTCATAGAATATAGGAAAACACCAAAAAATCAAAAACAATTTTATTTAAAACACCAACATCACATAAGCCATATCCAATAACAGACAATTAACTTTAACCTAAACAATACCGTTCATAGCTTGGCTTGAGATGCTATGGAAACGCCACATTGGAGCGCGCCTAATTTGAATCCTATTAACACGAGAGAGCTTATTTATTCAACTGTAGTTTGTATAAAAGTTTTACTTATGAAATGATTAAGATGTTAAGTTAGTTATTTAACTTCAACTTTTAATTTCGACCTAAGGCCTTTTTATATTGCTAGTTTATAAGTTATAAATTATAGAAAGGTATATTTTCTATTTTACGTTAACATCTAAGCAAATTACATCTATTATTTTTAGTTATTATCTTAAACTGTATTACTTGAAGTTAAGTTGATTATTATCCACCATATTAATTATTACTCATACATGAAGGGGGGAAATATTCATGGTCTAAAGGAAGCTGTAGTAAATAATTGTCTCTGCCTTCAGTCAGCTCTTTTCCCAAAAAATTGTGAGTATATATTTGATTTTTCTTACTTTCTCATTTCCAAACATTGTAAGGAACCCAGCTTTCTCTGAACTTTCTAGATTGACCAAATGTGTGGAATAAATCTGGTCCTTTTATTGCCAGATGGTATAGTTTGTTTACTGGTTTACATAATCTTAGATAAATGTGTTTTCCATAGCTCTCATAATAGCATTTTGTCATGCTTGTAAATAACCTGGTTGGTTACGAAAACCAATATCAATCCCAGGATATTTTATTATGAAATTCTATTTGTTTTTTATTATTTAATTATTTGTAGAGCCCTTTGTATGGATTTGAAGTATGATTAATTAGTACAGATGTAGATGCAAGGATACACATGTTCTTAGCCAAAGATACAAGGGTTTGTCTGACTCTATCCCCAAGAATGTGCTTGATACAAATTTTACAGGGAAATGATTTATTCTTTTTTTATGAGTCAATCAAAATGTACACACACACACACACACACACACACACACACACACACACACATATATATATATATATATGCATGAACGACGAATATATATGTGTATGTATGTGCCAGCATAACTCTTGAAATCCTGGAGCAATTTCAAATAAATTTGCTACACATTTTAATTAAGATGAAGAAAAGTGACTGTAATGGGTAATAGACCCTTAACACCCTATGGTGGGGGAAAGATTGAAATTGAAAAAAAATAGACATCAACAACCTATATATGTTCAAGCATAACTCTACCTCATGGAGTATTTCCTTCGCAAACAAAGGGGAGTACTCCACGTACAAAATAAATGGCAAATTGGCAGGAGAAACAATTTTAGACCTATTGTTACACCCAGCCATGAAAGTGTTGCCACATGCGGACAAATATTGGTGTAAATCTCGGAAAGCACATCATGTGCTATCGATCCCCGATGCACATAAAGACTTAAAAGAGTCGTTAGATCATCAAATTCGCCAAATGTATTGTATTTAAGATAAATTAAATCTCATAGTGATTTATTCCTGTAAAAGTTCAATCTTTGTATTTTTTTCAGTTCAATTAGGCTATCCTAAATTATATAGATCACTCTTTTCCCCACTTTTGGATACTGGTATTTATTTCATGATTGCTGTATGATGTGGAAATGATTTATGTCCCACTGTTAAACCAGCTGGAAATTTACCAGTTAGTTCAGAATCTATAATACCAATGGTACCTGGCATTATACTATCATACACTAAAGTACTACCATTTGAGTATGATACCTTAATTGGTTTAATTGAAAAATCATCCTGCAATGATATTGTTGCTAAACCTTATTCATAATGGGCGAAACTGGCTGTGCCACTCAACGAATTATTAGCCTCAAAACTTGCAGATATCCCAACTGGTTGCATCAATACTTCGCATTTTATAACACTTGCACAAGGAAATCCAGATAACATATGAAATTCAGCTGGTGTCATATAATACGATAAACAATTCATATCAAAATATGTCAATGGTGTAATCAATTGTTTACCAACAGATATACTGTGTGTAGTAAAGTCATATTCTTTGTATGGGTGTCCCAAGGAGGTAAATTGTACAACTTTTTCAAAATGTAAATATTGAACACCAGAATTTCACAATTTAAATCTCTGGAAATTTCCCGCAGGCGTACTACCACCGCTGTGAATTCGTATTGCATCTGGTACACCTCCACCAGATAGACCACCTGGATCACTAACGTTGCTAGTAATACCACCAGTGTCGGTATCCTAATGTGTATCCATTGTCTCTGGTACAGCTCTTGTCGATGCTGTCAAACTAGATTCTATATCACGTCCTCCGCTTCCTCCACCTACGGATTGAGTTCGTGGGTGCTTGTTGATATGAGATGGACCTTGATCTGGATTGTAGTTGGCACCAACCTCGGTTAATTGTTGTGTATATCCACTTTCAAATGGATCCACTATTCGCGATTCACTTTGTGGTACACTACATTTGCGTTTATGAGCAAAATTAATTTTTCTTATTGCACCCAATTTTTAAGAGCTGTTGACATAGGATATTGTTGTCCAAATCAATGTCATAACAAATATTTGGTTCCTAATCCTAAACAGTTTGATATGTAGATTATTAAATGTTACACTAAATGAAAAAGATTTAAAATCTTATAGAATACGATCACATTTTAAACAAAGTTAATTTAAATGATTTTGGAAATGAAATATATATATATAAATAAATTGAAGAAATTCTGACACAAAAAGTATTAAAAGAATATCACCCTGCAATCTGATTCAAAGAAAAGAGAACAATGAAAGTAAATTACTTATCATCCTGAAATACATAACAATTTTATTTTAATTTCAAGAAATTCGATATAACATTAGCACCGATAAATAAATTTAGCCTTGGTAATCTATTAATAACCAATAAGAAAGTGAATAGTAAAAAGTGATAGTAAAAAATCTGGAATTTATCAAATTAGTTGTAAAGACTGCAATAAAGTACGGTATACATAAGAAAAAAAAAGAAAAAGAAATTTCGACACTCGAACAAAGGAACACTTTAGAAATATTAAAAAATGGTGAAACTGAAAAATCAGCTATTGCAGCAATAGTTTATTGGAGAGTCATAAGATTGAAAAAAGGTTAAACTTCTAAAACATTTGGAAAAAACCTTTGGAATTGACAGTTTGGGAAAATATATATTCAGAAGAACAAATTTAGATAATGAATTTTGAAATTCCCGACGAACGGGACTAGATCTCGAGGTTCATCTGATCAACGCCAGATGGCAACATTATAGATGAAAATTCCAACAAATATCGAGTAGTCATAATGTTGGCTGAAGATAAGAGGGACCCCTCTTAAAAATTGCAGTTTCCACGTTGAAAAAAACATAAAGTATGAGGTAAAATAAGATGCGACTCTTTCATTCAATGAATTAAGTACCTCATAATGTTATTTCTCATATTTAACTATGACCGAAATTATCTTCATAATTTTCTAGTGAATGTTGCATTTCCACGAAGAAATTGGTGCATGCCACTAGGTCCGCAGGTTTTAGGGCTTGTAGTAACTGCTAATGGTAAGATTGCATATGAAGCCGCTTTCGTAGAACTCTCCATAATGTCACAGTTAGGCAATTGTAGTTCACGACTAGCAAGCCAAACCTCTGATCTTCTCAATTCATTCATTTGGTGTTCGTGGACGTCCTAGACTTTTCCTTTTACAGATACATCCAGTTGTTTCTAACTGTCTATACCATCGATAGACACTCTCATCTGTTAGGATCAATTCCAAATTTCCGTCGGAAAACTCGCTGCACTGCAACAATGGAACCACCTCGCAAATTGAAACAAGGCGTATAACTTCTGTACAAGAGCCGCCATTTTCACAAATTTAACTCTGTGATGCAATAATGACAAGACTCAAATTACTGCATTACACGATATGAAACTTTCACAGTTTTTCTTTCATTGTAGCAAATAATCACTCGCCCACTTTCGTTTGTAAAACTATACCAACTACTTAAACCCTGTCCATCATTTTGAAATACAGTGTATATATATATACTCTATATTGGGATATATTGAAAAAATAATTTTACAAATTTCAAAATGCACAGGATCTGAAAAGTTTCACTCTGGCCTCAAATGAATGGAACAAAATTTATGCAAATCTGATAATTTTTCACTGACGTATAACCTCTTTAAATATTTTAAAACTTTGTAAAAACTGCAAATTGTGAATTTCTGGAATGTTACCATATAACGTCCAATGATTGAGTATTCTGTAGTATTCTGAAAAGGAAGTAATCACTGTTCCCAGATCAATGGACAGTACAAAGTATAAGCGAGGCATTTTTTTGTACAGCCAGAGCCATAGCTTCTTTGAAGAGGGAATTATGAACTTTATATACAGATGGAACAGTGGTTATGTGATGAATTGTGCATTAGAGATCACCTATGGGCCTTTATCACAAAGCATGAAGTTTGTGTTTGGACTGTTGTGGTGTCCAGTATATGTAGAGTGGTTAGTGCTGGCAGGCCTGTCCTTGATAAATGTGTGTTTTATGAGGCTTGAGAAATGTTTTGACATTCCTATTCGGCTTGTCTCTTATTCTTTTATGAAACATATGTCGATGAAACTTATATTATCACTAATTAAGATAATGGTGAACCTTTACTGACAAGAATTAATAAGACTTCATCAGCATTACAGTAATTGTATTAACTTTTTCGAAAGTACATTGGTGTACAGCAAATTGGTTCAGTTTATTTAACTAAAATAATTATCACAATATATTCCATAAAATATTTATAAGATAATATTGCAGGAAAATGTCACGTTTAATATATATCATTTGGCACAGTGTTTCCTTCAGAATAATATATACATTTATTTATTTAGGTGTTTGGAATGTATGCTGTCTAGTGATGTTTATGATTGTAATTTTAAACTTAACAATGTCATCTCAAAACCATATCTTACAATTAGATCTTGGGCTTTTATAGGTCTACTGTAAATGACGTGACTGTAGACCTAGGATAATGGATTCTACATATGTTACAAAGATGACATTTTAAATGTTGTTATGTTTATATAGTTTAGATTTTTAGGTCCATTTGAAGATAATCATTAAAGTAGTAAAAGGATTAGCAGACACCAAAATGGAATACATTAGGGACTAAATTAACTCTGAGGTTTACATCTGCAAATTCTTTCACAAAGACACCGAAATTATTGTAGGACAATTGAATTAGAATTAAAAAGTATTCCAATGAATGAAATAAAAACATACCATATATTATATACCAGACTTCCATCTTTCTATTTATTCGAATATTTCTTTCAGATTCCTCTATTTCCTTAAACATTTTACATTACTAATCATTCAAGATAAAACTGGTATATATTACCTACTATCAAGTAAGATATCTGTAATGTTTCATTATTTTATTATTAGTTTATTGTATTATTGTTATATTATTATTTTAGTAACTATAATGGGAAATATTTTAGAAGAAATCCTAAATGTAGGGCGATATTTTATGTAATGATACTCTAATATCTAATCATTATAATATCGTCGTGGTGACTGCAATAGATCGTATGTCACTAAAAAATAAGAATTGCATTTTATTGCATCATCATAACTAGCATTCACCATTGCACAAGCCGAAAATGGTTCTATGTCATCCAGAAATAATATATAATATTATAAGATAATTTTAATAATCACCTTAAATATATTATTAATATTTGTAGAGATAATCGGATTTTTTAGCATACTGAAAAGTTAAAAAAAAAATGGCATTCAACCTTTTGCAGTTACCACGATATACAGAACAAGTATTCTACATAATACAATTAAGTTCAAATAACGTAACTAATAAACTCTCCTCATTTTAATAATGATGTGTAGAAAGGTACTTTATTTATATAACATCCACTATTTAACATACTATTTTTTATGTGGAAGATCCTGTAGTGATAATGTGTTTATTATAAAGAGACTAATTGAAAAGAGAAGAGAATTTAACCTGCCAACATATTTATTATTCATTGATTTTGAAAAGGCCTTTGGCAGAGTAAATAGATCTATACTATGGGAAATAATGAAGGAACGAGGATATCCACACCATCTAATAAAATCAGTCCAAGGCTTATATGAAGAAACTAAAGTAGTGATAAAAACTGATGGAAAAATGTCAGAAGAAATTTTAATAAATCAAGGAGTTAGACAAGGGTGTAGTCTATCGCCCACTCTTTTCAATATATATATCGACGACATTATGAAACAATGGAAAATTATAATGGACAAAGGCCCTAGATTGAACAATAACTCAAGTATTAATAACTTACTTTTCGCCGATGATTTAGTCTTACTACACCATGATGAAGATCTGTTACAATTGGCTGCTTACAAACTAAATGCAATATGCAGTGATTATAAATTTAAAATTTCAATAAGTAAAACAAAAGTAATGGCATTTTGTGGAAGAAATACTCTGC
Source organism: Diploptera punctata (assembly GCA_030220185.1). Taxonomy (NCBI): domain Eukaryota; kingdom Metazoa; phylum Arthropoda; class Insecta; order Blattodea; family Blaberidae; genus Diploptera; species Diploptera punctata. The sequence goes on from JASPKZ010006822.1 coordinate 1,676,639, forward strand.
GTGCAAAAATAGTAATTAGAGACGAAATTATTGAACAATTATCCCACTTTAAATATTTAGGATGTGACATCAGCTATGGGTATGATAAAGATATTGAACACAAAACACATCAGTTTCAAGCTATTTGTGGTACAATAAATAGAACATTGAATAATAAAGCCCATAAACAAACAAAATTAAAATTTTATAAAACAATGCCTGTCCCTGTCCTTTTGTATGGGAGTGAATCTTGGATTATCACTACCAAACAAGAAAGTAAAATCCAAGCAACCGAGATGAAATTTTTAAGAAGAGTAAAAGGCTGCACTAGAATGGACCAGATAAGAAACGAGGATATCCGTGAAGAACTGCAGATCTACTCCATAAAAGAAAATATATTTAACAACAAGATACAGTGGAAAGAACATGTAGAAAGAATGGAAGAAAGTAGATTACCAAATAAAATCTTGCATTATTTTCCAAGAGGAAGAAGAGATGTCGGACGTCCTCGGAAGAGATGGTCTTAGATCTATTAGCGAAGACGGAACAGGCAACTCTTGCCTAAACCCGGAAGTGAAGAAGAAGACTATTTTTTATGCTGATTTTCTCTGTTTACTATTATTTTCCTTAAAATTACCTTGAGTAATCTATTTGTATATATTTAGTAATAATTGCATGTGGAATTTTACATAGTGTTATATAGAATAATTCAATGACAACATTTTCATATTCAAAATAAAATACAGGGTTTTTGTGTTCCAGAAAATAAGTAAAATCTGTAGTAAATTGGTTTTGCAGTTATGAAGCTTATCTACAAAATATATTTACTGAAACATGATGTCTTCCATCGATAGTAATTCTGCCCGAGGGCAGGTCCTTCACTGCAATCATAGCATTTTCATGCAATGCTTGCAGCTTTACTAGGGAATTGTAGGTGTGGCAGCTTCCCGTTGCTTTACACACCGGTGAAGGATGATGATGATGATGATAATGATAAGGATGATGATGGCCATATGATTTCGGGGACCGTTTGGGCCTTAAAGTTTTCCTGACATTTGTCTTACAAGGTGAGGAAAAACCCCGATAAGAACCTCAACCAGAAAAATTGACCCGACCGGGGATCGAACCCGGGCCCGCTGCGTAACAAGCCACAGCGGTGGACCATGGTATCTTAAGACAAGTTTAAATACAAATAATATATAACTCATATCACATAAGTACCAAATGACTTGCCAAACATGGAATGTGACAAAGTTTTTTTAAACAGAAATTAATTCTAATTGAGGGTGACTGATATATCAGGTACATATTTTAATATTTTAAAGATCAATTGTGATTTACAATAAATTTGAGAAGTATTGATACTTTAATTATGATTATATCCTCTTTCTGTAACACACACACACACACACACACACAGTATTTATAAGCAACTGGTGCTGCTTACACCATGAAGCGAAGGTTTCGGGCCGCAAGGCTCGAGCCAGAGGTCTTGAAGTTATTTACAAGCTGCTTGGCTTGCATTTCTCTTAAACGAAAAGTGGTTTTGTGCATCGCTTTGGGCGCCATTATGAAGGAAAAGTGGATTTTGAAGATGCACCATGTTGTATCTTAAAGAAGGAGATGTTGTATGCACCTACCATCTTGTAGTATCAGTGGATAGTTGGGTTCCTTCTAGATGTCCTGGTTCAATTTAATTTGCCACAGCTGTGAGGTTCCCTTCAGGGGAACAGAGTGAAGACTAAAAAATGGTTACCACTTAAATAAAAACACTGAGTAATTTTAGAAGTGTAGTTTCCTCTTTATTCACACTTTCATTTATTTTAATCTACTATGAAACTTGTATATCATCACTTTAATATCATCCATTATATAATGGTGGTACTAATTACTATTTGAGATTCAACTGTCACAAATTATACCATTCAAAAATCGTTTATTTCGAATTGAAATTAACTGCACATATGTTAAACTTTGTGGAAATCAACGAAAAGCTACCACGCCTATAATTTCCTAGTAAAGCTGCAAAGCATAGCATAACATGAAAATGCTATGATTGCAGTGAAAGACTTGCCCTTGGGCAGAATTACTATGGATGGATGGATGTTAAACGTCATATGTACTAATGTGATGCACTTTTTCTTCATTTATAAATAAAGTTGTACTCAATATTACAAAAATCATGAGCGGCCATTATTATGGAGAACTTGTCGCTATGACATTTTCTAGTGCAATGTTCAGATTCAGAAATATTTTCTTCCCATAATCCACTATTCCAATTAACACATTCAAATCTGATTGGTTAACCAACTAGGCCTATGAATGCTATTGGTTGACTCACATTCATGTTATCCAATCGCTTCAGAGTAAATGTGGCAGTTGCTATTTCAAACTCCTCTAAAATTCTTAACTGATTGTAGAACTTTGTAGAACCACATAATATTCTCAATAATAACACTTTCTTATATGATATAAAAATATGAATTTCTCAATATTCATACTTATGACATTTTAACTGATTTTCCTTGAATATAAAAAATTAAAATATTATATATATATATATATATATATATATATATATATATATATATATATATATAATGAATAAAGTAACCCCTATTATTATCAAATAGGGTAAGTATTCGGCTTTACTCTGTTTCAATCAAAAGCTTGTGGGTTGCCATAATTTGGCTTGCAAGCGATCTCTAGTGTGCATGGATGGAGTAAAATGATTTGTAAAGGAGATGAGCGTAACTTAATAATAATAATAATAATAATAATAATAATAATTAATAATAACAATAACTATAATAATAATAATAATAATAATATACACAGCTAAAAGAAACTTATATATTGAACACCCCTTATGTTCATATCAGTAAGGTATGATTGTGTTTAGGATACAGAATGACCATAGTTATGGTCCAACTTACATCTGTAAATGTATATCTTGTGTCAATATCTTCCTCAGCCTGCTTCTCAGCATCTTTTTGTTTTTGTTCTTCTATTTGTTTATCTCTCTCTTTTATTTCTTCTTGTATTAAATCTTCATATAGAAAATAATCAGCAGTACGAATAACTGAAAATAAAATATAATTGCTATAATTGTGTAACTATTTCTAAATTGTCTTTAATCCAAACAACTTGTGGCGACATCATGAGGCATTCTCCCGCCACAACCGGCCGTCAACAGATGGCAGCACTCTGCAGCCGCCCTAGACCAACCAGACAATCTCACGCGCTACGAGATCACATGCATCAGTAGTAGCTCAACGGATCTCTTGACGAGTGGTCGTTTTATTGTAGTGTTACACAATAAAAGCAAATTAATGTAGTGAATAGTGTCTTATACTTGCACGCTATGACACAAAATCCTACAACTGGTGTGACTCCGACATGGAAAGTCTACAACAACAACTGCAAACCTGCTACAATAGCATCGCGCGTTATAACAGCAAATTTAACATCTGGACCCATGCCTCCACCCCTCGGGATACCTCGGTCAGAGACCATACTCCCAAGTCCCAGATACTTGTCCTCCCTTAACTATCGCGTCCACGTTCAAAGTTCTCGGCAATAAAACCAACATCTCAGGGAGAAGGTGTTGGAGTCGCAACTTCAGGGAATGTGCTGAGCTACATAGTAAATCAGGTCGCTCATTTCTGACGACCCCACAGTTGGTCCACGGACTCCTCGAGCCTAGCCGGGAGGACTGCTGTCACAGATCCACCGACCATTCCCCTGTTCTACCTGTAGGGACGCATCCTGCAGCCGTTGTGAGACCGGCTAGGGCTTGAGTCCACAAGCCCCGCAGTGTGAGACTTTAGTACATCCAGGTGCTCATCAGCTGGTGGCCCCACAGTTTGTCCAAGAACCCGTACGCTTAGCCTGGAATCAGCATAGTTACTCCCCTCTGCTGCACTGGTCCGAGCCCTACCCTGGTCTGCCCCAGGGACGTGTCCTGTAGCAAATTTAATAACAGACAAACGCCGCCATGGATTGCACTCAACAGGTCAGTACTAGTGTTAACCGTGTGAGTGTAAATCTACCCGCTTTCTGTCCCGCCAAACCGACGGTCTGGTTCGCCCAAGGTAAAGGGCAATTTAGTATATCAGGCATCACGCAAGATTCAACTAAATACGCGTATGTTGTATTGAACCTCGAGTCGTTTTGCAGCCAAGGTCGAGGACATAATTATTAACCCTCCAGCGCAGCGAGCCTACCAGTTCCTGAAATCAGAACTGATCCGCTGCCTCTCCATATCCGAGAAATAACGAGTGAGACAACTCTTAAAGGAAGAGGAGGTAGGTGATAGGAAACCCACCCAGTTCCTCCGATTATTTGCCGCCGCCAATCAGTTCCGACAGCAAGTGCAAGCCATTCTTCAAATACAGGCCGAGCTTTCACTCGACAGAGTCGCTAAACTGGCCGATAAGATTATAGAAATAACACCACCAACGCTCCTCCACCCGGCCGTTCATGCAGTGCAGCTCGGATACCACAACAGTCAAATCAGTGAACTGAGTAAACGCTCTGACCAGCTGGCGCAACAAACAGACTTCATTTCGCCAGCGATCCCGCTCCCGTGGACAACACCGCCGCTCTAACAGCCTGATTTCACAACCAAACTCCACAGACGATAGCTTCTGCTGGTACCACCGAAAATTCCGCGACCAGGCGCAAAAATGTACACCCCCTTGCAAATTTTTTAACGAACGCCACCGACAGCCTGTGATTGCGGTGAACGGCTGCCGTATTACCGGAAGCCGCCTCTTCGTCACAGACAGGAACAGCAGGCACAAATTTCTCATTGGCACCGGATCCGATCTATGCAGTTACCCGCGACGCCTCCTACAAGAACATCGCCGACACGCGGATTATGAACAGGTCGCAGCCAACAAAACTTCCATCAAAACATACGGCGCTCTGCCAGTGAGATTTAACCTTGAGCTACGACGAGACTTTACGTGGAAATTTGTCATTGCAGATCGATATTCCAATCATTGGGTCAAAATTTCCTTTCCCACTTCCATCTACTTCCAGACTGTAGTAACAGGCGTTTAGTGGATGGCTTGTCCTTACCCACCCTCCCGTCACCCACAACCCAACCTAGTATAAAAACTCTAACTATCCTTACTCCATACCACATCATTTCATAGTTCCCTGATCTAATCCGACCCGCCGGAATGCCTGGAGAAGTCCGCCACAACACAGTACGCCACATCAGAACCACTCTAGGACCACCCGACTTCTACAGACCACGCCGACGTGTCCCAAACCACTTCACCATCGCAAAGCAAGAATTCGACGCCATGCTTCAGGAGGGAGCTCGATGTTCGGAAGAACCATTGGCATCAGCTTTGCATTTAGTGCCAAAGAAGGACGGAGGTTGGCGCCCGTGCGGAGACTATCGTGTGCTGAACCCCCAAATCATCCTCTACAGATATCCCACTCGTCATATCCACGTTCTCCCTCATCAACTACACGGTTGTAGGGTCTTCTCCGTCATCGACCTTGTAAAAGCCTACACCCAAATTCCCGTCAATCCCCAGGACATACAAAAAAACAGAGATCATCACCCGTTTTGTCTCTTTGATTTCCCCTTCATGACCTTCGGGTTGTGAAACGCTAGACAAACATTCCATAGATTCATTGACGAAGCTCTGTCCGGCTTAGACTTCATATTGAAGAAGTAATTCTTTTCCCATGGTGTGGCGATGTTTTGAAGCAGCTAACTCTCTTCATGCCCGATGTTTTAGTAACATTTTGAAGGATTGGTGTTCCAAAAAGAATTACTGGTTCAGGTTGGGTTTAATTTTCGGTAGAGCTGTATTCTCTTCTTAGGGTGGGAAGTTGGTACACTGGATAGGAAAACACTTCACAATCATAAAAAAATGTTTCTTGTAGAAATAATTACAATTGTATTCACTTTGTAGGTTCCCAGCAGATTAAGTAAAAGTAGGTGGTATTATTCTTGACCATCAATTAAAATACATTATTTTCTTGTCTGGAATCAATTATTCTTGTATTAAATATTACATTTTATCTTGAGAACTCTTCTTGCTTCTATCTTTGTGGAAAATTATATGCAGAATGACTAGTATAATTATTTTATAATTTTAAAGAACATTATTACACCACATGATGGTAATTTAAATTCTATTGGTTAATAGGCCATTAAATACAAGGTTTAAATTTGATTTGTTAAATCAAAAAGTTAATTGTTTTAACATCCAATCAGAGTTTAGTTTACTTTCATTTAAAAATATGAAGTTAAGCAGGTGTTCTTATTACAGTTATAACAGAAAGCTTTATAATTCTGACAACAATGACTTAAAACAATTTTAAAAGCATTCTTTAGAGAGACTGTTATGTAATACAATTTCTTTAATTGTTATTGAGACATTTTTATTCAACAATAAACAATAATGAATTATTTAGATGTTTTTTTCTTTATTTAAGTTATATTTAAATATTAAAAGAATTTTAAAATATAAAATTATTAACTTAAACTTTCATATTTATTATGATATTAAAATCCTGCTTTAATATTTCCATACAACGACGACATCCTGATCTTCTCCAAATCGGGAGCCTACTAGGTGCTCTACAGGTTACCTTCCTCGGATATACAGTCTCAGCAACAGGCACACGACTTTTGTCAGACCGTATCACAGACCTGCAAGAGTTTCCACAAGACAGCTCAAGACATGAGACGATTCCTGGGGATGATGAACTTCTATCGCCGCTTTATTCCATCACCAAGTGCCGCTGAACGCAGCCATTCCCAGCCTCCGAGGATCGAGCCCGATCCAATGGACGGAAGACTTGACTAACAGCTTCGCGTCTTGCAAAGCCGCTTTGGCAGAAGCAACACTTCTGGCACACCCAGACCCAACAGCAACATTAGGTCTCTTCACAGACGCTTTCAGCACAGCTTTAGGCTCCAATCTCCAGCAACGACAAGGAGAGCGATGGACACGGCTCGCCATCTCTTCCAAGAAGCTGACCCCGCGGCAGGTCACCTGGCCTGCGTGTTACAGAGAACTATTAGTAATATACGAAGCTGTGCAACATCCCTTCACAATGTATATAGACCACAAAAACCCCTGACCTAAGCCTTCCAACAGCGAAGAGACAAGCTTTCGTCGGTGCTATTGAACGAACTGGCATTCATTGCTTCCCCGTTAAGTCGGGCAACTGCAGAGGCAATCAAAGAACAAGTGCATCATATACAGTAGCACAACCAGCAAGTTATGCATTGAAACACTGACTTGATTTTGAAACAAGATGGGGTTTTGCTACATTTGCTTCATGACATCCATTGTCATCTCAAGCTGTAATTTGCAGTCATTGGATTAGTTGTGCTACTGCAGATGACACTCCTATGCAGTCACCTGGCTTAACCTCATGCGTTTTATGGGGCTGCATCAAAGATCATGTATATATATATATATATATATATATATATATATATATATTTGTCATTTGGCAATGAAGGCAAATATAATATGAAAATAAAAATGAAGGCTTGAGTCGGGATTTGAACCCGAGTCAATAAACTCTGTACGTTTAGCGCTCTAACATACATTTTTCTTATATATGTAGTATTCTCAATTCACACAAGAGCTGAATGTTTATGTTCGAATACTTGGGTAGTTCAGGTCATTAGAGCGCTAAATGTACAGAGTTTAGAGACTCGAGTTCAAATCCCGACTCAAGCATTCATTTTTCTTTTCATATATATAGCTCCTATGCCCAATGGTTTAACAGAAATCTTATAAGAAACCTAAATATATTTATTGATATTGACTGTAGAATTTTGGTACATGTGTGGCAAGAACCAAAATACAGGACATCACCAGAAGTACACACGTCAAATTTGGAAATATTGTGCATATGTTGATGTACTGTTCTGCCATAAGTATTGCACTATTATTAATGTTTAAAATTCGGAGGAGACATTTTAACATTATTATAAATTATAATGGGAAGTAATATTATTAGGTTCTTCTTAATACATAAGGTGAATCTATCCTCATTTTATCTCATAGATCAAAACAGACTCACCTTATTTATTATATGAATACTAGCTGATTACCCGGTGCTGCCTGGGTATTTAGTTATCTCAATCTTCTTTGCCAGCAAACAGCTTAGTGACCCCAAATAATATGGTTTCAACATCAGTCTCATCATTTTAGGAAATTATTCTATCATCCCTCCTCGCCATTGGGGTCTGAATTTCTTCTTAAAGGACATCAGGGGTATGACTATTCAAACTGTGGATTCAACTCTAAAATAGGTTGTTTTCTAATATCACCTTCACTCACCGCCTAAGGGTGCAAGGGGTCACACTTAGGCTTAAATGTCAACCAACCAGATTAGCGTTCCTGAAAAATTTGGATCTGAAACTAATCTCGGTGAATATGGAATGTTATTTTGTTGTTATATGTTAATATGTTCCATTCCTAGATAAATTAATAAATAAAATTAACGTCTGAATCGGGAATTGAACCCCTGCTGAGGCATTAAATTTTATTTTTTTTAAATTAATTTGTCTAGGACTTGAACTTTTTAAAATACATATGATATCAAAACATTAAGCTTTCCGCTTAAAAGTAATGCAAAATTCTCATTAAAACACTTTGAACAGATGCCATCTTACGACACTGTTATGGCCTTCAAGCGTAAGAGAATTGTACAGGTGGAAAGAAATGTTAGCATTTGCACCATCTCTTGAATGGTATAGTAGGGTACACACCGAGATACAGAGTCGGAGGTCTGGGGTTCAATTCCCGGTTCAGACATTAAATTTTCTTTTAAAAAATAACTCTCTCCCTTCATATAGATGGAAGCTGATGTTAAACGGCACAGAGAGTATCACTATTCATTTCAGCGGCCCCAAAAACTTTGGAACAACATTAATATAAGTCCTTTTTTTATTATTTTACATGTTACTTCCTCTCACACTGTTACAGATAAAATTTGAGCTTTAATGCTACCATGACTGCTACCAATCAGCTTAGAAACCCCGAAAACTGTAGATTTGATACTAATCTGGATCACCATTTTTAATTAAATTTTTCACCCTTAGGGGTGGTAAGGGGTCAAGTTTGGGCTTGAACGTCATTTAGACTGTCACCAATCCCAGAATACACCATTAACATTAGTTGTTTTACTTTATTTTGTAATCTCACTCTGCTAATGATGCTAGGTATCAAATATGAGCTTAAATTATATTTGGACTGTCACCAATCAGCTTAGCAACCCCCAAAAAAGAGAATTTGATATTTAATCTTGATCGTTCTTGTCATTTTATTTTTTGCCCCATTTAGGGGTCCTAGGTGTGAGCATCGAATTAAATTTCATTAGGGATGTCATCTTAGTGACCCTAAAAACAATCAATTTGACACTAATTTTAGCCATTTTTAAATATTTTATATTTTCACTCTTTCTCACTCGCCCTCACCCCCTTCGGGTCAAACTTGAGTTGAAATGTTATTCAGACTGTTGTTAATCATACAAGCAACCCCTAAAATAGTTAAATTGGCTTTAATATTAGTCATTTTCAAATGTTATATTTCACCCTCTCTTACCACCACTTATCCCCATAGTGTCTTTTTTCTGTTAATTTTAAAGTTTCAATGTGTTCCTCATGTTCCATCTTATAAGTTTGTAGGATGGTGTGTCGTAGGGTGAAAGAATAAGACACTATTCGCTACATAAATTTGCTTTTATTGAGTAACACTACAATACAACCACTGCTCGCCAAAGGATTCTTTGAGCTACTACTAACCTGCTTATACAAGTTGTGGACAATTTTCAGATCCCTAAACTATTTCCAATATGCGAACTATTTCTGCTACTATGCACATTCCAGTATAACCAAGTACCCATCCATTTGTAATTAAGTCTACTTTATTATAAGTTATATTTTAAAGTAAACTCCCTGAAAAGCAACGTTATATTCTAAGTTAAATACTTATTTTGTAAAAGCAAAGTTCTATAAGCCACTTTTATATTTTGAGTTAGTCCTTTAATTTGTAAAAGAAGCTAAGTTCTATAATTATATTATATTTTCCCACCTTAGATAAATTAGTTATTAAAAATTATTTTGAGTTCTGTCGTAGTTCAGTTAAGTCCTAAGTCTGGCCTTGTGGGGTTAGACTTCCATATGTATAAATGTGTGTGTGTGTGTGTGTGTGATTTCCTACTTCAATCAAAGTTTATTTACTTTAATTTATTTATATTTTTGATGAAAAGTTTTTTTTATTTTGGTATTTGATCCGTATGTATGGTAAAATTTATAGTTTTATGGTTATTGGGCGATTTATTTGAATTGTAACTCCCTTATTCAAGTTGTGGAAATTTTCCACGTCATTATCAATCATCCGACCTAAATTGATAAACCGTTAGATAGCCTCGCACACGGACATATTCTACTAAATATTCTCCCGACATATGTTAACATTTCTGCTAGGAATAAATTTGTGTTATAGCTAAATTCAGAACAATTTCCTAGTTTACCGTTCAAAACTGACAAAGTCCTAATTTACAACCATCTGGTTGTCTCAGTATGTGAAAACTCATTTACTAAATTTCTGACCTTTAATCCAAGGTTATGATAATGCATTTGTTAAAAATAAAAATTTAGGTACTCCCGTTTAAAGTATCGTTGAATAATAGAGTTCGCGTCGACAGTGAAAATTCTATTTTCATGTATCGTCCAAAGACCCAACCTTCACTCACAGTCGCCATCTTGCAAAGATAGTCACACCATGGGTTTGAACCAGAGAATTCTTTCGCTAAATCTACTGGATAACACCCTACTATTTACCCCGTAAATTTATATATATATATATATATATATTTGCGATCCGTAATTTTCATTTATTTAGACGAAGTCGGTAGATTTCGACTTGACATCATCGCCAACCTACATCGAGGAGTGACGCTCAGTTGTTCCTAATTCTTACCTCGGTTCTCTATGATTCTTACGAGGTTTGTGCACGCCTACTACATTGTGAAACCATGCAGAAACGACCTGTTCGACAGGAACGTTTCTACCTGCTATCTCTAAATTATCCTGAGTTAAACTTACTATTCTATCATAATTCCTGTCGCTAGGCTGGTACGAGTAGACCACACCTCGGGAACATATTGTTAATAACACGAAACATTGTAAGCTAATTGTTTATTCTGGGTTATGTGAAATAGTTATTCACGGAATTTATTAATTCATTCATAATCATAATGAGGGAGTAGTTTGTCTGCATGAACACCATAGAGAAAATAAGGATTCTAATAAATATTTGTTTTTAACATGGCGTCATTTCCGCCCACTAGCCACGAGATCGACTTGGTATTGTGGGCACGTCATCCACGGCCCTGACAATTTGTTCAATTTCCATACCATCGTTTTAACCTAAACCCCTCATAATAAGTATAATACTAATTTTCGTGTATAAATATTTCCAACATAGCTTTCAGATTATTATTGATTAACTACGTGGACATGTAGTGGTCACATTCAGCACGAGTTTGCCATTCTTTAATTGAGTATTTTGTATTCCTAATCACTTCTGCCACTAATATATATCGAGAAGAAGAAAAAACGTACATATATAATCTACCATGCATACATGTTCAAAACCTATATTCAGTATAATATAGAATCATGCGTTTCCTCTCTTTTTTTTTTCATTTGCCAACAACAAGAAATAAAAATAAGGTTGCTCAATACCAATATACATCTAAACTTCCCACACATCTCTCTTTCTCTTGCCATTATTGTTTAATTTATTTTAATTAATTACTGTTAATTAATAAATTCCCTAATGTCCTAGATAAATCAAAACTAAATTTGCTGCCGATTTTAGTTTAAAATATACGTATCTCAACATATTAATATTTACTGTATTCTAATCGGTCCAATAGAAATTTGCAAGGGTTCGTTTCCTTATCGAAAAAAATAATAAAATGTTATTTATTCCCTATATACCACCGAACTGCTACCAATATTATGCTTTGGGAGGTTTCTTTAGGGCTTAAAGGAACTTTAGAACATGGATTACTTGTGACGGTAAGATAGCGTCTGATTTACCTACGGATTTGGGGCTAGCCGAGCGGTAAGGCTGATGATTTTATTATTTGAGGTTAGTTGAGTTGATTAAATGAATAATTAAACAACTGTAATATTCCATATTTAAAACTACAAGTAACAAATTTATATATAATTACAGATAAATAAACTAGCCTAACTTATTCTATTACCTAATCTTTGATAGAGGAAGAGAGAACGTATGCTGTAGTAGGTTCAAACTCTGCCACATGACCTGACTTACTCGTATCATATTCGTAACTTTGTCTTACTTTTTATTCTACTTCAATTGGTTCCTATCCACAAGCTATAAGATCTAGTATTAAAACCCATATTGGGTTCCTTTCAAAAAACCCCATAATCCTATTAAGAGTAACATCTTGCAAACTTACATCCAGCAACTCTATGCTTCTACAGACCGCCCCTTCATCCCCTGACCACATTTTATGTCTCTATCTAAAACCCTAACTGTAAAATCTATTCTGAGGCTTGGTGTTCAACCCACTTTCATCCTCTCTCTCTCTCTCTCTCTCTCTCTCTCTCTCTCTCTCTCACCCTCTCTAAGCATAGCAAGTTCTATGCCCTAACAGTATTTTGTTCTGACTGTAGCTTTGGAATGTGGGAATGTTTTCTGTTTCCCTCTGCTTTCACATTCCAAATTAATGTTGAAAATCTGACTTTCTCAGCTTAAGGCTACATTTTTGTTCTGGATGTTTCCAGGACCAAATTCCTAACTGTATATAGTTACTACATGATTCAGAATTCCAAACTAAAACTAATATTTCCTATAATATTAAGAATACTTAAATAACTAATTAAAAATATATTTTATAACACTAGTATTATTATTTTCATATGGGGTTAAATCATACATCATGTATGTATGCCTCTTATGCCTTCTGATTTAGGAGAACTCTGAGAAAGAACCAAGAATGTGTTTGTTGATATTGGACCATAGGATGTTGGAATAATAATAATAATAATAATAATAATAATAATAATAATAATAGCAATATTTTACCTGGCAGAGTTAAGGCTGCCACTCAACCAGGTTTTAAAAAGTACAATAAAAATAGTCTTACATCTAAACTATAATATACATAAACGATTACATGTTATAAATACGATACAATTAATATTTATAATTTATTTTGATTTACTCTAAATTTAACGAATTAATTATAATTGTACATAAGATATATATAAACATGAACACTACGAGGAAATGAATTACTTAATGACATAATACTAAAATTAGAATAAATAGTAGAAATAATTATTATTAGTACAACAGGTATACTGTATAAAGCGTGACGCTTAAAAGGTGGCCAAGTGTGTGGCAACCCCATGATATCTAGAGGAAGGAGGTTCCATGGAGCGGGCAGGGTAGGCTACTGTGAAGGAAGTAGAATAAGAGAAAGTGCTATGAAGAGGAATTGTTAGCAGACTGCTATCTTCTGACCTAGTGTTAATATTGTTGTAAGAGGATAACTTCTCAAATCTGGACGCAAAGTAAGTGGGGATGTAGGAATTCAGAAGCTTGAAAAGCAGTGAAAGAGAGTGCAATTTACATCTGTCAGGAAGACGGAGCCAAGAGAGGTTATTAAAGTGTTCGGAAATATGGTCATAACGGCGGATATTGAAAATGAATCGAACGCAAGCATTATGAACACGCTGCAGTCTCTGCGACAAGTCATAGTTTAGATCATTATATATAATGTCACAATAATCGAAGTGTGGCAACACAAGATTCTTCACAAGGATTTGTTTTAACGAAACTGGGAGAAAATTCTTTAAACGTCTAAGATAATGTAAGATGTAGAAACTCTTTTTACATATGTGTTTCATTTGTGTTTGCCAGGTTAAATTTGCGTCTAGATGTAGTCCAAGATCTATTACTGAAGAAGAATAAGGGATAATTATATTATTTGTAGTAATATTTGGAAGTGTAGAAATGTCAAAGGTTGTAAGCAGTCTTAGTTGTCCCATTAGAATTACTTGTGACTTGTTAGGATTTAGATTTAGACCGATACTGGAAGACCAGTTAAAGATGGATATGAGATCGTCATTCATTTTCGTCAAGCTGTTATAAATAGAATGAGGAGGTGAATGTAGGTAAATTTGGAGATCATCAGCATAGAGGTGATAACGGCAGTGCTTTAGTACAGTTGGTAAGTCATTTATGTAGATTAAGAAAAGAAGAGATCCGAGAACACTGCCCTGGGGGACTCCCGCCTGCACGTTGCGCCAAGACGAAGATCTAGAGGTTAATGAAACGTATTGTTGACGACCGTGCAGGTATGAGTCGAACCAGAATACAGCGCTGTCAGACAATTGTAGGTGCTTGAGCTTTATCATAAGTAAGTCGTGGTCTACTGTGTCAAAGGCTTTGCTGAAGTCAAGTAAGGTTAAAGGAGTCAATTCACGTCTACCATGGCTTTACGAATATCTTCAGTAATTTTTAACAAAGCTGTGGTTGTGCTATGACCAGATCTAAAGCCGGATTGATAAGGATCAATGAGGTGATTTTCGTGGAGATACTTAGTCATTTGCTTATGTACAATATGTTCCAGTGCTTTAGATAATGTCGGAAGGATGCTAATCGGTCGGAAGTCCTTACAGTTAGTAGGTGTACTTATTTTTGGTATAGTCCGAACCCTAGATTGTTTCCATACAGTGGGGAAGATAGACGTTATAAGGGAAGCATTAAAAATATGAGTCACTGTGGGTAGTATATTGTCAATGATTTTATTTAGCAATAAAATGCTGATGTCATCTGTTCCTTGTGCATTGGATTTAATCCGCTTGAGTGCTTTTTTAACATCTATAGGCGAAATGTAAAAGTAAAATTTATCTCTTCCTATATGGGGAGATGGGGATAAATCTTTAAGAATGTTTATTTTACTCTTTAGAATGTGAGTTGCAATAACTGAAATAGGTCCACTGCTGTGGTCTCGAGGTAGCATGCTGCCTTGTCAAGCAGCGGGCCCGAGTTCGATCCCCGGTCAGGACAGTTTTTCTGGGTGAGGTTTTTATCGGGGGTTTTCCTCACCTTGTATTACGAATGTCAGGAAAACTTTAAGGCCCAAACGGTCCCCGAAAACATATGGCCATCACAAACATCATCATTCATATTCATCTTAGATTAAGCTTAGGATTAGGGGCTCTCCTGGCGCACCACTATCATTATCATCATCACCCATCATATCATCGGGGCAACATAACCCCGCCTTCCAGGTGCCCCAACCTCAGACGTGGGTTACTATTACGCCATTGCCAGGGGAGAACACCAGAAATGTCTAAAAGGAGAAACTAGGGGCATTAAAAATTAAAAAAAGAACTGAAATGAAGGATCAATATCTGCCATATCACCAGAAGTGCATATATTAAGCATCTGTAACATACATATCATAAGATTTAAAATAAAATTCATTTTATCTCACCTCATACCTTTCTTTTAATTAGATCGGTTTTATAACGCTTACCCATGAAAGGAAAAAAATATGAAAAGAAAAAAATGATGCACATAAAAGTGAAAAAAAGTTTAAAAACAAAAATTAATGAACTAAAGTATATTTCTGAAAGAAAAAGAAGAAAACATAAAATTCAAGACATTCACTTACCATCAATTGAAGCACCACAAGTTAAAAGAGAAATTAAAAAGTTTAACATAAGAATGGCACCAAAGAATAAAAATAGCCTCAATAGGATAATTAAAACCAAGAAAATGACAAAATTGAAGAATAGAACAAATCAAGAATTTATTAGATTAATGCAGAGATTTTGATAAAATTCATTTAGGGAAAACAAAAAGGAATGTCAAAAAAGGGGAACTGGAAAAATCAGCAGTAGCCACTCATCCTTTGCTTGGTCAGAAAAACATCAAATTTAAAGAAAGGCTAGTTTAATGAAACAAATAGAAACACCAAAGGAGCTCAATGTTTGGGGAAAAAATCCACATTCAAAAAACTAAGAAAGAAAAATTTTGAAATTCACAGGGAAGTTGAATTGATTGGGAGGTTCATCATTTCAATAACAGATAGAGTAAGAAGCAGTGCTCCTGGAGAACAGAACATCGGTTGTGTAAATACTGCAGCTGTAAGCACTATGGTTATGAAACGGTCTAATTAGAAGACAGGATATGAGGTGAGGTAAAAATAATTTAAATTTAAATTTTAAATTAAATCTCATGGTGATTTTTTCCTATAATAGTTCAGTATACATACCATACTTGGAAAGGTAATGCATTCTTTGATGTATGTGGTTTTATTGGTCTGTACCGAAATCATCTTTTCGGTACGTAAATTTACGTAATACTTCGCAACTTCTACGTCATCGTGTCTCTTCCTTCTTCAGTGATCTTATAGAACAGTGCCAGATTCCTATCTTCGTTGTCCTCTCTCCTACGTACCCCCCTCCTTCTTTATGCGCTGCGTGCGACTGCGCATCTTCCCCTTGCTAGTGAAGTCCTCAAATAAGCTGTGCACGTGAATATCAGTGTCATAATCTATTTTGGTTTTGTCGGAGTCAAATCGATAGTAGCTCGAAGGGACTGTTTTGTTTAATCAGTCCCATAACTCCCCCTTTTCCTTCTAGCTTCCACGATTATAAAACTGCTTAGCATACAGTACTACATGTTTAACAATTTACTAAGGAAAGGTGGATTAATCTTTGTTTCTATGGAATGTTGATTTAAGCCAGCGGTCCTAATTACGCGGCCCGCGGGTTGCATGCGGCTCTTGAAGATATTTATTAAGGCTCTTGGAATAATTTTACCTTCATTACATTACATTTAAATTTTTAATTCTAAGTATTAAATAATATTATCTTTATTGAAATTTTACAAAACTTTGGATATCCCTGTGTCATTTGGAGCAGTACAGTACCGCACGTGTTCAACAATGCAATGCAATGTCCTGGCGAGTGTTATTGGTTTTGAATATGTGTACGTTTATTTTTAAAACCGTTTAAACTTCTACATTGTCGTCCGAATCTTTCACAATGAAATATTATACAATTTAGTTTCTATCAACAAGCGACTGGATACTGTGTGTTACCTAATCAGTTGAAGTGAAGTGAAGTGAATTTCAATGTTTAATAATGGCTGGTGTTTTTTCGAAAGGGGAAAAAGAGAAAACTCGAAGATGAAGGAAGAGTTTTTCAAGATACTTGGGAGCATGAATTTTTCTTAGTACCTGCTAAAAAGGAAGGCAGTGCGATGTGTTCATTATGTCGAGACGTAGTTCAAGGTTATAAACGAATTAATCTTAATAGGCATTATAAAACGGTGCATTCAAATTTTGAGTGCAAATATCCTAAAGATTCTAAATTGAGGGAAGAAACACTAAAAACAATAAAAATGTCAATAGTGTTTGAACGGAAAATGATGTTGGATACCGTAAGTGAAAATAAATTGATAACAAAAGCATCATATGAAGTAGCAGAAATTTTAGCACGCAAAATGAAACCGTTTGCCGATGCAGAGATTTTTAAGGAGAGTTTTCTAGTCGTTTGTGACACATTATTTTCTAAATTCCCAAATGCAAAACAGATAAAAAGTGGCATACAAAAGTTACAACTTTCCTATTCTACTTGTGTTAGGAGAGTTAACGAAATGTCTGTAGGCATGCTCCTTTGTACTCTCGATGAAATTCGTGAATGTAACTATTTCAGCCTTGCTCTGGATTCGTCCACAGATATTAGTTCCACCTCTCAGTTGCTTTTATTTGTTAAATATCGTAATAAGATAGGGATTATAAAGGAAGAATTTTTAACTGTAATACCTATGACAGGTCAGACACGGGGAATAGATTTTTTTGAAGCAATTAAATCTTTTTTTGACAAATACAAAATTGACCTAAACAAACTTTTATCAGTGTGCACTGACGGTTGTCCCTCAATGGCAGGTTGTCATACAATATTCATATCTCTGTTTAAAAAAAAAAATTAAATAGAGACCACTTATTAACATACCATTGCATTTTACATCAAGAAAATATTGCTGCTAAATTTGACGAAACTTTCAGATCTGTGATGAAGAAAGTAATTAACATTGTTAATTTCATTAGATCACGTGAACTAAATCATAGGCAATTCATAGAATTTCTCAAAGAGCTTAATTCACAGTATCATGATGTTATTTATCACAGTGAGGTCAGGTGGCTGAGTAAAGAGGAAGAGTTTTGGAACGATTTTTTAATCTTCGCCATGAAATAAAACTCTTTTTATGTGAACGAGATAAAGAATATCCTGAACTAGACTCTTCTTCATGGTGGTTAAAAGTTGGCTTCCTGGCTGACATAACAGGAACACTGAATGATGTCCAAATTAAAATGAAAGGTACAAATAAACGTATTACTCAGCTCACAGGTGCAATTTTTTCTTTAGAAGAAAAATTAAAAATGTATACAGAAGAACTTAGTAATAATTATTTCACTAGTTTCCCATGTTTCCAACATCTTATTGAAGAATATTCAGAGGAAGAAATAAACTTGCAACCCTTCAGAGAATTGCTCACTGTACTACACCATGATTTCAGCGCGAGATTGAATGATTTTAGAAAGTTTCGAAACCCATTTCGATTAGTTGAAAATCCCTGGTCAATAACGACAACAGATGTAACTGGGTTGTCAATTTTTGGTCCTGAGATTAGAAATCTAAAAAATGAACTTATTGATCTCCAGCAGGATTTAGAACTGGAAGGTATTTTTCAAGAGAAACGAAAAACGAATTCAATTTTAGAGTTCTGGAATACAGTTCCAGAAAAACAGTTCGAAAACTTGGTGTCGTGTGCATATAAAATTCTGTGTCTTTTTGGATCAACGTATGTTTGTGAAATGACTTTCAGTAAGATAAAGTTCATCAAGGGTAAACATAGATCTCGTCTCACCAATGTGAACTTGGAAAACCTGCTGCGGATACGTGTGGCAAATCAACCAGCTCGTATTGACAAATTGTGCAGGAGAGTAGCAGAGTTCGACCATCAATTTCACAGCACTAATTTACACAACTGTAAGTTGCCTTAAAATTATGTACAGTACCGTAATATAATAATAATAATAATAATAATAATAATAATAATAATAAAATATACAGTTAATTATTAACAAAAATTAAGTAATTGTGTTTTGTCCATAAATGTAAAAAAAAAAAGCTGCGTGTTACCAAGACTGAGAACTGTGAAATTTGGTGCGGCTCTCGAACATATATGGTTTCTTATATTTGGCTCTCTTGTAATTTCTAGTGAGTACCACTGATTTAAGCACTCAATATTTTCAAAGTGAAGGTAATTATAAAAAGAATGGTACGATCACGCACGCACACGCTAGTGGTTACAAACATGCTAGCAGAGCGAGAGATTGCAATTAGTGCTAGCAGAGCGTTGGATTGTTTATTATATTTGGCCAGAGAGAGAGAGAGAGAGAGAGAGAGAGAGAGAGAGAGAGAGAGTGTATCGGTTCAAAAATGATTGTAGTTACTGTAATTTTGTGTTTTGATATTGTGCTTGTGAATTTAGAATTTTTGAGCTTTGAGTTATGCTTTGGATTGGAGTTCTAATTATAGATAGTTTGAGCAGGAGACGTGACTTTGGGTTCAGGTCCCAATATAGAACGTTGGTTCTGGGTTCAAGTCCCAGTGGAGAAGTATATGGAAAAATTGGTAGGGTATGCTATAATCTTGAAAGATTTGTGGAAATATAGAACGTTGAAAATTAATATTAATGAAAGAGATTACCCCGTGTATAATTGTTTACGTTGTCAGACTTATTTACGTAAATTCATTAAAGTAGTACTTACTTACGTACTCGACTTATATTATATGAAAATATTAATTCATATTTAATTTTACGAAGTTATATTTTGAGGTTATTTTAATTATATTATTTTTAGTCTGATCATCTTACTTCAATATTAATGTTGATTTGTTCTTGAACATGTTTCAAAACAATTCAGTCTGGAAAAGCTGACGATAAAACAGAATTGTTTTGAAACACGTTCAAGAAGAAATCAACATTAATATTGAGGTAAGATGATTAGACTAAAAATAATATAATATTAATTCATCTTTCCTACTTTATTAAATAGTGTACTATTTATGTATAATAATTACTTCTCTTACAGTTGTTTATGTATTTTGTACCTGCTGTTTACTATAAACATGCCTAGCTGGATCTATGTTATCTTTAAAGACAGCTTGATTCAGGAATTAAGTTTGATTGGCATAGATACCTTAGGAGACGTAAACACTTTATTTGAGAGACATAAGAGAGTTTTTGTCGTTACAGTATCGTGGGCTAGTTGAGCCATTTTCATTCGGATATATATATATATATATATATATATTATGGGGAATATCGTCCACCGCTGTGATCTCGAGGTAGCGTGCTGCCTTGTCACGCAGCGGGCCCGGGTTCGATCCCCGGTCGGGGCAGTTTTTCTGGGTGAGGTTTTTATCAGGGTATTTCCTCACCTGTAAGACAAATGTCAGGAAAACTGTAAGGCCCAAACGGTCCCTGAAATCATATGGCCACCATCATCATCCTTATCATTATCATCATCATCACCCTTCACCGGTGTGGAAAGCAACGGGAAGCTACCACACCTACAATTCCCTAGTAAAGCTGCAAGCATAGCATACAAATGCTATGACTGTAGTGAAGGACCTGCCTTCGGGCAGAATTACTATGGATGGATGGATGGATGGATGGATGGATGGGGAATATCTTGAGAAAGTTTTTGTAATGTGGACCAGGTTTTGCTCTGTAAGGCGTATCTAAATTC
>JASPKZ010006823.1:0-125000 GCA_030220185.1 Diploptera punctata
CCCCCATCCCCCTCCACTCCAACTCCCCTCCACCACCCCATCCCCTCCCTCTCCCACTCCCCTCCCTCCCCCTCCCCTCCCTCACCACTCCCCTCCACTCCCACTCCCCCCTCCCTCCCCCTCCCCCGCCCTCCCCCTCCCCCTCCCTCCCCCCTCCCCCTCCCTCCCCCCCTCCCCCTCCCTCCCCCTCCCCTCCCCTCCCCCTCCCCCTCCCTCCCCTCCCCCTCCCTCGCCCCATCCCCCTCCCTCCCCCTCCCCCTCCCTCCCCCTCCCCCTCCCTCCCCTCTCCCCCTCCCTCCCCCGCCCCCTCCCTCCCCCGCCCTCCCCCTCCCCCTCCTCCCCCCCTCCCCCTCCCTCCCCCCCCCCACCTCCCTCCCCCCCTCCCCCTCCCTCCCCCTCCCTCCCCCCCCCTCCCCCTCCCTCCCCCCCTCCCCCTCCCCCTCCCTCCCCCCTCCCCCTCCCTCCCCCCTCCACCTCCCTCCCCTCCCTCGCCCTCCCCCTCCCCCTCACTCCCCCTCCCCCTCCTCCCCCCCCCCCCCCCCTCCCCCTCCCTCCCCCCTCCCGCCCCCTCCCTCCCCCTCCCTCACCCTCCCTCCCCCCCCCCCCCCCTCCCCCCCTCCCTCCCTCCCCCCCCCGCCCCCCTACCCCCCCTCCCCCCCCCCCCCCCGCCCTCCCCTCCCTCCCCTCCCTCCTCCCTCCCTGACCGCCCCGCCCGCCCTCCCCGCCCGCCCTCCCCCTCCCCTCCCTCCCCCTCCCTCCCTCCCTCCCTCCCCCCTCCCTCCCTCCCTCCCTCCCTCCCTCCCCTCCCTCCCTCCCTCCCCCCGCCCCTCCCTCCCGCCCTCCCTCCCCTCCCCGCCCCCCCTCCCGCACCCCCCCCGCCCCCCTCACCTCCCCCCGCCCTCCCCCCTCCCTCCCCCCTCCCTCCCCCCCCCCCTCCCCCCCCCTCCCCTCCCCCCCCCCTCCCTCCCCCCTCCCCCCCCCTCCCGCCCTCCCCCCCTCCCTCCCTCCCCCCTCCCGTCCCCCCTCCTCTCCCCTCCCGCCCCCCCCCTTCCCGCCCCCCTCCCTCCCCCCGCCCCCCCTCCCCCTCCCCCCCTCCCCTCCCTCCCCCCTCCCCCCTCCCCCCCCGCCCTCCCCCCCCCTCCCCCTCCCCCCGCCCGCCCCCCCCCCCCTCCCTCCCCCCTGCCCCCTCCCTCCCGCCCTCCCGCCCCCGCCCCCCTCCCTCCCCGCCCCCCGCCCGCCCCCCCCCCCCTCCCAATCCCTCCCCCTCCCGCCCGACCCCTTCCATTCGGAATTGAGTGTATCGTGGCCGTTGGATAGGTACAGGTAGTCCAACTGTAGTGTGGTCACCTCACTCTCCAGATCTCAGTCCACTTGATGTTTTTGGGCCATCTGAAAACACTGGTGTATGCGACCCCTGTTGATATAGATGAACTGTTAGTTGCACGCATAATCGCAGCATGTGATGTGATCCGCGAGACACCTGGCATCTTGAACGGGGTACGAGAACCCTTTCGTCGCCGATGTTGTCTGTGTTGTAAGAATGGAGGTCGCCATTTGAACAATTTGTTTAATGAGTCTGCAGGTTCTTTACCTTTTTTTCTGGTTTACTCAAATGCATTGCTTTTATTTCCAATAACATTATATATGCCATGTGTACATACACTATACCTCTTCATGTTATTAATCACTGCACTATCATTTATCTAAGTCATAAGCACCGTACAGTACAATTACACATTTTATTTGCGAAACCTACTGCACTCTACACTAATCGTATTATTATTATTATTATTATATTTCAAACAATTGTATGTACAATGCGTAGGTAGATAGTTTTGTAACTCGTGTACTGCGCCAAAATTCCATTGCCGTATTCTGTAAAATAATGAATAAACAATTAAACCAGAAGTAAATCTACGCACATAACTAATTTCCAGTACGTGCTTAATAAAGGAAGAAAGAAAAAAAAGTGTACACGTATTGTGTGGAGTTTCGAATGTGATGCATAAATCTTACGTTTGCATCGGTATTAGACTGCTATAACCACTGAGCTAAAGGGCGCATGCTTGTTGCAAGTTACAGTCTCTGTATCATATTATTTCAATTTTAATTTGAAAGAATCAGTGGCGTGCCAACCATTTTACAAACTGAATCATAACTTGAACATTTTTATTCGTATGCTATTAGTTCGTTATCTAAAAATGCTTATATAACACCCCTCTATTCGTAGTTACATTTATGCGGTATAATTCATTTACACCCTGTATGTATATTTTAGTTTAACTTTTTATAAAAACGTTGGAATGACAAGAGTCTCTGTTTTGAGTAATAGCATGCGCTTTCAGAATTGAGTTTTTGTTTAATTTCTTTCTTCATGACACCAATAGAGATTACATATTAATTTGAATATAAATGTATAAGGATGATATTCATTTGATATAAATCCAAAAGGCCGAATTCGATACTCTGTTTTATACACAGCCTAATGAAAAAGATTAAATACAATTTTAGAATGGATGTGTCATAATACAAACGAAAGAAGCAAAATAAATATGGGTCTTGTGCTTCCTTTCAAAATGTATTTCCCTCAGCCTAATTTTGGTCCTTGCAACATTTCATTCAACTCAAAGAAACCAATCTCACAGTTCAATACAAACCTATTATAAATTAAAATGTAGGTTATTCTTCACGCTCAACCATGTGTACTTATTTTATTTATTTATTTATTTTACCTGGTGGAGTTAAGACCGTAAGGTTTTCTCTTCCACTCCAACAGGGATAATTATTAACTGAATACGAATCCTACTGTAATATTAAATCTCAAATTATGTTTCAAATTATGTTTAATTTACAGCGATCCAAAACAAATTCATCTAAATGTCTAAGTGAGATCAGAACTTGTAGTTACCTAAGAAGAACATTTCATAAACTCTAACATTATCTACTACATGCCATTTTTTTAGTTGGGGAGGATGAAGGTGTGGTATCCAGTGCCGAATGCAATTATCAACAGGATAAACATCACCAAATTTAACAAAAAGCGAGCTAACGATAAAAAAAGATCAGTGTTAATTCCTAGCGCCCAACTTACATTAAATTGAGTATAATAACGGATCACAATGCGCCACATTATGCAGCTTATTATTATTAAATTGCAATGCATCTATTGACATTTTCTTGAGCGAATTGTTCAAATATACAAAACAGCTACATGGATCACAGAGATCGAACAGGATAAGACATGTCTGGTCTTAGCGAATCAAATGACGGAGAGATTCATCATACAACAATAAATATTATTTGAAGTGAAAAATTATACGCTCAGACCGGGACCTGAACCCGGGACCCTTGGTTCTCTAGACCAAGTGCTCTACCAACTGAGCTACCTGAGCAAGTACCGATCTAAACGCAAATCTTTCTCTATATACATTGTAATTCCCGTCCACCAAATGCTATGAAGCCATGCTTCTATCTTGCAAATGGTGGCTCCTTTATTAAGAAGACATATTTGGGAATTATACATTACAGCCAGTATAGAGAAAGATTTGCGTTTAGATCGGTACTTGCTCAGGTAGCTCAGTTGGTAGAGCACTTGGTCTAGAGAACCAAGGGTCCCGGGTTCAGATCCCGGTCTGAGCGTATAATTTTTCTCTTCAAATATGATTTATCCATCATTGAGATGTACGAAATCAATAATAAAAACATGGAAAAAGCCGTACTGGCTGTAATGTATAATTCCCAAATATGTCTTCTTAATAAAGGAGCCGCCATTTGCAAGATAGAAGCATGGCTTCATAGCATTTGGTGGACGGGAATTACAATGTATATAGAGAAAGATTTGCGTTTAGATCAGTACTTGCTTAGGGAGCTCAGTTGGTAGAGCACTTGGTCTAGAGAACCAAGGGTCCCGGGTTCAGGTCCCGGTCTGAGCGTATAATTTTTCTCTTCAAATATGATTTATCCATCATTGAGATGTACGAAATCAATAATAAAAACAATAAATATGTTAACATTATCTAATATATATCTGGAATTTTATAATTTTAACAGATATAGGTTCACTGGAATGCATTGTAATCACTAATTGAAAAGTCTTCTAACTCCAATTTCTAACCCACTCTCGTTCAACTATTTTTCTCAACATATAAGTTATCCCGAATCCTGTCTAACTTCTTTCCTCTTTTTTCACTACTATTTTATTTCCTGAATTTGCTTTCTCACTATTAGAGTTGTTGCTAGATATATATATTTGAGAAATGCCAAATCTTGGAGAACTACAGTTCATAGAGCGTCTGGTTACCATCCCGGGAGTCCCAGTGAAATTTGCCTATAGGCCCAACTACTAATTCATTTATTTTAATACAGATGGGGACGGATTTACCCGTCTCGTGAGAATAACTAAGCAGCTACATAAATCAAGAATAAAAATAAATATATAAAAATATGTTTGAATGACTGCATCATGCAAACCAGGTGACTACCATCCGGTACTCAAATAGGCCCTACAACTAGGCAACTCTTGCCTAAACCGGGAAGTGAAGAAGATGAACTATTTCAGTCGTTCTTAGCTCTAGAGTTTTCATTCTACGGATTTTCATAAGAAGGCAGCTTCACCGTGCGATAAGAATATTTTGTTTGCTTCTAACTTAAGGATTAAGTTTAATTGTAACGTTGTTGTATTGTATTGTAAGCCTATATTTTCCCTTTACAGAGATTTAGGCGCTCTCCCCCTACAGGGAAGAATTTGAACCATACTAATTTAGTTACACTTGTTTTCGTACAAATGTCATTTTGAGTGGTACGTGGTCAGCGTTCCGCCTCATACTGACATCTAGGAAACGAAGGTAGTACTAGGACGGGAAAATTCGGTAAATTTTGCTTAGATGCCTTTTCATTCAGGCTTAAGGATTTTTTACGAACCTGAAAATCTTCAGACTCGGGACCCACGGCTTAAAGTCCCTCCCGGAGGACTTGCTCCTTGGATTTTCCATCCTAAAAAATCTATCGACCCCTGCCGGGTTTGAACCCGCGACCCTCGGGACCAGAGGCAAGGAGCATAACCATTAGTCCACCGCGGTAGTAATTTCTCTCTACAAGGTGCAACAAGCCTAGAAAGTCCTTGACCTACCAGCCGGCTGCTGACTAACATCCACACGTGTTAATCACAACCAGTATAGCGATCATATGTAGTCAGCATTTCAAGTTCCCCGCCCGTTATATCTGGTTTTCTCGACCTGAAGCCGTTACTCATTGTACTTACTTACTCACTGGCACTATCAAACCCGTAGGTTCATGGCCGCGCGGACATAAGCTCTCCATACATCCCTATCCTGAGCTAATGCTTTCCAATCATTCCCTGTATAATTACTTCCCTCAAATCATAGTTAATGTTATTCTCCTACCTCAATATTGGTCTACCAACTGGGCGTTTTCCCTCTGTCTTTCCTACAAGAAGCTTCCATGCAAGTCTTTCATTCCCCATACGTGCAACATGTCCTGCCCAACGCAGTCTACGAGACTTAACTGTTCTTATTATATCTGGCTTCATATAGAGATTGTAGCTGCCCAAATTCCTCGTAATGCTGGGTTGGCCCGAAATTGCATGATGATGTTTCCCGTTATGGGAAATCGAACCAGCGCAACTCCCGTAGCTCTGTGTCAAGGTATGATGCCTTAGACCACTCGGCCATGGCGTGGTTAAATAAACATATGACAAATTAAACGTAATCCATATTATTACAATTAATATCCTAGCAGCAATCTGCCTTCTAAATCGGATTTAAATATTACAAATAATGTGACTACTCTGAAGTTAAAATACTGACACAAAAACAAAATGGTACAAATTCTTGTAATGAACGAAACTCAAATTAATTCTGAACATTGGCTCCATTATTATTATTATTATTATTATTATTATTATTATTATTATTATTATTATTATTATTATTATTATTATTATTATTATTATTATTATTAGGACGATATTTTTAGAAGTAGCCATATTATTTTTTTTAATATGAATCAGTGTAGAATGTTGGCTTCTTTTCAACGAAAATTGCAAGTTATTTAATATTAGACCGTAATAACTTGTACTGTTTAAATGTTTGGTTATCGGTGATGAAACAACATAAGTTAAACAAATATACAACATAACTTCAATATATCGAATCTGACACTTACAAAGCAGAATAAATCAAATTTACTACGTGTTTTCTTAGATGAGATTAGAACAAAGTATGGGCTCGGTTATTACGCCTGTAATACGGCAACCTTGTGTACGTTCATTGTATTATAATACCCATCGTTGTTGTTCTTACGAATGAATAAAACTTAAATATATTTTATTGCGTGATGTAGTCTGTTGCTGTGTTCCTGGTTTCGACAATCAGGCATCCATACACGATTCATATCGCCATTTTCTGTCTGGGCCCAGGGCTTCAAGCAGGCGCTTACAACCCTCCTTTTGGCCCTATTCTGCCCTAAGTTGTTACAGAGTCGTAAGGAAGTACACGAATGTGCTGCCCCATCCCGCTCACCACAACCACATATTTTAAACACCTGAGACTTGCCAGACCAGATTATTTTTCCTAAATGAAATGAGGTTAAGGGTAACATTACATAAATGAGTGAATAAATGAACATGAAATGACATATTAAGGGAGGGAAGAAAAGTGAGTGTGTTGGTGGGATTAAATTCGAAAAACGGGAGAACTCCCAGAAAAACCCGAAAAACCCGAAAAATCCCGATATGCCCCTTCGTAAACGCTAGGATTCGTACCTAGGATCCCAGTCAGGATATCTGCGCCCGCTACCTACGCGTCTACTGAGACGGCATGTATTTTTCTTAGACAAGATACAGCATTTCTATAGTGGCATGCTCGAGAATTTCAAATTAAACCTACAGTTAGTGAGCTGAACTGTAGTGGCGTGCGATGATATATTTCCAGAGTGGATTAGCAGAAATAGAAAAAGAAAATAGACCTTTCCTTCACTACACCAATAGAATCCTCCTCACTCCTACCAAGCAAATTTTTCAATGACATCATCATAAAACTGACATGAAAGAAATTGTACTATTGCACACTCCACCATCAGTATAAAAATAGCACAAGATCGGCAACATAATTTATTTCTTGTCTTACATGCAATTAGTCATTTCGAAGAATTGTATTCAATTTCTGATTTTTTTTTTCATTTTTGTACTCGTAGAAACGTTGGAGTAAGCACATGTTTTACTACAAATTCGTCATTTTCCTGAGAACTTAAACCAAGTACTTAATACAACCGCTAAAGGCGTTACTGATTCCTGTTTCAGCTTCCGGACAGCGATCAAGTGGACTCGTTTCATCAGCCGGGTCCCTTTCAATGTTTACTAAACAAAATAAATCTCACAATATTTATTTAATCCATGTCACACTTCCAGGAAAACTTTTAATAAACAAAATATAATAAACAAAATAATAATAATAAATATTTAAAAATAATGATAATAAACAAAAACAAAATAAGTACTTATATAATGTATCTAACAGGAATAGAGACACGAAAGTTGTTTATTACAAACCGTCGGGGCTTGCTAAAGTTTTGGCGAAGATCGAGAAACACATACATTACACCTAGTCCAGATCTAACTGATGGATTTCCTGCAGCTGAACGAGGACGATAAGGGAAAGAAACACAGATTTACATAGTCATGTCTTGAGAAAGTTTTAAAAGTTTAAACAAGAAATTTAATGAATTTTATAATCTGATGATACTTACGGACTAGTTTAGTCCTTACTAGACCTACGTTGGCACGCCACTGTAAACTGAATGGCTGCATACATTTCCAGCATTCTAACTCCACCATATACTGTATGTGGAAGAAGACCTTTTTAGTTTGAAGCTCAATTGGACACTAGTGTTAATTCTAATTTACATGTAAATACATTTAATTCTAAGAGTCGGGCTTGTATTAATGGTTTTATTCAAAATACCTCAGTATCGTCTGTCAAACACGTATTTTTTTCATGCATAAAAATCATCTAAAAATAATGTAAAACCATCAGAATATGAAAAACTGCACGCTGGAATTCAGATCATCGCAAGGTTACAGTTCTGAAGCGCCAAAATACCTGAGCTTTATCGGGTCTCACGTTACTGTAGTGCCTGAGATTATATAGTACATTCAAGTACCTCTTTTACCACAACATGGCGCATATATCTAATATATGTTCCTGAACAACATGCCACAACCAAATTAACTTTTTAGTAAAGATATAGTAAAAATGTTTTTGTGTTAACTAAATACTTTGCTGGGATATTTAACTAACTCACGGCACTATTGAACCCATAGGGGCATGGCCGCTGGGACATAAGCTCCCCATATATATATGTATATCCTGAGCTAATGATTTTTAATGATTCCATATATAATCAAGGTAAAGTGATCCCACAACAGGCCTCAGCAGGCCCTTGGGGTAGTAGGAGGTTAAGGCTCCCACTTTTTCTAGACAATCGGCACTTTATGTCAGCCGGGTTGTCAGCCCTGCGTGACGGCCGCCTTTACCCCAGAACAAGCGTCTGGTACTCATTTCAGTTAGAGGCTGAGTCGACCCCAGGGCCATAGTGCCGCCAGAGGGTTTTGGTCAGTTTAAAAATCCTGACCCCAACGGGACTTGAACCCTCGACCCTCCGGCTTGTAGCTCAGTGCCTTAACCACTACGCTACGGCGTGCCCCCTTTGGTGCACCCGCCGGGATTCGAACCACGGAGCTTGGTCCAGCGGCAGCAAGCAGTTCTTATAACATGCTGGGTCTGGATCATGTGTTAACCATTACACCACGGGTGCATATATAATCAACTTCCCTCAAATTAAGCTTAACATTATTCTTTCACCTCATTCTTGGCACCTTTCAAGTATAAAATGTCTCCAGAGGTAATTTTTCTTAAAACTGCAATCACTTATAAATAAATTCAATTTCTAATTTTAAAGTTTCTTTCCATATGTAATATTAATCACTTTTCCCGCGTACATTTGTATCTGCCGTAGTACGGTTGGTTAAAGCAATACACTACTCCTGGTATCGTTCATTTTTTCCGAGACAACCGACATCGGTTTGTCATGTGAAACTAGAATAAAATTTCTATCATTCACTGCAACAGCGATTTTTTTAAACACTCCGCAGTCTCAACATGATTAGTGAGTAATTAAACACTCCGCAGTCTCAACATGATTGGTGAGTAATTAAACACTCCGCAGTCTCAACATGATTGGTGAGTAATTAAACACTCCGCAGTCTCAACATGATTGGTGAGTAATTAAACACTCCGCAGTCTCAACATGATTGGTGAGTAATTAAACACTCCGCAGTCTCAACATGATTGGTGAGTAATTAAACACTCCGCAGTCTCAACATGATTGGTGAGTAATTAAACACTCCGCAGTCTCAACATGATTGGTGAGTAATTAAACACTCCGCAGTCTCAACATGATTGGTGAGTAATTAAACACTCCGCAGTCTTAACATGATTGGTGAGTAATTAAACACTCCGCAGTCTCAACATGATTGGTGAGTAATTAAACACTCCGTAGTCTCAACATGATTGGTGAGTAATTAAACACTCCGCAGTCTCAACATGATTGGTGAGTAATTAAACACTCCGCAGTCTCAACATGATTGGTGAGTAATTAAACACTCCGCAGTCTCAACATGATTGGTGAGTAATTAAACACTCCGCAGTCTCAACATGATTGGTGAGTAATTAAACACTCCGCAGTCTCAACATGATTGGTGAGTAATTAAACACTCCGCAGTCTCAACATGATTGGTGAGTAATTAAACACTCCGCAGTCTCAACATGATTGGTGAGTAATTAAACACTCCGCAGTCTTAACATGATTGGTGAGTAATTATCTAGTCATCCCCTGTATAAACTTCTTCTTATTATTATTTATTTGTAGGATTTTCATCCTGTTTATTTCCCAAATCACTCCTCGGAGAATGACATATTAAATGTTCATCCACTGTCTATCCAACTCTTGGCAGATCTTCCTCTTGATCTTCTTCCGTCCATTGGTTTATCTTCTATAACTCTTTATGCAAGTATGTTGTCTTCCATTCTTTCTATATGGTTTTTTCCAATATTTTCGTCTGTCTAATAAATTTGGTTGTCTTGAATTTAACATTTGTCTCTAATTTCTGTATTGTGTATTCCTATCAAATAATATTTTCCCTTGAATAGTTCTTAAAATCTTCATTTCACATATGCTTATTATTTGTTATTAATGTATAATCTACTTCCCTAAAATCATAGATAATGTTATTCTCCCACTTAATTTTTTACATACCTACTGGACACTTTCCATGCTCTCTTTCATTCCCCATTCGTGCCACATGTCCTGCTCATCCTAGTCTACGGGACTTACTTGTTCTTATTAGGTCTATATTTGGTTCCCCATAAAGATCTTGTAGCTTACTATTATTTAATCTTCTCCATTCTCCAGACCGTTCACCTCTCTTTGGTCCAAACTTTTTCTTAGGAAATGTATTCTCTTTTCTTTTCCTACCTTAACTTACGATTCTTATATTTCGCATCCATATAGTATAACTGAGAGGATAACAGATGTTTATATTTTCAATTTTTAGATAGATAATGGAATTTATTGCCTTTTTTTCAGAATAAAGAAAATATATATGCATTTACATTGCGCACGGGCCTGCTTGGCCGTACGTGCATTATTTTTCCATGAATAAAAAATAAAACTAATAATATAAATAAATATCTACAAATACACCTGTATCAAAAAACAATAACAGGCTACATATCAGTAAAATCTATGTATACACTAAGTCACAATAATACATATCTACATTCATCCACATTCCGTACATTAATATTAAAAAAAATGCTAGAAAACAAATTAGAAAAAAAAACACACACACATACACCCATACACCCACACACCCCCACACATATACACACCGCACGCTCATACCCCCCGCCCCCGTCACTGCAGGCATCAAATACACTATCAGACTATTCTACTTATCGGACCTACTTTTTATAATTTATTGAGAGAAGTTAGGGCGACAAGAGTCCCTGTAATGTACAATAGCATGAATTTCCAGAATTGAGCCTATGTTTAATTTCTTTCCGAGCCTCATTTCTATTTGTAAATTTTGTTCATAGGTACTTAAATTCGGACACTTCTTGAACATTTCTCTAATTTGCAATTAACTTCATTTTCCATTATATAGTGTATTTCTATGCGTGATCATATATTTATAAGCATACAAATTATAAATCAACGTCGGTCTGCGCATCCTCTGATCCTTAACAATAAGAGGACCTCATCTATCACTGTGATTAACCAATAGTCATCTTTCTAATGTATTACCGTCTGCCTCCCACTGTTTGCATTCCCTGGTTGTGTGTGAAAAGAGCAAATCAGAAGAATGAGTGAATGAGTGACATAAAGTGAAGAGAGGAGATTGACGTGTCTTTGTCAGGTGGCGGTGGGTGGTAACGCAGTAAGTACAGCATTTGCCTATAAGGTTTTTATTTAAACCGTCTAGCTATTTTTTATGTTTACTTCCAGCCCCCATTTCTTGGTGTTACTCAGAGTGTGCATGTTGACCATCAGTATCTCCTCGATCGCCTAACAATACTACATAATCAGCATAAGCTAATTGCTTATTAATACCATTGAGTTGGACGGCTTCTTCATCCTCTAAATATTTTATGACATGTTCTACTACAAAAGTGAATAGTAGAGGAGAGAGTGCATCTCCTTGCTTTAACTCATTGCGATTTTTTTTAATATCTGAAAAATATTTGCCTATTGTACCATATAGACACGTTCAAATAAGTCTAACTAAAATAATCTGCTACTTTCACAGCGGTACCGTATGTACTTGAGGTAATATAATATTAAACCATGTATTCTGAAGTGGCGAAGTTCTTGTTGGCTCACTCTATTGGCGCATAAGGTGCCAGAAAAAAGTCGGTAATTACAGCTCAAAAAAAACAAACAACACGCTTTATTAGAAAACCGAACTAAAAAAAATGAAAAATAATTTTAATTTCCAACGCGCTTGGGATAAAATTAAAGTGGTCAACAAAAAAATCATCTCCAACACATCTAGAATAAAACTAGAGTTATCTACAAAAAGAAATTACCATCAAAAGCGTGGGGTGCTCTATATCAATTAATATATTTGATAAAAAACAGATATTGGTAAAAGTAAAGTCTCGAAGAAGAAAACATAAAAACCATAAAAAGCACTCCACGCTTTTGATGGTAAAATTATTATTTTTTTTTGTAGCTAACTTCAGTTTTATTCTAGATGTTTGTTGGAGATGATTTTTTGTTGACCACTTTAATTTTATCCGAAGCGCGTTGGAAATTAAAATTATTTTTCATTTTTTAGTTCGGTTTTATAATAAAGCGTGTTTTAGTTTTTTTAAAACTATTATTTTTTTATTTTTTAGTTTAATTGATTGTCATAAACCCGAATCCCATGAAAATTTAATTACTTACGATATTTTTAGTGTCTAACGCACGAATATAATTGTATATATATATTTTTATTATTATTATCTAACATTCCGTATTATAATATTTTGTAAGTTTTAATATAGTACACAGTTACAGTTAATCGTATCCTTCTCATATTTTTTGGATAAATCACAATGTGGTAAGTGTACAAAATTGTCATTAATATTTTACAGAATAAGATGAAAATGTAAATATCTTTAAATTCGATACTATTATAGTATGAGCTAAAAGTAATACTCTTCAAAAAAACAAAAATCCCCCGGGATGGATTTGAACCAGCGACCTAAGGATTACTGAAATTATATACCACTACAGTCCACCGCTCTACCAACTGAGCTACCAGAGGATATAATATTAATTTTTTAAAACGATGGACTAAAACGTCGATACGTCCGCAACCTATTACACCGGTATTTTATTTTTTTGATGTCCTGATGATCCTGGCCAGGATCTTAGAAACAGTGTATGAAATTATTGTATTGTCACTGGTCCTTTACAAGTATACAAAGTTTCAAGTCGGTCCAATGTTTTTGAGTGGGTGAAAATCGTGTTAAAAGATTCCGTTACATAGATAGACAGATACGGTCAAGCTAATATAACGCGTGTATAAGAAAAAGAAACTATAACTTTAATATAGAATGGAGGTTGGCCCTGCAATAATTCGAAGAACTGACAACAGAATATAACGACACGGTGCAATCTAATACATAAAAATAAATGTTTGTTTGTTCGCATTTTATGCGCTGCCATACCGTTTCAAATAATCATCTAGGAAGCTACTTACCTTATTTTATATCATTTTAATTGTATCATATTCCATGTTTTTGTTAGTATTAGCTAGTATTAGATCACATCATCATTGTATTTTGTTTAGTCTGTATTTTAATAATTTATATATTAATACTAATATATTTAATAATTTAAAAATTGTAATAAGTATGTAATTTTTTTATAATTCTAATAATCGCTGGTTGAGTGGAAGAGAAGGCTTTATGGCCTTAACTCTGCCAGATAAAATAAAGCATTATATTATTATTATTATTATTCACCCGATTGTGATAATGTTTTTTGCAATATGTTCAGGAGTTTCTGGGGAAGGTTTTAGGCTATAAGAGAGTTATAATACTCAACACCTCCATCCTTAAAAAAAAACACACCGTTTGTAGTGAAAAGCGTGAAACAAAGTAGCTTTTCGCATGCTTACACTGTCTAAACCATAACATACACACAAAATTAATGTACACAGAATTGGATATATCAAAAACTTCTACAAAAAATCCATGACAGCATATGTTTCTATTTTACGGATAACTCCCAATAACATTATTTGTCTTTAATTCATGCCAAGAAGATCGGGATAAGTAGATGCACGGGCAAGAGAAGCAGCGCACAGCGGGTATTTTTTTAAGTTATATCATGCCCCAAATGGGAGTTAATGACCAATCACATTTCAATGATTTTCGATGTACAACTAATCACAGTCGTGTTTCGGCTAGAATTTACCAACTAAAGTTTATCATAATAAAGAAAGCACCTCCTTTTTAACATTCTGAATAGGTCATAGCATTATTTTGCAGTGACCGACTCCCTAAGAGATACGGCTATCAAATTATATATATACATATGGAGCATGAATGTTAACACATATTGCATGCAGGAGTTAATATAAAAACATTTGTAGCAATTGATTATACCATCAAAAAAAGAAACCACTGTTTGCACTTTCTTAAAAGTATTTTTCCCAGGTAATAATCCAGAATATAATTGTAATATTTACATCATACGACATCAGAAATGAATTAATATACAGTTTGATGTGTTTCATTTTTTCTCCACTAGAGTGCATTCTTACAATATTGCGATCCTTTGGCAATAAATAATATGATCTGGTTGCAGTGAGAAGAAAAGAAGGAAATGAGGCGTACCAATCGTTTCACATCGCCGTTTACATTAAATATATAAATATTTTAAAATATATATATAGTTAAATAATGATTTGTGAGTAAACAGCTTAATTTTATTCGTTAAATAGTCCTAACAAATGCCACTCTTGATTTACAAATTCTCTAGATAAATTCACTCCTCTCTTCGTGAGTCGTGAATTTATCGATAATTTGGAAATCACTCGTGGCATTACTTATGATAACTCACAATAACGAATTTTGTCTTTCAGCTCATTTATGCCAAGAAGATCGGGATAAGGTGATTCCCGGGTAACGCCGGGTAATCAGCATGGGGTATTATCTAAAATAATTACGATATAAATTTGTCCTTTTACTTATTCAACAAAATATAATAAATAATACGAGTAGTTTTAAAAAACTAAAACAACACGCTTTATTAGAAAACCGAACTAAAAAAATTGAAAATAATTTTAATTTCCAACACACTTAGGATAAATAATTTTACCATCAAAAGCGTGGGGTGCTCTTTATCAATTAATATTTTTGATAATAAACATATATTGGTTAAAGTAAAGTCTCTAAGAAGAAAATGTAAAAATCATAAAAAGTGCCCCACGCTTTTGATGGTAAATTATTTATCCCAAGCGTGTTGTTTTAGTTTTTTTAAAACTATTATTTATTTTTTATTTTTTAGTTTTAATATTTTACAGAATAAGATTAAAATGTAAATATCTTCAAATTCGAAACTATTGTAATATTAGCTAAAATAAAGAAAACTCCCAGCCGGATTTGAACCAGCGACCTAGGGATTACTGAAATTATATACCATAAAAGTTCACTGCTCTACCAACTGAGCTCTTACAACGATTGACTAAAAAGTCGACAAGTCCGCAACCTATTATACCAGTTTTCATTTTTTTTCTGATGATTCTGGCTAGGATTTTAGAAACAAAATATGAAATTATTGTATTGTCACGGGTCCTTTACAAGTACACAAAGTTTCGAGTCGATCCAATGTTTCTCAGTGGGTAAAAATCGTGTTCAAAGATTCCGTTACATAGATACAAATACACTTTTTTTTATTTTCTGATGATTCTGTCCAGGTTTTTAGAAAATAAATATGAAATTATTGTATTGTCACGTATACAAAGTTTAAAGTCGATCCAATGTTTCTAAGCGGGTGAAAATCGTGTTCAAAGATTCCGTTACATGAATACGACAATTTTTTTGATTTTTTAATGATTCTGGCCATGCTTTTAGAAACAAAATATGAAATTATTGTATTGTCACGGGTCTTTTCCAAAAAGTTTCAAGTCGATCCAATGATTTTAAGTGGGTGAAAATCGCGTTAAAAGATTCAGTTACATAGATAGATAGATAGATAGATATATAGATAGATAGATATATAGATACAGGTCAAGCTAATATAAAGCGTATAAAGCACGTTAATTTTCGTCTTTAGCTCATCTATGCCAAGAAGATCGGGATGAGTATATTTCCGGGCAACGCAGAGTAATCAGCACGGGTATCTAAAAATAATTAGGACATTTTTTTCCCCCTTTTACTTACACTTAAAAACACAATTTTTGTCTTTCAGCTCATTTATGCCAAGAAGATCGGGATAATTAGATTTCCGGGCAACGCAAGGAAATCAGCACGGGGTATCTAAAAATAATTACGATATAAATGTATGGTTATTTTTCCTATTACTTTTTCAACTAAACATAAAAACACATTAATTTGCATTTATTTAGATGTAGCAGCATACGCCGGGCATTAGCTAGTATCTAATAAATAATCTTAATATATATGAATGGGTGAAAACCATAACGGTATAAGTGACCATTTTTAGTGTAGTTATCGCATACTTTCGAATGTCAGGCGACGGATGTTTTTATCGGTTTGATTCCGGTACCTACAGCAAATCTTTAAACTCATTTTTCTCTGAATGATAAATGTAACTTATACGTTATGTTTTATCACGCATATTTATATGTAAAGTATTACATAATCTGAAAAATAAACATAAAAATGCACAACCAAAGTTCACAGGCGGAACTTCAGAGTATGCTCAATCACACTCTTATGATTCCATTTCTTAACGAAAAATGTTAAAATAAACCATAAAGTAGTTGGCAGCGATTTTGGCGGGGAGAGTCAATCGCTATCACCACACCTCGCAGGTGAGCATGTTACTTATTAAGTTTTTATTTATATTTAGAAGGTTCAAACATTGGCACACCCTAATGCACTGTTATAGTTACGCCTATGCCAAGGTTAAGTAGAGAAAATGTGTTTTTGAGATGTAGGAATAATTATTTATTAGAAAATTTAAACTCTCTTTTTGACGGCAACAATGCGCTGTCCAATGTTTCCTTTGCTGAGACAATTTGACTCTTGACGGCTAATTAAATTTAGTTGGCGTTCTGTATAGGGTTTTAACTTCCTACCTAAATAGCTGTTTTAGGATATTATTTAGTGCTTAATTTGATTTTTTATAAATACATTACCCCTATAAACACTTTAGATTTATTGCTATATAATAAGTAATTAGGGGTTTAATTGAAATTCTCCACCTAATTGATAATAGAATATAAAATTAAGAAAAAATTACCTAACAGGTCCGTCTCCTCAACTTACAGATTATTTATCTGTAGCGCTTTCGGGACTAATCCCATCATCAGCAGCAATTCTGGTGTTCCACTGAAGATCTGGTAGAGGGGGTTACACGTACTGGGTGCGTTGTTTTGAAGGCAGTTAACAACAACGACCATCTGATAAATGAAAACGCACCCAGTACGTGTAACCCCCTCTACCAGATCTTCAATAGAACACCAGTATTGAATTTTGCTGATGATCGGACTAGTCCCGAAAGCGCTACAGATAAATAATCTGTACCTGTTAGGTAAATATTTCTTAATGTCCATCCATAGTAATTCTGCCCGAAGGCAGGTCCTTCACTACAATCATAGCATTTTCATGCTATGCTTGCAGCTTTACTAGGGAATTGTGTAGGTGTGGTAGCTTCCCGTTGCTTTCCACACCGGTGAAGGATGATGATGATAATGATAATGGTAAGGATGATAATGATAAGGATGATGGCCATATGATTTCGGGGACCGTTTGGCCCTTAAAGTTTTCCTGACATTTGTCTTACAGGTGAGGAAAAACCCCGATAAAAACCTCACCCAGAAAAACTGCCCCGACCGGGGATCGAACCCGGGCCCGCTGCGTGACAAGGCAGCACGCTACCTCGAGACCACAGCGGTGGACTTCTTAATGTTATATGTTAATTTTGAATAATACTTCAATGTAACTTTATCATGAATTTTATTAATGTTACCTGATATTAGGAGATAATTTAGTGTTTATTATGTTATTGGCAGTACCCGTAAGATATAAGTATCTTTATAACCCTGACAAAATATGAGTAGCGCGCCGTTGGCCTATATTACGCAGCAATGTTGTTAGACATTGTAACTACCCTATCATGTAGGAGTGCATCAATATAGGGAAGCTAAGCCGCCCTATGAAGTTTAGAGATTATTGTGTAACTGGGGCCGAAATATCATTTTTAAACAAGTATTTTGAATTAGTTGAATTTTCCTTTTATGTCATTTTGCAAGACTGCTCCAAGCTTCACACCCATACAATAGTATGCTACGGATCACAGCTACGTATAAAGTTAGCTTGATCCTTGTAGATAATGTGTTAGACCTGAAAAAGGATATGATATTAATAAGGCCGCATTTTCCTGATTTACAGTATACGAAACGTGATTTTTTAGAGTTAGTTTTTTATCAATTATAAGACCAAGATACTTGACTGCATTCTCAAAATGTAGTGTTTGATTTCCCAGGGTAACAGTAAACTGAGGGGATAGGGAGTTTTTGGTAAAAATAACAAGCTGGCTTTTTCGAACATTAATTTTAATGTTCCAGGTGGTGAACCAGGTAAGGGCCTGTTGGAAAGTATGAACTCGTGGTAACGCACGAAAGGTTGATTGAGAAAATTTAAACACTAGAGAGAAGGTTTATAACCACTGATACATCATCCTCGCCTTCTTTACATATTCAGTGGTTTGGAGATATTTTGAAGAGGATTTCATAAAGAAAGGACAAGCTTTCACAGCACGAACTTCCCTTTATAGTTGTTTAATTCTGACCTATTTTTGACGCGTTCCTTTCTAGCCATTAGAATATCGCACAATTAAGTTTAACAAAGTTCTAAAAATGAAGTTAAATAAATTATACAACTAATATAAAGTTTCTAAATTTAAACGCAGTTTTTTAACTCGTAGAAATGAAATCTGGCTCAAAACATTAAAGCTCATAATTTACAGTTGTTAGACTCACACTTACTTTTCACATAAAGGCTCTAAGCTTTCAAACACAGCCGAGCTACCATAAATCATTCGAAAGATACTGCCGCTCATTAAAATGAACCAAATCTGTTTCATTGCAACACACAACAACAAAATTAATTAATATACAGAAATCAAGTATATTATTGTCGGCCGCGGTGGTCTAGTGATTATGTTCTTTGCGTCTAGTCACGACGGTCACGGGTTCAAGTTCGGCCTGAGTCTATAGATTTTTGGGATGAAAACATCTAAAGGACAAGTTATCCGAGAGGAAATTTAAACCGCGGGTTCTGAGTCTGAAGATTTTCGAGTTCATACAAGAATCTAAAGCCTGAATAAAAAGGCATCTGAACAAAATTTAACCAATTTTCCTCCATCAAAGTAAAACCTTAGTTTAGTATTAGATATCCCCTCGAGGCGATGCACATGTCATTTGCTGACATATGTAGGGAAATAAGCGTAACTAAATTAGTTCGAGTAAGAAACTTCCCACTAGGGAAAATCCCATGTCCCAAGCGGGACGAACGGGGATCAATCAATCCAGTACATTAGAAGGCCTAGACTATAACGTTAAAAATTGATTTTCCAAGGTTAAAAATACATTATTTAAAACCAGAATTTTTTTCAGGGTATATTCAAAATTAATAATACAGAGATAACAGGACCAAATTCATTACTTATATTTCTGCCATATTTTGAATATACTATTAAATATCTATTTAGAAATATAATTTTCTTTTATATTAATAAACTAATTTAATTGTCTTGTTGAATTACCACAGTTATGCCAAGAATATAATATCAAAATATAAAAAAAATAATGGCATTTTGGGGAAACGAACATATAATATCAAAAATCGTAATAGACAACAAACCTCTGGAACAAGTAACACATTTTAATTATTTGCGTTGTAATTTTACTGTAAACACAAAAACTGAAAGAGACATACATATGAAACTGTCGAAATTTCAAATGATATGCGGAACTATACATAAAACATTAAAGAATAAAACAAGAAGAGATGCTAGATAGAAGTTTTATAAAACATTGGCAGTTCCTGCATTACTTTATGGGAGCGAAACTTGGGTAATGACCAATCAATTGCAAAGTAGAATACAAAGCGCAGAAATGAACTTCCTTAGAAGAACAAAAGGCTGCACAAGATTGGATCGGATAAGGAATGAAGATATAAGAACAGAGTTAAATATATATCCATTGGATGAGAAAATCAGAGAATATAGAGAGAAATGGTTTACACATGTGGAAAGAATGAATGTAACAAGATTACCAAGAGCAGCATTCAACTACAAGCCAAGAGGTTCAAGAAATGTAAGAAGGCCAGTGAAAAGATGGACAGAACAACTGTGAGGCGGAACAGGCAATTTGCCTAGCCCGTGAAGTGAAGAAGAAGTGGAATTACTAGGGCTAGTATTTCTATAAAAATAATATTTGTTTTTACATTAGTTAAAGTTTCGGCTTAGGAATAAGGATATTTTGGGTGATTTAAGACTCATTCGTTTTTCCATATTTATTCATACCTCAGGGAGTAGTACATATTTTTACGTATTTTATGGTATCATATAATTTCACATACTTAAAAAATTACATATCTGTAATAATTGAATGCTTTATTTTAAACATATTCCAAATTTTATGTTTTCAAAGTTATTATTGCCAGATGAACGTTTTAAATTTATTTTATTAGTATCTGTGTTTCAAAACAGGATATTTAAATTTATTAAAATTTGAAAACTTATTCTTTATTGTTTACCTTGCCAATCAACCCCAGAGGTAGAATTTCATGTATCCGACCACATTAGGTCAAGTTCCGGCAATTAGTAGAGCTACTTTAAGTCTGTCACAGGGTTAAAAGATTTTATTAATTAAATACAAATAAAACGTAATTTTATTTGTTTTCATATTTGGTTATAAAAGATTCCGGGCTATGTGGCCGTGGTCTATAACTGGCGTTTCTTCCAGACGTTTCTCCCTCAACTGCGGAGGGCATCTTCAGTGGCGAGCACTAACAGCTGTTGTTTCCCTGTCGTAGACTCGACTGCGACCACTGAAGATGCCCTCCGCAGTTGAGGGAGAAACGTCTGGAAGAAACGCCAGTTATAGACCACGGCCACATAGCCCGGAATCTTTTATAACCATGATTACCGGCCGTGAAAGCCTGCATTCCACTGTTTTCATATTTATTAAGATATAATTCAGTGACAGCTGTTTCGGTACACTGTACCTTCTTCAGACATGTTAAATTATGAATTGTGTTCCAACTGATCTAAGCAACAATACAACAATATTTATTTAATTTTTTTTAAATTTAACAAAGGGGATTCATTCAAATCAAGTTGAGAATTTGACAGTTTTTTACTACTTTTAAATTTATTAATTTCTACAGCCTCCAAAAGATCTAACTTCTTACCCTTATCACAAATGTGTAAAATTTCAAAATTTGGATCGAAACAATGATTAAATTGGAATAGGTGGTTAGTATAGTTTGAATTTTCTAAATTTCTGTTATATGCTCTCATGTGTTCCTTTATCCGAGAGATAAAAGGTCTACCAGTTTGTCCTATATAGACATTTTATTTAATTAATAAATATGGATTTTCATCAAGTAAACACCAACTCAATTGATTATTTAAAAGATTTTGTTTAGTAGTTCACGAACTCAACAATCATGTATGAGGTTTGAGTGCATCTTTATTGTGCTTTACGTATATATTTGTTCATTTGGTCTCTTAAATAATTAAAATATCATAGGTCGTATTTCGTCATCTGTAAAACTACGATTTTATGCAAGTGATATTCCGAATGAAGCACTATCAAGACATAGTAAAGCAATTCTCATAATGCCTGCCAGAAAACGTTTGCACCATTTCTATCAAACAAAGTTCAATGGAAGAATATGAACACAACCATGAATTTCGAAGTTCCTGGCAGACAATTTTATTCCATATTTTGAGAATCTTTAGTCCATACGTACGTACATATTTAGGCATTTGTTATCATATAAATCTAGTACTGACTCCTACAAGAGCAAGGCATTTTCTAGTAATTTAATGTTTATAATGGATGAAGAAATATAAGAACTCTGAAGGATTGACCGCGCTGAAGACATACAAGAAAAAAAGAAAAAAATTGTGAATAAAGGTTCAAATTTGTTTACGTTTCCCCACTAGTACGCAAAATAATCATGACAGCGCTAAGACCGATTTTATTTGTATAGAAACAGTGATTTAACAAAGCATGTAAATAATAACACTGTAAGTAGGGGAAAAAATGCACGACCGTCAAATGACTAAGTGTCAAATGGTCTGGGATTTGAGTTGTAAGCCTTATTACATGAGGATCTGAACACCAGGCGTCGTGTTTGTACGTTTCAAGTGTGACGACCTCAGGAACTAGAGGTGTTAGCACGAGATTATTAGACCGCACGCTCATGATCGATCCGACGCGCCCCGCCCTCCGAGATAATGACGTAACTGAATCACGTGACGCGGAAGCTGGCATAGCGCCAGCAGCAAGGTGAATGGAAGGAACGCAATATTGCTATTGGTTATCAGGTGACGCACAACTTCCACATATTATTAAATCTGTGGTTTTCAATTTTACATTCGGCCCTAGGTTTGAATCCTAAAAGAGCACTACTTCATTTCTTCTACCATTATATGTTTTCCTAAATAAAGTTTAATTATAATGTTAAATTAATTTCTGAAAATATAACACTTGCTTATCGCTAATCCTAAATATACACTAGCGATTTTATACAAATTAGATATGTCATACCGGTACAAACTATATAGTTTCACTAAATTTGTACACAATTTCACAAATTATCGCATTAGAGTTTGAATTATTATTCACTATTAGTTGATTAACTGGAGTAGTTTTCGCAAATTCATCCATTTATTTTGCATGCATTGGGTCATTAACTTTATAGTTACAAACAACATCTAACTAAAATACGTACAATCTCGCATGTAGGTGAATTTACACTTTTATATAATTATTAGGGTTGATAAATAATGAAAAAAAAATCCTTTTTTTTTCCAGATATCTAAGCTCAAAAATCTGCTTGGAAATTTTAGGTGCAATATATAAGATAAAAAAGCGAATGGGAAAGTCCTAAAGTAAGTGAAAAAAGGGACAAAATGATGCTCTTAATTTTATAGCCCATAAGTTCGATTTATTAATAAAATTAAGTGTACACAAATAAAATGCTAGTATTTGTAAAACGAGGAGTTTTTTAGTTCACCCCGGGTGATGTAGTAATAAATCGTTGCCTCAGATGCAGTGGGCACGGGTTCGATCCCCTGTTGGAACAACATTTCTGGGTGCTGTTTTTTTCGGGATTTTTTATCACCTACAAGAAAAATGGGGGCACGCCGTAGCGTAGTGGTTAAGGCACTGAGCTACAAGCCGGAGGGTCGAGGGTTCAAGTCCCGTTGGGGTCAGGATTTTTAAACTGACCCAAACCCTCTGGCGGCACTATGGCCCTGGGGTCGACTCAGCCTCTAACGGAAATGAGTACCAGACGCTTGTTCTGGGGGTAAAGGCGGCCGTCACGCAGGGCTGACAACCCGGTTGCAAAGTGCCGATTGTCTAGAAAAATTGGGAGCCTTAACCTCCTACTACCCCAAGGGCCTCCTGAGGCCTGTTGTGGGATCACTTTACTTTCTTTTTTTTTACAAGAAAAACGACAGGAAATTTTAAGGCCCAAAATAATCCTCGTTCATCATCTGATCATAATAATCGTCCATATCATATGCACC
Source organism: Diploptera punctata (assembly GCA_030220185.1). NCBI lineage: Eukaryota > Metazoa > Arthropoda > Insecta > Blattodea > Blaberidae > Diploptera > Diploptera punctata. Next base: position 23,593 of record JASPKZ010006823.1, read on the forward strand.
TTATTTTTTTAGTATGAATGTATGAGTGAACGGCGTGTCTTTGTCTTAAATGTTCGTGTTGTCTCAGAGATGGACCTGGCATTGACCTAATCACTCATCCAGGGAGGAACTCCATGTCATTCTGTGATAAAAAAAAAGTTGTTTGATCAAGGGTTTAAGGTCCCCTCCTGACAGGTTGTGTCTCTGTAAAGCCCGGATAACGTGGGGCAAAAGTGCCTACAAACTAACGTAATAAAAAAAGTGAAAAATCATTCATTTAGTCCACCCCGGGTGGTGTAGTGTAAAGGCATAAAAGTGTTGCTTCAAAGTAGAAATGTAGGATGTCTCACATTTTTGTTTATCATCCAACGTGATTCCTGAATCACAAACAGTGCATCATGTAATGGTTCTACTCATTTGATGCAATCCTGCTTTAACTTCCGAGACAGAGCTACCTTCGGCATGGCGAACACAAAACTTGTTACAAATAAAAAAAAATTAGATTCATAAACGGAAACATAAAGTTAATTTTTATTCCCTATTATAACTAACTCACTGGCACTATCGAACCCGTAGGTTCATGGCCGCGCGGACATAAGCTCTCCTTACATCCCTATCCTGAGCTAATGGTTTCCAATCATCACCTTATAATCTACTTCCCTCAAATCATAGTTAATGTCATTCTCCCACCTCATTCTTGGCCTACCAACTGGGCGTTTTCCCTCCGGTTTTCCTACAAGAAGCTTACATGCACGTCTTTCACTCCCCATTCGTGCCACATGTATTTCTCATCGCAGTCCATAATACTTAACAGTTCTTATTATATCTGGCTTCCTATAAAGACCATGTAGTTTACTGTTATGTAGTCTTCTCCATTCACCTGTCTGTTCATCTCTCTTTGGTCCAAACATGTTCCTAAGAAATTTATTCTCAAATATTCGTAATCTCCTTTCCTCCCTTAAAGTAAGAGTCCATGTTTCGCATCCATTAATATAACTGGTAGAATAACAGTTTTATATATTTTCAGTTTAACGTTTTTTGAAAGAAGTTGGGAAGTCAAGAGTCTCTGTAATGCATAATAGCACGCATTTTCAGAATGTTTAATTTCCTTGTGCATCTCATTCCTATTGTTCTTAGGTATTTGAATTCAGCCACTTCCTTAAAATTTCCCTCAATTGTCATTAGCTGTCCATTTCCATTATATACTGTATTTCTGTGTGTCACCATATATCTAGTTTTATTGATATTTATTTCCAGTCCCAATTTTTTAGTGTTACTCAATAGTTGTTGGCCTTTAGTATCTCCTCGCTATCGCCCAATAGTCCTATTATAGCATTTTTAAATTTCAATCTGAATAAAACTCAATACTAACTTGTCAAACAATTAGAATATGTAAAATCACTGCTGCTGATTCCAGGTAGATTTTTAAAAAACTTAAAACTTTCCATTGTTACAGGTGTCCGTATTTAAATTTTATTCAATCCTATGTTAACTGAAAGCAGACAGATTCACTACTCCTATATCCATTGCAAGCTAACGAGAAGTTAATCTAATATTGATATATTACAATTTAATATATTGGACATTGTGAAGTAAATTATAAGGCAGCATAACTCATGATTTGATGATTGATCCCCGTTCGTCCCGGTGGGGACATGGGTGCTCTTCTAAAGGGAAGTTTCTTAACAAGACTTATTTAATTACACTTATTTCCCTATGATCATCCTTTAAATCGCTATTAAAAGGAATAAAAGTGGGTGTTGAAAACAAACTGATTCCTGTTTAACTTAGATTAGTTGTCATAAATTTATGAAAATAGACAAGGCTGGCTTTGAAAATAAATTCCTCGCAGGTTCTTGTATTGTGTATACATAGAACAGACAGTGATTAGGTTCTTGTATTGTATACAGAGAGGAGTACAGACAGTGCTTAGGTGCATGTATTGTGTACACAGAGGAGTACAGACAGTACTTAGATTCCTGTATTGTGTACAGAGACGAGGACAGAAAGTGCTAAGGTTCCTGTATTTTGTAAAGAGAGGAGTAGAGACAATGCTTGGGTTCCTGTATTGTTTAGAGAGAGGAGTACAGACAGTGATTAGGTTCTTGTAGTATGTAGAGAGAGGAGTAAGACAGTGCTTAGGTGCCTGTATTGTGTACAGAGAGAAGTACAGAAAGTGCTAAGGTTACTGTATTGTGTAGAGAGAGGAGTACATACAGTGCGTAGGTTCTTGCATTGTCTAGAGAGAGAAGTACAGAGAGTGCTTAGGTTCCTGTATTATGTAGATAGAAGAGTACAGACAGTGCTGAGGTTACTGTATTGTGTAGAGAGAGGAGTACACACAGTGCGTAGGTTCTTGCATTGTGTAGAGAGAGGAGTACAGAGAGTGCTTGGGTTCCTGTATTATGTAGATAGAAGAGTACAGACAGTGCTTAGGTTCCTGTACTGTGTAGAGAGAGGAGCACAGACAGTGCTTAGGTTCCTGTACTGTCTACAGAGAGGAATACAGACAGTGCTTAGGTTCCAGTATAGTGTACAGAGAGGAGTACATACAGTGCGTAGGTTCCTGTATTGTGTAGATAGAGGAGTACAGACGGTGCTTAGGTTCCTGTATTGTATACAGAGGAGTACAGGCTGTGCTAAGGTTCCGGTATTGTGTACAGATATGAGTACAGGCAGTGCAGAGGTTCCTGTTTTGTGTACAGAGAGGAATAAAGGCAGTGCTTAGGTTCCTGTATTGTGTACAGAGAGGAGTACAGACAGTGCATATGTTCCTGTATTGTGTACACAGAGGAGTACACAAAGTGCTTAGATTCCTGTATTGTGTACACAGAGGAGTACAGACAGTGCTTAGGTTCCTGTATTGTGTACAGAGAGGAGTACAGACAGTGCTTAGGTTCCTGTATTGTGTTCAGAGAGGAGTACAGACAGTGCTTAGGTTCCTGTAATGTGTACACAGAGAAGTACAGACAGTGATTAGGTTCCTGTATTGTGTACACAGAGGAGTACAGACAGTGCTTTGGTTCCTGTATTGTGTACAGAGAGGAGTACAGACAGTGATTAGGTTCCTGTATTGTGTACACAGAGGAGTACAGACAGTGATTAGGTTCCTGTATTGTGTAGATAGAGGAGTACAGACGGTGCTTAGGTTCCTGTATTGTATACAGAGGAGTACAGGCTGTGCTAAGGTTCCGGTATTGTGTACAGATATGAGTACAGGCAGTGCTTAGGTTCCTGTATTGTGTACAGAGAGGAATAAAGGCAGTCCTTAGGTTCCTGTATTGTGTACAGAGAGGTGTACAGACAGTGATTAGGTTTCTGTATTGTGTGCATAGAGGAGTGCAGACAATGATTAGGTTCCTGTATTGTGTACACAGAGGAGTACATACAGTGCTTAGGTTCCTGTATTGTGTACACAGAGGAGCACAGACAGTGCTTAGGTTCCTGTATTGTGTACACAGAGGAGTACAGACAGTGCTTAGGTTCCTGTATTGTGTATAGAGAGGAATACAGAGAGTGCTTAGGTTCCTGTATTGTGTACAGAGAGTGCTTAGGTTCCTGTATTGTGTACAGAGAGTGCTTAGGTTCCTGTATTGTGTACAGAGAGTGCTAAGATTCCTGCATTGTGTGGAGACAGGAGTACATACAGAGCGTAGGTTCCTGCATTGTGTAGAGACAGGAGTACAGACAGTGCTTAGGTTCCTGTATTGTGTAAAGAGAGAAGTACAGACAGTGCATAGGTTCCGGTACTGTGTACAGAGAGGAATACAGACAGTGCTTATGTTCCTGTATTGTGTACACAGAGGAGTACAAGCTGTGCTTAGGTTCCTGTATTGTGTACAGAGATGAGTTCAGGCAGTGCTTTGGTTCCTGTATTGTGTACAGAGAGGAATACAGGCAGTGCTTAGGTTCCTGTATTGCGTACAGAGAGGAGTACAGACAGTGCATAGGTTCCTGTATTGTGTACAGAGAGGAGTACATACAGTGCTTAGGTTCCTGTATTGTGTACACAAGAGGAGATACAGACAGTGCTTAGGGTCCTGTATGTGTACACAGAGAAGTACACAGGCAGTGCTTAGGTTCCGGTATTGTGTAAACAGAGAAGTACAGGCAATGCAGAGGTTTCCTGGTATTGTGTCACAGAGAGAATAAAGACAGTGCTTAGACTCCTGTATTGTGTACACAGAGGAGTACAGACAGTGCTTAGGTCCCTGTATTGAGTACACAGAGGAGTACACAAACTGATTAGATTCCTATATTGAGTATACAGAGGAGTACAGGCAATGCTTAGGTTCCTGTAATTGTGTACACGAGAGGAGTGCAGACAGCGCTTAGGTTACCTGTAATGTGTATCAGAGAGGAGTACGACAGTGCTGATGTTCATGTGTTGTGTACACAGAGGAATAAAGACAGTGATTAAGTTCCTGTATGGTGTACACAGAGGAGTACAGACAGTGCTTATGGTTTCCTGTATTGTGTACAGGGAGGAGGACAAGAAGTGATTAGGTCCTGTATTGTGTACACAGGAGGAGTACAGACAGTGATTAGGTTCCTGTATTGGTAGATAGAGGAGTACAGACGGTGCTTAGGACTGTATTGTATACAGAGGAGTACAGGCTGTGCTAAGGGTTCCGGTATTGTGTACAGATATGAGTACAGGCAGTGCTTAGGTTCCTGTATTGTGTACAGAGAGGAATAAAGGCAGTACCTTAGGTTCCTGTATTGTGTACAGAGAGGTGTACAGACAGTGATTAGGTTTCTGTATTGTGTGCATAGAGGAGTGCCAGACAATGATTAGGTTCCTTGTATTGTGTACACAGAGGAGTACATACAGTGCTTAGGTTCCTGTATTGTGTACACAGAGGAGCACAGACAGTGCTTAGGTTCATGGTATTGTGTACACAGAGGAGTACAGACAGTGCTTAGGTTCCTGTATTGTGTATAGAGAGGAATACAGAGAGGTGCTTAGGTTCCTGTATTGTGTACAGAGAGTGCCTTAGGTTCCTGTATTGTGTACAGAGAGTGCTTAGGTTCCTGTATTGTGTACAGAGAGTGCTAAGATTCTGCATTGTGTGGAGACAGGAGTACATACAGAGCGTAGGTTCCTGCATTGTGTAGAGACAGGAGTACAGACAGTGCTTAGGTTCCTGTATTGTGTAAAGAGAGAAGTACAGACAGTGCATAGGTTCCGGTACTGTGTACAGAGAGGAATACAGACAGTGCTTATGTTCCTGTATTGTGTACACAGAGGAGTACAAGCTGTGCTTAGGTTCCTGTATTGTGTACAGAGATGAGTTCAGGCAGTGCTTTGGTTCCTGTATTGTGTACAGAGAGGAATACAGGCAGTGCTTAGGTTCCTGTATTGCGTACAGAGAGGAGTACAGACAGTGCATAGGTTCCTGTATTGTGTACAGAGAGGAGTACAGACAGTGCTTAGGTTCCTGTATTGTGTACACAGAGGAGTACAGACAGTGCTTAGGTTCCTGTATTGTGTACACAGAGAAGTACAGGCAATGCTTAGGTTCCTGTATTGTGTACACAGAGAAGTACAGGCAATGCTTAGGTTCCTGTATTGTGTACACAGAGGAGTACCGACAGTGCTTAGATTCCTGTATTGTGTACACAGAGGAGTACAGGCAGTGCTTAGGTTCCTGTATTGAGTACACAGAGGAATACAGGCACTGATTAGATTCCTATATTGAGTATACAGAGTAGTACAGGCATTGCTTAGGTTCCTGTAATGTGTACACAGAGGAGTGCAGACAGCGTTTAGGTTACTGTAATGTGTACAGAGAGAAGTACGGCAGTGCTTATGTTCATGTGTTGTGTACAGAGAGGAATAAAGGCAGTGCTTAAGTTCCTGTATTGTGTACAGAGAGGAGTACAGACAGTGCTTAGGTTCCTGTATTGTGTACAGGGAGGAGGACAAGTAGTGCTTAGGTTCCTGTATTGTGTACAGGGAGGAGGACAAGCAGTGCTTAGGTTCCTGTATTGTGTACAGGGAGGAGGACAAGCAGTGCTTAGGTTCATGTATTGTGTACAGGGAGGAGGACAAGCAGTGCTTAGGTTTCTGTATTGTGTACAGGGAGTCTGACTCAAACCGTTCAGTTTCTGGTTAGGGAACCAAGTAGGTATCGAGATATGGGGATCAGTATTATTTGGTTTCGCAGGTGGGAATAGGGGTTGATAAACTGTTCACGTGAATGTAACGAATAGTCGTCATCGTCTAGTGTGTTTATGTTAAACAGATGTTGTCAATCTCGATTTTTTTAAATTTTTTACGCATATATTGATAATGCTGTTTTATCGCAAACTCCATGGGCATAGAATTTCAATAATGAATGATATTCATTGACCACTACATAGTTGTATTGCGCTGGATGTCTACTACATTTTATGAATGGCTTGATTTAGACGCCCTATACTGAAATGAATGAAAGTAGTGCTTCAGATGAAATGAAAAAAAAATATATCCAGGATGGTTTTCCCATTGAATATGTAGAAGTAATTACGAAAATATAACGTGAGATGTAGGCCTGTAGTCTTTGTTTAATCGATTACGAAAATATTACAAGAGTTTAAAATAGCATCCGTTAGATCACACATCTATTACATACTTTTAGAATATTTTCTAGAAGGTTTCATTGCTTTCTAAATTGGTTGATCTATATACAGAGGCTACATACGAGAGAATATCCATTCCGACGACAAAATCTATAAAATCTATGGTTTTCTCGGGAGGGGGGGAATTCTTAAAGAAATTTATTGTTGAATTAATATTTGAAGAGGTATAAGGCATAGTGGTGTCAGTTTTTTACAAAAATGAGTAAATTACACAGTTGTAAAAAACGAAACGCCATACTATGTTTCAGATACATCAATAATTATTAATACCATCATTAGGATAATAAATATCTCCATGATTATCTACATTAAGCTAACTTGAATATTTGTACACTGGCTAATAAAACGTCGTTTTTCTAACATTGAAGAAAAATATCACAGCACTATGCCATATACCGCTTCATATAATGATGGCGAATTACCCAAAATATATTAAATGTTTATTGTATTTACAACAAGGGAATTCATATTTAAAATCTGTGCATATATTATATTACTTCCATTCTGTATATTATGTTGGAAATATCGCCCTATGTTCAACATTGCGGTCTAGAGTTAACATCTCGGTAAAGTCATGATTAAGCTAAAATTAATCCGAAAATAAAATATTTTAAAATAGATATGTCTACAAACTATAGGTTAATTTAATAGTACAAAGAATAAATCGAGAATGCTATTAGTAATGTTAAAAAATGTACGGATTTCATGGGCCGCATCCCGTCCCACCTAAAAAGCACTGAGTACAGGACGTAAGTTTAAGTATTTGTGTAGTGTAAGTCTGCTATGTGAGGGATGGTGGCGAAAAGAAGGGAGAATAATAATAGTCTACTATTAAAATTCATATCAAATTCCGTTGAGGTGAACAGTCATAAGAAAAAAAAAATAAAATATGTATCTGTTTGGCAGGTGCCGTCGTCCTCAGCTGTGTTAAAATGTTGTATTTATAATTTTATCTGGAGGCCATTCGGAAGTAAACTTCCATCATCAGCAGGATGTGTATGTGCTACTAGTTGTTGCTTACGACGTTGTAGCAACTAAGGACATTTCAAGACCATCAACGTCTACAATGTCGTAAATAATAACTAGTATCACATACTCATCCTGCTGATGATGGAAGTTAACTTCCGAAAGGCCTCCAGATAAAATTTGAAATACATTTTAACACAGTTGAGGACGACGGTACCTACCATACATGTATACATTTTAATGTTTATCTTATGAAGGGAGGCAGCCAAACTTGGTGCCGGCAACGCAGCCTATGCCTGCTCCTTTCGAATAGCACCAAAGGGACCGCAATGCTTAACGTCCAAATCCGAAGACCGATCGCTATTAACGGTCAAATGCCTTCTCAATAGAGAAGTTTGAAATATAATCCAGCAGTTTGGTCCACAATCTAACGATTCAACATTTATAATCCACATATCCTAGTCCCAAGATTGAAAGTTTTTATAAACATTTTCCTACCTACTGGATATCCAACTTGGACCAATTGTAATCTATGGGACTTTCCATACGAAATCTGCGAAAAAGTTGTGAAAATTGAATTGCATCTTTAAAAGTTTACAATTTTTAATACAGTGATACTTTATGATATACTGAATATCTGAATCGAATTTCAGGTCTTCGTTTGATGTAATTAATGAGTAATAGACCTGTCAATTTATCGTATTGTTTTAAATAGTCTCTAATTAAATAAATTTCTCGAAGTTTAACTACTCCCTCAACTTAAAAAGATAGTCACATTATAGATGGTTTTATGCTCTATCGCTTGAAAATTAGTATGTTAATATTTATGTTTTTCTGAAGGGCCTAAATGCTATTAATATGCAATTGACCTTTCCCACCAATAATTTTATAAAATATAAAATCCCGCATTATTGCCTAATGACCAGTTAATTGTTTGTAATTAATATTAAAGTGGTGGGATGAAAGGAAACTACCAAAAATAATTATTTTCCCTAAAATCCCCTATGTGTAGACTGCCCGCCCGCAATTCTTTTCGCGTGAGTAAAGAACGCTCGCTCGTACAAACAATGACGGAGCTACTTGGTAATAGTCCTTTGTGCACTTTCAGACATGTTTTATTGTTATAATCATCATCATTACATTATTTTATTATCATTATTATTACATCATGCTCATCGTGGACTAGTGGTTACTCTGCACGCCTCCGATTCCGAGGTTTGCGGGTTCAAACTCGATAGGAACCAATGGAATTTTAAAGGCGTAACAATTCTGAATGTAGCTTTCTCCAGAGGAAAGGAAATTCGTGAGTCTCGTGTCGTAGATTTACGGTACGTAGGAGAACCTCGCGCTTGAAATAAATTGCTACATAATGACCTCACATGTTAATGAGCGTTATTAAATGTAACAATCTTTATTGATATCTCCAGTAGGCGGTTAATTTTGTGCTGATTTTGGCTAATGTTTAGTTTAATTTAAATTACTAAGCACCTACGAATTCAAGCTGGTAGGTCTATTAAAATATTATTTTCAGAGAGTACTTTTGTAATGTGTTTTAATATTCTGTACTTGTACACTACACCATATTGAATATTGCATATATGTTCTCCGATAGCCAGTGTTTTTGGGGTACCCCGAATTCCTTACAGATCCATGGAGGGACAGATCTGAAATTTTTTAAACTATTCTTATGGCTCGTTCCAGTGGATTGAAACACTTTCCATTCACATAACATCAGTTAGGCTTATTCATAATATACAGTATAATTATATGTACACTAATGAAATAAAACACTTAAATTTGCAAACTTGTTAGTTAAAACAATAAAAGATTATTTTAAATTTGACTGTGACATTTAAAATGACGAGGTACACTAAACACACGCACTGATTTAAATCAACTATCTAGAGAGTAATTTGAACTTGATAATTGTTGATGGTGGAGCAGATGTTTTAGGAAGACGTATTGATTCAGCAAACCGCCATAAAATAGAAAATGAACACCGAAAATAAGAATATCCTAATTATAAAAATAACATCCTTAAACTACATGATATCACCTATATAAATACGTTTGAAACAAATGTTTGCTGTGTACTGTTTCAGAAATATTAGTTAGTAAACATTTTAGTTTATCATATTTACGTTAATTTTAGATCATCATAACTATCAACCTACAAACGATAAAAATTAAATTTCGACATTAATAAGTTTAATCGTTTGTTAAGAAGTGGGACGAGTCTTAAAACATTCGGTTTTATTTGGAAGTGATATCTTATAACAACACTATTTCGTCATAGTTTTCAGGGTACAATACAGTACACTCAATAAAAAGTTATTTTAAGATTGAAAAATATTAATTATAACATAATAAAAATCTATACCAGTTTATTCAATTAATGATGTAACAGTGTTTATTATAATATTACATTTAAATTGTAATGAAAAATTTGTAACAAAATAAATATTTTGTTTTAAGGGAGGAAAGAAGAATACGAGTATTCGAAAATAAAGTTCTTAGGAAAATTTTTGGATGAAAAAGAGATGAACAGACAGGTGAACAGAGAAAACTGCATAATAGTGAGCTACATGATATGTATAGGAAGCCAGATATAATAAGAACAGTTAAGTCTCGTAGGCTGCGATGGGCAGGCCATGTGGCACGTATGGGGGATGAAAGAGATGCTTGGAAACTTCTTGTAGGAAAATCGGAGGGAAAACACCCAGTTGAAAGACCAAGAATGAGGTGGGAGAATAACATTGGGCTGATTAGAGGGAAGTAGATTATACAGGGGATGATTGTAAAACGTTAGCTCGGGGTAGGGATGTATAGAGAGCTTATGTCCGCGCGGCAATGAAGCTACAGGTTCGACAGAGCCAGTGAATTGGTTAGTTATAAATAATATGTTTAATAATTCACAGTAAACGTAATTGACAGAGCTCTTTACTTCTCTCGTCAGCAATTAAATTCCATAAATAAACATCTACTGCGTAAGAATTAAAATATCGCCACTTTTATAAATTAACGATACTGTTCCATTAAGCAGAACATATAATAATCTATTAGATGTAATGCCAGTTAAAAAAGGTCACTGATGAAGCGGGGTGAGCTGTTTGAATTAACTACGCGCGCGACCTTGGTCATAAAATGAACCAGCTGCGTTGAGGATCCGCCAGTTTTTAACGAAAATATAATAAAAAACATTTATATTTTCTGAAATATTCATCCCACCAAATAGGTAATTGCTGGAAATTAATCCTTATTACGTGAATAATATCCTGTATTTTTTTCGTTTTCAGTTTTTGATATGTACTGCAGTAAACCGCCATAAAATAGAAAATTGACACCGAAAATAAAAATATCCTAATTATAAAAATAACGTACTTAAACTACATGATATCACCTATATAAATACGTTTGAAACAAATTTTTGCTGTTTACTTTTTCAGAAATATTAGTTAGTAAACGTTTTAGTTTATCATATTTACGATAATTTTAGATCGTCATAACTATGAACCTACAAAGAATAAAAATTGAATTTCGATATTAATACGTTTAGGGATACGTAAAATTAAAAAAATTAATTGCAAGATTTTTTGCTGTCTTGTTTGATATGGATTATCCCCTATGTGGATAACTTCGACAGTAATCTATTCACTAATTTTCTGAAGTCTACTTTTGAAAGTCAACCCAAAACAACGCTCTCGTTAACAAACATTTCTCTTCCTTTGTAAATTGATGATATATTGCTAAAATCCGCAACCAGAAATAATAGAAATAGAAATCGCATTGTCTATAATAACGTATACCCCAGCAATGACGTACAACTGACGTCAGCAGCTGCAAACTAGGTCACATGACGTCATTTCTGTGGGGTGCATGGCCAACACTGACTCCATATTGATTTCATTCTGCTGATTAGGCGCGTGTATCTCTACTTTGAATTTTTGTTACAATTTTTTTTACAAAAATTGCCCTCTATCTCATTTATTCCGCTTTAGTTTCAGATGACCCTTTCATTTTGAAAAATATGAGAAACAATTACAGTTCATTTAGGGCCTAATTATTATAAACTTAAATTATATATAATAAAGAAGCGTGTTGCAAATACACGTTTTATATAAATTGTTCAAATAAAAATATGCTAAAATAGTAGGCTACTCAGAACATGGTTTCAAAATCCAAGTATATTAAAGTAAGATATTCAGAACCTCTGCGAATAACTAATTCTATGATGGAACATTAATAAATACGCGTAAGTCAAAAGAGGTCTATAAAATTTTCGAAAAATACTATAAGCACCAAAAAAATTGTTCTTTAGGACCGTATCTTAAACGATTTCATATTAGGCTCAATTATTATTAGCATTAAGTCATTCGACGCGACGTTTATACCACACACACACACACACACACACACATACATACACACACACAATTATTTATGTATAGGCCTATATCGATGTTATAATTAAATTTTGACATTTAGCAACGAAGACCAATTATATATATATATGTGTGTCTGTAAGTGGAGACCGAGTTCCCACTACATCTCTTAATAATGAGAATATATGGAAAGAAAAATGAATGTTTGTACTAGACTTTCTCGGTGGCGTAATCGGAGGTGCACTGGGGTATCAATCCAGAGGTCCGGATTCAAGTCCCGTCCGAGCTTTTATTTTTCTTATCATCTCATATATATATATATATATATATATATATATGTGTGTGTGTGTGTGTGTGTGTGTGTTCTTTATTTAAACTGACAGAGTTAAGGCCATAGAGCCTTATCTCCCATTCCACCAGTTAAGATATACAAAATGCATATATACACAATGTCTAAGACTCAAACTAATGTTAAATATTGCAAACAAAAATATACACTTCAAATAAATACAATTAATTGTTTTAAATACTACTTACTTACTCACTGGCACTATCGAACCCGTAGGTTCATGGTACAGTGGTTATAAATACGTGTAATTATAAATTACACTGGACGACAAAAATGAACTTTTTTTTTTCTTTCACAAGAATAAAAAAATATGAGATTTTAGAAATATTTTTCATTCTGAATTTAAATATAATTTTAGTTCTTTTCCTATCAGGCAAGGGTTTTCTGTGATATTCATTTACATTTTTTAACAATTATATATAAATTAATTGGTGTATAATGCTGTTGTGTTATTATCTAATTGTAATATTAATGTGTTTTCTTTATGTAATTGTAATGTTAATGTTTTTTTAGTGTATAATGCTATTGTGTTATTACTTAATTGTAATATTATTGTGTTTTCTTTATGTAATTGTAATGTTAATGTTTTTAGTGTATAATGCTATTGTGTTATTATTTAATTGTAATATTATTATTGTGTTTTCTTTATGTAATTGTAATGTTATTGCTGTTTTTGTTGTTTATTTTTCTTTACACTAGTACCAATTATTACTTTATTGTTACGGACTGTCAACAGCACGTACGGCTTACTGCCCGTGCGACCCATATTTGTAAATAATATTGTAAATATCTTACTTTTTGTCTAATAAAGTCCTACTACTACTACATTTTTTATAATTTTTAATAAAATCCATCTAACTCTAACTCATTCTGACTTACCTAGAAAGTGGTAGATAGTGATTTTCGGGGGCACTAGAGTTGTTGCTACAAACAGTTCGAGTAAACACCACCGTACACAACAACAACAAATAGCGGAAACTCAACCTGCAGAAGATGGAAAATAACTTCCGAAAGCGCTCCAGTTAATTTTATATACAATATTTTAACAAAGTTGAGGACTACGGCACCTACCAACAGGTACAATTTAATTTTTGACTTTCATCATATGACTTCACCTCAACGGAATTTGATATGAATTTTACTAGTATTGGTGATCTATTAAGTTTTCTAACTCCCGAAAATTAACAAAACTAGTTTATATGACTAACTAAATAACTACTTATGCAATTAATAACAAACTAACTCATCCTGCATCGAATCCGGACCACGCGATCATAAGCTACATCTCTATCCTGAGTTAAAATGTTTGATCATTTCCTGTACAATTCATCTGTTTCAAATCATAGTTAATGTTTTTCTCTCACTTCATCTAGGGGATATTCCATACGAAATCGGTAAAAAATTGTGAAAATTGAACTCACATCTTTAAAAGTTTACAATTTTTTTTACAGCGAAACTTTATGATATACTGAATATCTGAACCGAATTTCAAGTCTTCGCTTGGTGTAATTAAAGAGTAATAGAGCTGTCAATTTATCGTATTGTTTAAATAGTCTCTTTTATAAAATACATTTCTCGAAGTATGGCTATTCCCTCAACTTGAAAAGATAGTCACATTATACATGATTTTATGCTCTATCCCTTGAAAATTAGTATGTTAATATTTACGTTTTTCTGAAGGGCGTAAATGCAATTAATATGGAATTGGCCTTCCTCACCAAAAATTTTATAAAATCAAAAAATGCCACTTGATTACCTGAACACCAGTTAATTTTTGTAATTAGTATTAAAGTGGAGTCTTGAAAGGAAACTACCAAAAATAATTTTTTTCCTAAAATCTCCTATGTGTAGACTGCCCGCAATACCTTTCGCGTGAGTGGAGATCGCTCGCTCGTTCAAACAATGACGGAGCTACTTGGTAATAGTCTTTTGCGCACTTACAAATATTTGTTATTGTTATTATCATCATTACATTATTTTTATCATCATTATTACAATTCTTACATTATCATCATCACTCGTGGACCATTGGTTACCCTACCCTCGCAACGCCTCCGCATTCCCGAGGTTCGCGGGTTCAAACTCTATAGGAATCAATGGCATTTTAAAGGCGTAACAATTCTGGAATGTAGCTTTCTCCAGAACGAAGGAAATCCGTGAGTCCCGTGTCGTAAATGTATGGTACGTAGGAGAACCTCGCGCTTGAAATAAATTGCTACATAATAAACGTCATTAAATATAACAATCTTTATTGATCTATTCAGTAGGCGGTTAATTTTGTGCTGATTTTGGCTAATGTATAGTTTAATTTAAATTACTAAGCATCTACGAATTCAAGCTGGTAGGCCTATTAAAAATATTTTCTAGAGAGTAGTTTTGTAATGTGTTGCAATGTTTTGTACTTGTACCCTACACCAATGTCTGATGTTGAATATTGTAAGTAATGTTAAGCTATCGATAATAATTTATAACAATTTTCATGCTGTTACAAGTAATATTTAAGAGGTGTAAATATATTTTATTGGCTTGGTATCACTTACTGATCTTGCATCCCCTACTCATGACATATCTATGATGATATTAAAATGCACGATAATATTAGCTTTTAATTATAAGCTAAATTATTATAGTATTTAATTTAATGTCTAACCTTCCCATTATTCTCCTTTTATATCACAAAATGTATACCTCTACGATTATTCTCTCATTCCAGAAACATTTAAGAAATTGTAAAATTATATATTAACACATAATATTGTTAATAACTATTGTATACTAATATATGCATAATTAAAATTATATTTAACTTCTAACTCACCATTCAGTCTTTGTAGATCTGCAAACTTGTGAGTTAAAAACAATAAGATATTATTTTAAATTTGACTGTGACACTTAAAATGACGAGATGCACTAAACATACTGATGTAAATCAACTGTCTAGTATGTAATCTGAACTTGAGAATTGTTGATGTAAAACAGATGTTTAAGCAAGACTTGCTGATGCTGCATTATTATCGTTTGGTAGGAAGTGGTACGAGTATTAAAACATTCGGTTGTATTTGGAAGTGATATCTTATAACAATACTATTTCGTCAAAGTTTTCAGGGTACAATACAATACACTGAATAAAAAGTTATTTTAAGACTGAAATTAGTAATTATAATATAATAAAAATTTATAGCAGTTTATTCAATTAATGATTAAAGAGTTTTTATTATATAATATTACATTTTAAACTGTAATAAAAAATGTGTAACAAAAATAATTTGTTTTAAAAAAGGGCAGAAGATTACGAGTATTTGAGAATAAAGTTCTTATGAAAATTCTTGAATCAAAAAGAGATGAACAGACAGGTGAATGGAGAAAACTACATAATAGTGAGCTACATGATCTGTATAGGAAGCCAGATATAATAAAAACAGTTAAATCTCGTAGGCTGCGATGGGCAGGAAATGTGGCACGTATGGAGGATGAAAGAGGTGCTTGGAAATTTCTGGTAGCAAAACCGGAGGGAAAAAGCCCAGTTGGAAGACTAAGAATGAGGTGGGAGAATAACATACATGATTTGAGGGAAGTAGATTACACAGGGGATAATTGGAAAACGTTAGCTCGGGATGGGATGTATGGAGAGCTTATGTCCGCGCTGCCATGAACCTACATGTTCCACAGAGCCAGTGAGTGAGTTAGTTATACATAATTTGTTTAATAATTCACAGTAAACGTAAGTAACAGAGCTCTTTACTTCTCACTTCAGCAATAAAATTTGATAAATAAATATCTACTGCGTAAGAATTAAAATATCGCCACTTTTATAAATTTACGGTACTGTTATATTGAGCAGAACATATAATAATCTATTCGATTTAATGGCAGTTGAAAAAGTCACTGATGAAGCTCTTTCAATAAAGTACGCGCGCGACCTTGGTCGTGAAATGAATCTGCTGCGCCGTGGACCCGCGAGTTTTTTACGAAAATAGAATAAATAAATAATAGTTTTAAAAAACTAAAAGAACACGCTTTATTAGAAAACTAAAAAATGAAAAATAATTTTAATTTCCAGTACGCTTGGGATAAAATAAAGTGGTCAACAAAAAAATCATCTCCAACACATATAGAATAAAATTTTGCTGACGACGTGGTATTGTTCGCCAGATCCCCTAAACAACTCCAATCAATGCTACAAGAGCTCTCAGAAACTAGCAAAATTGCTGGCCTTTCGATGAACAAAAGCAAGACACAAATTATGTCTAATGGTCCGGAAAACCCAATCAAAGTCGATGGAATGGATCTTCAATATGTAAGCGAGTACATATACTTAGGACAACTACTCTCCTTCCATCAGAAAGTAGAGAAGGAAATAAGCAGAAGAATAGCTCTCGCCTGGAAGGCGTTCTGGTCACTGAAATTTATACTGCTGGACAAGTCACTCAACCGGAAACTCAAAATGGAAACACTACAAACCTGTGTTCTTCCAACACTGTTATATGGCTGCCAAACTTGGAATCTTACTGCCAAACTGAAGTACACACTCCAAGTATGCCAAAGGAAAATGGAGAGGAAAATCTTAGGCATAACTCGGAAGGACAGAATCTCGAATACAACACTTCAAGCGATATCCTCAACAACTGATCCCGCACAACAAGCCATCAGGAAAAAATGGAAGTGGGGAGGCCACGTCGCAAGAATACAAAACAACCATGTGGGACCCGTACACAGGCAAGAGACAGCGCGGAAGACCAAGACGACAATGGGCTGACATCTTCAAAGAACGAGCAGGGGCGCAATGGTCCAGAGTCGCCAGATGCAGGAAAAGATGGAGAACGATGGAGAGCCAACTGTGTATTAACTAATCACAGAACAGACAGTGTATACAAACCAAGTGCTACATCCAAGTCAACTTCTCACCACGGAGTAGCTCACCGGGTGACACTCTCAAATAGAGCTTAACTCCTGTACAGGGAGGCCTTTGCCCTAAAGGGACATATCAGGCTTTATTTATTATTTATTTTATTTATTATCAACAAAAAGAAAATAATTTTACCATCAAAAGCGTGGGGTGCTTTATACCAATTAATATATTTGATAATAAACAGATATTGGTAAAAGTAAGCTCTCTAATAAGAAAATGTAAAAATCATAAAAATCACCCCACGCTTTTGATGGTAAAATTATTTTCTTTTTGTTGATAACTCTAATTTTATTCTATATGTGTTGGAGATGATTTTTTTGTTGAACACTTTATTTTATCCCAAGCGTACTGGAAATTAAAATTATTTTTCATTTTTTAGTTTTCTAATAAAGCGTGTTGTTTTAGTTTTTTAAACTATTATTTATTTTTTATTTTTTAGTTTTAATATTTTACAGAATAAGATAAAAATGTAAATATCTTTAAATTCGATACTATTGTAGTATGAGCTAAAAGTAATACTCTTCTATAAAAAAAACCCTCCCAGCCGGATTTGAACCAGCGACGTATGGATTACTGAAATTATATACCACTAAGAGTTCACTGCTCTACCAACTGAGCTCTTACAACGATTGACTAAAAACTCGACAAGTCCGCAACCTATTATACCTGTTTTCATTTTTTTTTTTCGGATGATTCTGGCTAGGATTTTTGAAACAAAATATAAAATTATTGTATTGTCACGGGTCCTCTACACGTATACAAAGTTTCAAGTCGATCCAATGTTTCTAAGTGGGTGAAAATCGCGTTGAAAGATTCCGTTACATTGATACAAAAACACGTTTTTTGATTTTCTGATGATTATGGCCAGGATTTTAGAAAATAAATATGAAATTATTGTATTGTCACGGGTCCTCTACAAGTATACAAGGTTTCAAGTCGATCCGATGATTCTAAGTGGGTGAAAATCGCGCTGAAAGTTTCCGTTACATAGATAGATAGATAGATAGAGGTCAAGCTAATATAAAGCGTGTAAAAACATTTATATTGTCTGAGCTATTCAACCCTCCAAAAGGGTAATTGCTGGAAATTAATCCTTAATACGTTAGTATCCTGTATTTTTTCCGTTTTCATTTTTTGATATGTACTGCAGTAAACCGCCATAAAACAGAAATTGACACCGAAAATAAAAATATCCTAATTATAAAAATAACACCCTTAAACTACATGATATCACCTATATAAATATGTTTGAAATAAATTTTTGCTGTTTACTGTTTCAGAAATATTAGTTAGAAAACGTTTTAGTTTATCATATTTACGATAACTTTAGATCATCATAACTACGAACCTATAAATGATAAAAAATAAATTTCTGTATTAATACGTTTGTAAATGTATTCACTATATTTAGGGATACATAAAATTAAAAAAATAAATTGCGAGATTTTTTGCTGTCCGATTTGATATGGATTGTCCCCTAGGCTTCCTACTGGGCGCGTTCCCTCTGGTTTTCCTACATGTTTTCATGATTATTAATTTCCTATCCGTCCCACATGTCCTGCCCATGTCTTTTCAATGGGACTTAACTTCCTTACTATACATAGTTCGCATAAAAACCATGTAGCTCACGTTATGTAATATTCCTTTTCACCTATCTGTTTATCTCTCTTTATTTAAAAAAAAGTCTAAGCCCTTTCTCTTCCCTTAAATGAAGAGACCATTTTTCACATCCACATAAACGGATGTATCACCATTTTACATATTTTAGTTTAACACTTTTTAGAGAAGTTTGGATGATAAGAGTCCCAACGAATCATACTCGTATTAACATTAGATGGAATATTCTGTGGGAAGTCGATACTGAGACATACAATGCAGCTATGCGGCGCAACAGATTTGAAACAATAAAAAAAATTGTCCATTGTGCTGATAATTCCAAAATACCATCAGGGGATAAATTTGGTAAATTGTCGCCCCTAATAAAACTTTTGATCGGTTTTTGTCGTATGCTCAATTAGAGGAACGTCTATCAGTTGACGAGAGTATGGTACCGCATTATGGAAGGAATGGAGTAAAGCAGTTCCTGTGGAGTAAGTCTATAAGTTTGGCTTCAAGAAGTGGTGCCTCTGCGAGCCACTCATATATATCGTATCTTTTTTTTTTTTTCTCCTTATAGCGGAAAATATATGGATCTACTGAAAAATATTAGCTTAGGTGACCATGAGATTCTGAAATTGGTCAAAGACTTTCCACCAGCTCCTTACAAAATACATGCATAAAGTACTTTTTCTTTAATTTATTTGGCCACAAAATTGAAATATAATGGCATAGGATTCACGAGTACAACAATGAGCAATAGAATTCGAAAGTCCCCTAATGGTAGCTTCCACTAGAAAAGAGAAAAAAATCCTGAATCAGTGATAGCTATTTGGAAGCACATCCGTCGAGTTGTATCAACGTGTGAGAATATTCACCCCATTATAAAAGCCAGTAGATGGTTCCTGGCTGAAAAAAAATTAAAAAACCAAACACAGTCCAAGCAAACAATCGTTTTATGGACGTTGTAGATAGGATTGACGAACCTATTTCGTTTTATCAGACATCTATTCGATCAAAAAAATGGTGGTGGCCTATATTTATTTTCTGTATTGATGCTTCCATGCAAAATGCCTGGTAATTTCACAGGAAAATGAAAATGAAAATTATCAAATTCTTGCCAGCCTCTCATTTAGAAGGCACATAGTGAGAACGTGTTTGCAAAAAAAAATATGGTAGACCACCTACATCAGGAGGAACACCAAATACATCAAAAGAATTGTTAAATAGAGTTATCGACACAGTACACTTTGACGACATTGACCATTGAATTTCAGACTCACTCAAGCAGGGAAGATATGTGCTAATTGATAAGGGGAAAAATTACAAAGGAATGCGAAAATATGTAATATATCTCTTCATGATCATGTTTCAAGGAGTATCACTAAGAATTAAGTATTAATTGGATATATGTAATTAATATTTGTTCAAATTTTTTTGTTTTGTTTTACCAAATAAATGAAATTTATTGATTTTTTTTTTACTTTTCAATTTGTACGATTCCTCTCATTCCTGGTATTCCCATTTGAGAACAACTTATTTGCCTAAAATGTTAGTACAAAATAAAAAAATATAGTAGGGATAACCAATATCAATTTATTTTAACTATCGGTATATTTTAAATGTTTGCACGAAATAAAACAGAAAAACCTGAAATAATGGGTGAATGCCACGTTTACTGTTGCACTAGCAACGCTGTTGCAATCTAACTTGATATATCTAGGAACACGCTTTCGCGGTGTTCTGGTTTTAATGCATAAACTTCTCCCTAAACATAACACCCTTTATGCAGAATAAAATGCTTAATGTAAAATAGCATTAGCGACTTTCCTGGTTAAAACGTGCATTGCGTTACGCGCTCGTATATGTTCCGGGATATATTTTTTATACTCCCCACCCTAATATTGAGGTCTTTTTATAATTTATCAAGCATGTTTAAAGATAATTATTATAATGATTATAAATATTTTTCATGATATATTCCACAACTCCAAATATAAATTGTATGTACAAATGATTTGTATACATATCATAACCTACTAATTTTAAAGCACTTCATTTTTTTGTATTTCATTTCTATCTTGAAGCGATTAGGTCATCACATCGTTTCATGATATTTTTGTGTAACTATTGTTCATATGTTTGTGCAAATATAATTGATCAATTTTAAAGAATTATGAAATTATTATTAATTATGAAATGGATCACAATAATGAAATATATACCAATCTAACCCATATTTGAAGGGTACAGGCGAAAAAAAAACAGCAAGTTACTTGTTCCTTGAAAACTTCCTTTTAGTTGTACAATAGCCATACTTCCTTATCTTTATGGCAAACCATAAATAAACCGTATCTTTTACTATTTCACATTACTAAATTATAGTATTTTTCATGGAGAATCTAATGACACAAACTCGATCGACAAAAAAAAATGACTTGCCTGATTCTTTCCCTGTAATCTTTACTTATCTTAACAATTAAGGAAACTATGGAAAAATCTCAGTGAAATTGGTCGACATCAGAATTTAAACTTGGGACCTTCCGAATGGTACCGTCTCGGTTAACTCTTAAAGTATATAAAAGTAATAAGTTAGCATTAAAAATTATATTATATATTCAACCCTGTTCAAATGTTTATCAACAGCAAAAAGCAGACAATTACTTTTAAGGGGGAAGGGCTATTAATTTATGGATTTTGGATGATTCGCTCTTTAATGAAGCTCCTCTTTTACAACCAGTTGCATAATACACCAATTCAACAAAGAAAAACACTATTAATGAAAGTTAAATGTAAAAACAAATTCTTTACAACGCTTGCCTTTGAGAATTTCTAGCATATAACAAGGTCGGGAGTCTCTGTAAAAAAAGTTTCACAGTTGTACTGTAAACAAAGCTTATAAAAACTAGCTCCCTAATGAATACATTATGCAACATGAGTGAAACTGTGTTGATGACACAGAATGAGAACTGCGTATGTGAACAGCTTTTCAATCGTTACGTTCTTGTCCTATTTAACAAGTGCTCCACATACAGGTATCACGACAGACTTCTTTTAATCACTCGTCTATAAGAAAAAAGACAAAATGCATTTTTGATGGCGAATTAAAGTACCTTTTTAAAGCGGCGAGCCATGAAAAACTGTATTCGGATTATGTATTTAATATAATCGGTTATATATTTAATGAAACAGTGGTATTTTATAGCAAAAGTAATTTCCAGTTTATATACTTGGAGTTATTTAACAAAATGAAATACTGCAAGTACGATATTGTATTATAATGGATAAATCTGTAGGAATAATAAATAAAGCAACGAACAGCTATTAGGTCAAAAACATGCTCGCACCGTATATAAGATAATATTGGTAAGATCAATTCTTTGCTATGGAAGTGAGGCATTGGACCTGTGAAAAAGTCATGAATGTAGCGAGAGGTAGTGCGATGGGGTTCATGCGCCTCAAGCAGGCTCCACCAATGGGATTACGGAAGAAATTATGAGGAATTGAATATGGTGCCCACTATAGATTGGATCCATGAGTATCAACCGAACTGGCGTCAACATGTGAATCATGAGTCTAGATCCAGATTTCCAAAGGTAATTTTAAAGTGCCAACCAAATGCTAGAATATATTGGGAATTTTTGTACCTTTTTTTTTGTGAACCGTAAACAGTCCTCTGAGGACTACGACATGACACAGAGATGATGTATAATTTATATTTCTGTTTAAGAAACAAAAAACAAAGGCATGAGAGGACGAGAATATATATTGCCTAAAATTAGAATTTGCTAAGGGATGAGCCCATGTTTTCAGATGTTTTATACAGTGTTTATGTAAACTTTACTTTTATAAAGCTAATCCTTAACACAACTCTAAATAATCAATACGAATTGTAAATTAATTATGTTGACAATGTCATACAGTTGACCGATTATTTTGGTGTAAGGATAACAAAAATCTGACGAAGTCCTCTCAGACCAACTTTTGTTCAATACGCGTAGTTTTTAACATAGAAATAATTGTATGTATACGTATATTGTTTTAATACTGTTATTTCCCACAATCACAATTATAAGATTAAAACATACACTGGAAACATTAAATACTTCGACAATATAAAATTATTTTCACATTAACACTCTAATATATATACAATAAATTAAATAAATTTATCTTACACAATACATTGCCAATTTAAGGGATAAACAAGAGCAGAATAAAGGGTAAATATTCTAAAAATATACAGGGTTAGTAAATGAATGGTGATAC
This sequence comes from Diploptera punctata, assembly GCA_030220185.1. Lineage (NCBI taxonomy): Eukaryota > Metazoa > Arthropoda > Insecta > Blattodea > Blaberidae > Diploptera > Diploptera punctata. The sequence goes on from JASPKZ010006823.1 coordinate 46,667, forward strand.
AAGTCTCGCTGATGATATCAACGTGGTTACATGCTAGCTATTAGAGCCTAAGATATTCTTACAATGTGGACAAATAAATAATGTGTAGAACTTTAAAATCATGAAATAATAGCTGAAGAAGCTACAATGACAAAAAAAATAAAATTGTTAAATAATTAAACCGTAGCGTAGTGGTTAAAGCACTGCGCTACAAGCCGGAAGGTCGAGGGTTCAAATCCCGATGGGGTCAGGATATTTAAACTGGCCCAAAATTTCTGGTGGCATCATGGCCCTGGGGTCGACTCAGCCTCTAATAGAAATTAGTACTAGGAGCTTGTTCTGGGGTAAAGGCGGCTATCGCGCAGGGCTGACAACCCGGCTGACATCAAGTGCCGATTGTCCAGAAAAAGTGGGAGCCTTAACCTCCTACTACCCCAAGGGCCTCCTGAGGCCTGTAGTGGGATTACTTTACTTTACCTTAAATGATATATTGCCAATTTAAGGATTAATGCAAATACCAGAAAATTAGGGAAATAATTTCACTGGAAAAATTGCAGTCTTCATAATTTTTAATCATAATCATAAGAATCTTGTATAAAGGTAAGGATGCCTTGTTATACCACGTGTATGCTTATAAGGTTTGGAATGGTGTCCGCTCATCCTCGTTATTAAAATTGGAATTTAAGTTTCTGGAACTGTGTCACGTTCTCTATGTGACTCCCTGTTAACCAATTATAGCAATCTCTTTAATTTCAATCTCGCACATTTATTTTATATTCATACGAAATTAAGTGTCCACCGCTGAGGTCTAAGGTAACGTCTTTGATCCAAACGCAGAACGCCTGGGTTCGATCACGAGTCGAGACACGTTCCCGGGGGTGAAGTTTCTTTTGGGGATTTTTCTAACCTATAAGACAAAAATTTCAGGCCTAAAAATATTAAAATTGTTGCAATTAAATTGATTTGAAAATTACAATTTTCAAGCCCGTCGGGTATCAAAACCCAGGCCTGCTAGTTAGGAAGCAGGCATGCTACTACGTGAGCCAGTGCTATTAACATATGTAATTTTATACTGATATCATAAGAAGCACAATAGAAATATACATTCTGCTGGATACAACCAAAATATTATAGATGCAATACGGCCTTAGATGATAAAGCATCTATAAATAATTATTACATTGAAATATATTATAATACTACTTTTTAATATAATTTTAATATAATTTCGATATAATAAGAATTATTAGAGCGTATCATATAAAATTAATATATTATCGCATTTTTTATCTAGCTTTTTAATTTCGTGTGCGTCGGCGAGAGTCGGGTCACGCCTTGTATGGTACAGAAGGATTCGTGAGCTGACGACTCACGATCGGAAAGTCCGTGGAGAACTTTCCTCCATTCCGGAAAGGTCGGTTCTCGAGGCTTCCACTCGAGAAAAGTACAGACTGGCTTCCAGATGGTTCTGATGATCGCATATGAAAGAAGATGCGGGAGTCAGTTGAGAAAGTCGTGCCGAAAGTGTGGACGAGTAAAGGTGACCAAGAATGAATACAATAAGATGTTCGAAGCGAAACCGTCAGCTAGTATAAAGAACTAAATAATAAAATAAATTGTGAAGACGACTTTATTAGCAGAAAATTATAAAACAGTGAAATAGTGTGAAATAAATGAAGTTACTTTGGAAATTTTGTGTAAACATCTGTAAACTTATATTATAATGATATTGTGAAAAGAAAAATTAATTTTTGAACCAATAATCGAACCGTGGGCATCTAGTTCTCCAGACTAGTGTGCAGCCCACTACACCCCACCATAGACCTGGCACAAACACTAACAATTCTTTCCACATATACAAATCTATAATTCTCGTTTCGTCCGCTGTCAGGTAGATGACACTACCATCGCCAACGGCCGGCGGTGTAAAATTCTCAAATATAGATACTTCTAAACGAAGCCGGCCGTTAGCGATGGTAGTGTCACCTACCTGGCAGCGGACGAAACGAGAATTATAGATTTGTTGTTGTAGTTGTAAGTCTATGTTTTCCCTTTACAGGGATTTAGGCGCTCTCCCCTACAGGGAAGAATTTGAACCATACTAATTTAGTTACACTTGTTTTCGTACAGATGTCATTTTGAGTGGTCCGTGGTCAGCGTTCCGCCTCATACTGACATCTAGGAAACCAAGGTAGTACTAGGACGGGAAAATTCCGTACATTTTGCTTAGAGGCCTTTTCATTCAGGCTTAAGGATTTTTTACGAGCCTAAAAATCTTCAGACTCGGGACCCACGGCTTAAAGTCCCTCCCGGAGGACTTGCTCCTTGGATTTTTCCGTCCTAAAAAATCCATCGACCACGGCCGGGTTTGAACCCGCGACCCTCGGAACCAGAGGCAAGGAGCATAAACACTAGTCCACCGCGGCCGATATAGATTTGTATATGTGGAAATAATTGTTAGTGTTTGTGCCAGGTCTAGAATGGTGTAGTGGGCTGCACACTAGTTTGGAGAACTAGAGGTCCACGGTTCGATTCCTGGTTCAGACAATTTTTATTTTCACAATACCATTATAATATTGTAATATGATCCATGATTGGAACTGTGTTAAAATAACAGTATTGGAAAATGTTAAATGACATCTGTAAAGTTAGTGTAAAGACATTCCGTCTTATATCTGTACATCTGAACTATAGCATGATATTTTTAACATATATAAAACACTTATCTTTAATAATACATTGGTTAACCATAAGATATTAACAATATAGGCCTAATTATATATCAAATTTAATTAATTAATTTACGTAATGAAACAAGCGTTTTATTCGCCTCTTTAGAAAAAAAAAACTGTATCCTTACGTGTAATACGAGTTTAAAGATAACTTGCTCTCAATCCGGAAGAAGTGCCAAATAGATTAATGACAAAGCGCAAATGCATAAACCCTTGGGTTCAAAATCCTGGTTCAGGTGCAAAATGTTCATTCTAATTAAGTAAACAAAACAGTTTGCAAGCAATGCCGGTACCTTCAAGAAATGCACATCTGAAGACATTAACGTAGTTGTAATTCAGCAGACATAATCCATGCTAGCAAACATAAAGGAAGACTGTAAGCGAGTTTAAAAGAGTAAATCCATCTGCACTTGAGTATCATTGCTTAGGATTTTCCCTGAATGTTGTAAGACTGTAATTATTTACAATCACATATTCTCCAATCCATCTGTTTTACTAATGAAAAGACTCCAGAGATACCTGCCAGATATCCCTGTGCGCGTAATTATGCATAATCAAGGTATAATGAATGCGTTGTCAGAACAGTAATTAGTAAATGTCGCTTAAATAAATTGCAACGAATAATTTCAATAGTTACTGTAACCCGAAACTACAAGCAATATCTTGGCTAGATTACGCACAAAAAGTTAAAAGAGGAAATGGAACAGAAAATAGGTAGAGTAAAAATTAAATACTTAGTGAATTAAAAATAATTATAATGAGACATTTTTATATCATATATATCCACCGCTGTGGTATCATCACGCAGCGGGCCCGGGTTCGATTCCCGGTCGGGACACGCTCCTAGGCGAGGATTTTTTCGGGGTTTTTCCTCACCTATAAGACAAATGTCAGGAAGTTTTGTGGCCGAACGCTCCCCGAAAATCATCCGGCCATCATCATAATCATCAACCCACACCGGTGTGGAAAGCAACGGGAAGCTACCACACCTATAATTCCTTAGTAAAGCTGCAAGGCATAACATGATAATACTATGATTGCAGCGAAGAACTTGTCCTCGGGCAGAATTACTATAAATAGATAGATAGATAGATAGATACCGGAATTTTTGGGATTTTCTCGGGGTTCTCCCGTTTTCCGAATTCATCCCACCTGCACTCTCCATTCCCCTTTCCACTCTTCATTTAATTTCTGATTAATTACTTAATTTAACATCACCCTTCATGTCATCTCATGTTAGGGAAAAAATCGTTTGGTTGGCAATCCACAAGTGTTGAACTTGTATAGTTGCGGGGATCTAGTGAGGTGCTAGCAGGTCGCTGCATTATGAATCCGAGCCTGAACAACGAAAAAAAGGGCAGAAGATCCAACGAGAGGGTCGTAGTCCCCACTCGCGGCCATAGGCCTAACCTAAAAATGGCGGTATGGGTCATAGGAGTAGAACCTGGTGTATAGCACCGTAGAGCACACTTACATTTCACCCCACTCATAATACTGGGATAGCGTAATAGATCTTCCGGTTGCTTTGCTCAGAGCATTCTGCCCTCTCGGTCTGAATAAAGAACTAAAGAAATAAAGAAAATGTAACTTCTGAAATCTACATATTTGCATCTATCTTTAATTCGAAGTTGCAGTATAGCGGTTTTTACCCGGATTTTAATTAATGTTAAGCATAGATTAAATATTTTCCATTCCATTAACGCAATTTAACCTCTATCATTTTAGGTACTTTTGCGCGCCATTCGAGCCTTACAGTGACACGACCTGTCGGGAGAGAGGGTTCAATTATGTATCACACACCATTTTTTGTCCACACAAGAACATGGAGGGTCTCCCCGAATGAGGGATCAGCTCAATGTCAGGGCCTCCTCCGAAACAACACAACATTAAAACGAAACACGCCATTCACACACATACTCTCACTGAATATGGCTAATATGATAACGATGATTATGATGACCAGATATGTTTGGGGACATTTTGGTCCTTAACGTTTCTGATATTTTTTTGTCTTAAAGGCGAGGGAAAATCCCGAAAAAAAAACACCCAGGAAACTTGCCCCAATTGTGGATCGAATCCGGGACCCCTTGCGTACGCTACCCTAAGACCATTGCGGTGGACCGAAGTAAATAGAATACAGTATAATAAAATTAATAACAAAATGCATTTTATAGTTCACAACTGAATTAACAATTATCTTTCTCGGGAGCAGTTAATAATTATATTTATAACAAGATAATACCCTTAAATAAATAAAATGTGTTTTTATGTTTAGTTGAATAAGTCAAAAGAAAAATAATTGTCAATATATAGCGTAATTATTTTTACAACTCCATTGATTACCTGACATTGCCCGGGAATATACTTATCTCGATCTTCCTGACATCAATGAGCTGAACAAAAAAAAAATATATTGTGAGTTACCAGTAAAAGATATACATAGAGCTATGCTATAATGGACTTTTTTGTACAATTGTTTTAGATATTTAGTTCTGTGTACATTAATGGTGTATTTAATATGGTTTAGACATCGTAAGCCATATAAGCGTCCAAAAAGCTACTTTTTTAGTGCACTGACACTTTTTTCTCTTTGTCTCCGGCTCTATATTACCTACCGTAATAGGTCTAAGTTAATAATATAGCAGAAAAGTCTCTAAATAATGATGGCGAATTTAACAAAACAAAAAAAAAACGCCACAACGACTATCTTTAGATTCAAAGTTCGAAAGGTTCTCTGGTTGTCGCTGGGTTTTGTCCAAAATGTATTTTTTGAAATTACACACGTGGTAACTTATAGAATCAAGTTTTATTACGAATATTTACATTAGAAATAAATTTAATTATATTGCTAGGAATCTCCAAATTCCTTCAACAAGAGGCCACGAGGCATTCTAAGCCTCAGCCTACAAGCAAGATCGTCGTCGCAGACGGCGTAGTTAACAAAAGGCGAGGTATTCAACCTCCAAACAAAACAGGACCGTTGCCCTAGTCGCCCTGGCTAACACAGAGGTATTCAGACCTCTATACAAAGGCGACCTTCGCCGTGGAATGCTTAGAAGACACTGAGAGCGAGTCACACGCTAGACTTGAACACAGCAGCGACAATGTTGGCAGCCATGACAATGCTGCAACAACCAATATAACCAACATAAAATGTTAGGTGATGTACTCAGGTGCCTCCAAGTGGAGACAAGGTGAACTACGTCCATAATCGATGTAGTTCACACCACGGACGACTGAGCCCGCCGAACTGGCAAAAGTGTGCGACACATGTCGCAACAAATGGTGAAAATCCCATTCAAATCCGTCAAGTAGTTTTTTGAATCCAAAAAATAAAAAGACAAAGAAACAGACAGAAAGATTCACACTCATTTTTATATTCTATGAATCATAACAGATTGAAGATCAAGTAAATTACATAAAATTATTAGTCTACAATGCCACATTAAAGGCAAAATCTTCTTCAAAAGGGTTGAACATTATTAGGAAATGCAAATCAGTGCATTTTATAAAGAAGGAAAGAATCTTGTACCATAGATTGAAGAGTGTTTAATAAATTAGGTTAGAAACTCAACCCGCGATACTGACATTCGGTAGACCATCGGATTCAACAATGGAGATCGGTGATGATTTTTTGACCGTAAATATTGAAGTTCATTAGCGATATAAAATAAATTCTTCTTCTTCATCATCCAAGGATTAAGCCTGCTGGCTCGTTCCGGTTTCATGAAAGCTAATTGTTAAAATTGTTTATAAAATAATTTAAAATATTAAAATAAGAATATACTATGAAACCGACAACGATCAGACTACTATGGAAAACGTATCTTTACACAGCCTAAAAAATAAACAAAAACGTAATTTTAGAATAAGATAATGGATCGAGTTTATAGCTTATCGGGAAAAAAGAATTAACAAATTCAACCATGAAAATCACTTGACACAACTAAAAGTAATTTGTTTCGAAAGAAACATGAATGACAAAAAATGCTATTGATACTAAACTGTACACCTATAGTAAAACTAAGTTCACGACGCATTATATCAGATTTTGATAAAACTGCAAAATATTTTGAACTGCAGTTTTAAGGTCAGATGCCTTATATGAGCAGGCCATATACATGTAGAAAGAATGGCAGGAAACAATATTCTGATCAAAATATTAAATGGGAAATGTTTCATTTCAAGAAAAGAGGCGAAAATGTGGTCATAATGGACGCCACAAAATCTTATGTCATATTGCACAAACCAAATGACAATTCTGATACTTATTTGTAAAGTAGCGACTTTTTAATAACATTACCATTCAAAAATGCAATTGTGCTAAATATCCAGAATAAGAAAAAAGCGAAAAAATAAAAACACTATTTCCACGAACTCCGTTTAACCTCTCACCTTATAGGTACTTTTTTACATGTCACACGTCACCCGTGTCTTACAATGACATGACCTGTCGAGAAAAAAATCTTAGTAATGTTAATTTAAAAACAAGAAATACACGTTTACTTTAATACTGTTGTTATTTATATAAAATAGTATTTATCTTCCGAATGTTAATTTAATTCTTGGAGCCTCTGAAAAGTCTCTAGTTCTACAAATGTATTGGTATGTCTAATTCACATTATGCATATGATCTCTGCAACTTTTCTTTCCTGAAGTCGCAAATAAAGGAACTTATAATTGCAAGATGGAACAACGTGTCCTCAATGGTACCCACAACAATGGTACGACAACTGTTCTTTCCAAGCATCTATGACAATAAAATGCAAACACGTTGTTCCAAATTTTACATTAACACAATTCCTCACTGGGCACGATAAATTTGGCCAATGCCTCCAGAGATTCAACATCACATAAAATGCAGGTTGTAATAGTGGCATTTAGGAACAAAACCGTTGAACATAGCCTATTCTTTGATTGTCCTTTGTCATAGAACGAAAGATTCGAATTATCATGTCTTCTAAATAACACCACCTGTTTAAGTATACCACCAATTTCAGAAGTGCTTATGATAAAAGAACCACATACTTTTTAATGTTTTTATAATAAAGTTCATAAAAAACTTCAATCTTAGCTAAAATTATATAATGACAGAACTTTGTAGCAAACTATAATCCTAATGTAGCTTAGGCGAAATAGGGTTTATAAATTTCGGACCATAATAATAATAATAATAATAATAATAATAATAATAATAATAATAATAATAATAATAATAATAATAATAATAATAATAACAATAATAACAATAACAATAATAACAATAATAATAACAATAATAATAACAATAATAATAACAATAATAATAACAATAATAATAATAACAATAATAATAATAATAATAATGTTAGTTTCATGTAGAGAGGTCAGCATTCCGCCTCATAGTGACATCCAGGAAACCAAGGTAGTACTAAGATGATAACATTCGGTAAATTTTGCTTAGAGGCATTTTTATTCAGGCTGAAAATCTTCAGACTCGGGACCCATGACTTAAATCCCTCCCGGAGGACTTGCTCCTTGGATTTTTCTATCCTAAACAAAAAAAACTCGACCCCGGCAGTGTTTGAACCCGCGATCCTCGAGACCAGAGTCCAGCGCGGCCGACTATTATATATATATATATATATATATATATATATATATATATATATATATATATATAATTGTAATAGGTTTGTCAATTGTATGCAAATAATATCGTTTATATTTGGAGTTTTATTACTAATAATTATAAATGCTTGAAAGAGCAATTTATTTTTAGAACAAACCGTACGCTATGGAACGCGATCTTCGTAATTTCTCTCAACAGTATATTTTAAATCTTTCAACAACTCTTCAAAGTCATGCAAATATATGTCAGCAGCTGCACAGAAAAAGAATTAGAACATTTCGGTGGGAAATAATTATCTATAATATGAATTAAAATGGAATTGTATACAAGGTTGGCCTAATTCTTTTTTATCCTAGGGTTATGTCGCTACAATCGATTGTATGCTAGGGTTATGTCGCTACAATCGATTGTTTCTTATCATATGCTTAACTTCAAATTGAACTGAAATCGATTGAACTTCAACTGATAACTGAATGTGTTCTTATCCTACTGCATTCTAAACACAAAAAAAATTACATTTGCATCAACTTTTACAGTTGATATTGTTTTATATAACAACTCTGTTCATTAGTATCACAATTTAAATCTGGGCGTGGAAAGTGCCGACAAATGTTTGTTAAGAGGCCTCTTATTTCACGTTTCAAGTTCTTTTACGTGGCATAAATATATGACACGGAACAGGCGGCTTCACTTATTTATATAAAAACAAGTTCCATGAAATAGGAACTGCATAAACAAAGAGAATTCCTCAGAAAGTCTAATTTATGGTTCCATTTTTTAATATTAAATTTTAGTAAATAGAATGGGACAAAGTTAACATGGCGGCTGCTAAAACGATATTTTTTTCGGGTTTCACGTAAGTCCCCATTGAACCTTTTCTAATTTCGGTTTCAGGTGAACTGTATTCCTAATGACCCATTTTGTTGGTTAATGAACTCGTCCTTATATTTTTACGGTCTTACTAATCAAAATCTCTCATACTGGCTTTCTTCAGTTGTTTAGTTAGGCCCTATACAATGTATAAGCCTTATGTAGATCATGTATAATTTTCTTACTAACAAACGTTGTGCAGGAGCTATATAACAATACAACCATTACACACAATACGTCACATACTCGTCATCATTATGACATCAGAACATATTACGCGCAGTTTGTAATATAAAGAAAACGACATTAACTAGTGATTAATTGTGTAAGAAATGAGTATGGATAAGAATAGAGAAAGATTCCCTAATTGGGGAGGTACGGAAAAAATAAGTGTGTTTTATTTTTATTTACATTTTTGTTTAGACTATGTCAAATATATCGTAGAATTAGTTTCACAGATAATGTCCTGCCATCTAACGTAAAGAACTTTGAACAATTCTTGGAAACTAATAAAAGTTTCTCCCATTACTTATGAATTATATGCAGTGTTTTAAGGTGCGTTAGAAAACGTTGAAAAGAGTAGGAAATGTTAGCGACAACAGAATAACGCTTTAAGCAAAAAAAAAAAAAAAAAAAAAATGAATCTGCAATCCCCACGGACTGTAGTCAGAAGCTCTAACCACAAGACTACCAAGCTAACATGTGGCTTGATGCAATAATAGTACCTCTATAATTAAATACATTTTTATATCGGTATATGTATTATGTATTAATGATGCAAGAACGCTTTGTTAAAATAATATTATGAAGCATTTAAAGTACATTCAGGTTAAATCTTCTCTACAGCAAGTATTGTAGAAAATATTCTTTTGTGAATCAATGTTCAACTTTAAAATATTATTAGGCCTAATCGAAAATGAGTGTAACAAAAGGCATTTTATGATGCCTTTGTTTTCCTATCCAGAGCTTTATTCATATTATTTTTGTCCTGTGCATCCATCAAACAGTCGTTAAAGTGTTGCATTTTGCGTTAAATTTAAGGAAACGTTCATCAATATCATAAGAAAACAATCAGTTGATCTGAAAGCCCGACATTTTGTCTAGTTATACAATCCTTAAACAAGGCTGGAGGCATGTATAACGATTCCCATGTAAAGTTGTACACCTCCTATACACTAGTAGCTAATACAGTGTGTATTAGTAAGAATTTTCAACTCAGATGTATATAAACCTTGTATAAAAGTTATATATGGATTATTAGTAAGAGGGTTAATTGACTGCATACAGTCATGTAGTCAATAGTCAATTGTTCCGAATAAAAATACATAGCGCTACAGAGTACACTTACACACACACACACACACACACACACACACACATACATATATATATATATATATATATATATATATATATATATATATATATAATTAGTACTGAAAAAATTATAATTTACCGACAGCAGAAATATATACTCACAGGACCAAGTGCATTACAGGTTGAAATACTGTAATAAAATGTCATATGTATGAAGCACCAGGTTCAGAAGGGATCGCAGGAGAACTGATTAAAATCAGAGGGAGAACATTTGATGGACAAAATATGTCGGGTGTTTAGTATGATTTGGGGAAAAGAAGCTCTTCCAAATGAATCGAAAGAACCAATTGTACCAATCTATAAGAAAGGGGATAAAACATGCTAATCTCATTACTTAAAACTTCGTACAAAATTCTCACAAATATATTAATAAGCATACTTACTCCCTATATTATGTCATATTTGAAACATAACCAAATTTATTACAGATAGGCGAAAATATTGGGTCATACAGAAAGAATGGAAGACAACCGACTTGCAAAAAGAGCTAAAGAAGATAAACCAATGGACGGGAGAAGAACAAGAAGACCAGCCAAGAGATGGATAGACAGTGAATGCACATCCAATACGTCTTCCTCCGAGGAGTGATTTTGGAAATAAACAGGATGAAAATCCTACAAATTATGATTAAGAAAAGTCAACCGCTGTGGTATCGAGGTAGCGTGCTGTCTTGTCACGCAGCTGGCCCGGGTTCGATCCCCGCCCTGGACAAGTTTCCTGGGTGAGGTATTTTCGGAGTTTTTCCTCACCTATAAGAGACATGGCAGGACCTTTAAGGCCCAAACGGTCCCCGAACATCATCTGACCATCATTATCATCAGTATCATATTCACCTCATTAGATTAAGTTTAGGTTTAAGGCTTCTCCTGGCGCATCATTACCCATCGGCATCACCAGGGAGCGGGGTTCTAGTAAGTATGCGATGAAGATAAGAATGCACGGACTATAAGGAGATAGGACACACCTGTGACCGCGCAGTGTTCAGTATAAACAAAATTATGTTCGGTGGAAGGTATTACACCCTGCTTCAAAAACAGTTATAACATGATAAGGAATTACAGAAGGAAGCAAACAATCGTATGTTTAGTTATTTGTAGTGTGTAATAAAACTACTTCATTTTGAATAAGGGTTTAAAGTACAGAGATATTTTCTCATACATCATAATAACAATGTACTTCCAAAATGCGAGGAAAGTAAATCTCATGTGATTAGCACGTAAAGAGTTTTTTATATTTTGAAAAACTACGTTCCACGTCGCAGGACGTAAAAGGAGCGAATAAAAAATTCAAAGTATGAGGGTTGCTTGAGATTTCCTGACCGAGCAACACGTCCCTCATTTTGCACATTTCTGCGAACCCAGCATTCTTCTTTAAAACACTTTTAAGTGTAATCGCTACTCTTTCTTTAACAGTTCCCACTTGTACTTCATTCAGTATTTCTGAAACTTGTTCTATTGTCTCGAGAGCTTCCGGCATTGTTAGTTTAGATTAGTGTAAATGTTGTATTGTAGTGCAATCTTATTGAAATTGTTTGGAATATAAGAAAGGTCTTCAAACAGAGCTGGTGAAATTATTTGCTTCACTGCACGTATAGCGAGATTAAACTGTATCGTCTAAGATATTAATTATGCTTAAAATTTTGTCGTAATACGTAGCATAGTATAGTGCAGCCTGTAGTTCATGTTTCCCGTCGAGTTTCAATTGACTGTGGAGGCAGAGGAATCCCGGGTATCATTTCTATAAATATTTAAATTCTTGATGGTGCCTTGAGAAAAAATCTTATACAAGTTATTTATAAATGTATCAACATCCAAAAAACAGGCTCTAATTTCTTCCGCAACTCGGTGGAGACCGTGTGCTAGACATTTTAAATGTATTAATTTTGGATAGGATTGCTGTATTGTTGTAGCAGCTTTTCTCATATATGTAACCCCATCCGTAACAAATAGCAAAATATTTTCTTTCTTAATACCGTCAGGTCACAGGAGGGTCAATGAATCATTAAACGAGCGAGTAATTGTAGAGTGGTTAACCTCCTCCATCTTTCGGATGTTAAGAGAAATGTTTTAGCTGGACCACAGGCGTTTGGGTACCTACAATAACATTAGCGATTGACATATGAGCGGTACCTTATGTTTGGACTATAAACACACAAATCGTTTTATCTTCTACTCAATTTCTTATATTATTTAGGCATTTTTATAGGCTGTTGGTAGATATGTTTTTCGTAATTATGTTTCTGAAGGTATGTTTCTGTTAATATATTTGTTTACGAAAGCTACGAAACAACGATGCTGTACTTATTTTAAAGGAATATCGGCTCTTATTAAATGCATGACACAGATCCTCCAAAATTTTTCATCTGTGGTTTGAGTCTGCGGAGGTTGAATCTACATTTTCACTTTTGTTTTTTTTTCTTTAATAATGCAACATATTCCTTGTGTTTTCTTGAATTATAATGTTGTTTAACATGAGGTTTGAAAGTTCCTTTGAGCTCTATGTGACATACCTTACATTTGATGGTTTCGCCATTTGGTGCCGAAGCGTTCTTTGCCAGATTTCTCTACAAACGATGCTAATTGTGATGATGATGGTTTTGAGGTATTACTCTTATTTATTTTAGGCATATTTTCAAATTTCTTTACTACTCTGTATACAGAGAATAAATGAAACAGTCGCTACGAAACACACTGTTGTAGAGGAACGTGTCCTGTGCAGTACATACTCCGTGTGGCAGGTAATAATAATAATAATAATAATAATAATAATAATAATAATAATAATAATAATAATAACAATGATTTATTTTAGCTGGCAGAGTTAAGGCCATAAGGCCTTCTCTTCCACTCAACCAGCGAATAGTAAAATTATACAAAAATTACGTAGGCCTACATATTACAATTTTAAGATATTAAAATACAGACTAAACAAAATACAATGATGATGTGATCCAATACTAGCTAATACTAACAAAAACATAGAATATAATAAAATTAAAATGATATAAAATAAAGTAAGTAGCTTCCTACATAATTATTAATGGAATGCTCTGTATAGTTGTCAGGCAGTTAATGTTTTCATTCTGTCGAACTTAAGATATCAGTTAATTTGGATTTAAATAATGATAGCGATTGACAGACCCTGACATGACTGGGAAGTGAGTTCCATGCTCTAGCCATAGATATTGTGTAAGATTCAGAGTACAGACAGGTCCTATGTTGTGGTATCAAAAGTAAAGAAGAGTCTTGTGATCTTGTTCCTAAATTGTGATGAGCCGATAAATGTTGAAAACGTGTTGTTAAATAAGTTGGTAAATATGTGTGCAGAATTTGGAATAGTAAGGTATGTGAATGTAAAGTTCTTCTGTCATTTAGGCGTAGCCATGATAAGGCCTGAAATGAAGGAGACACGTGGTCATAACGACGGAGATTGAATATAAATCGAATGCACGCATTATGAGCACGCTGTAGTCTGTCAGTTAGATCAGCTGTCAGATTAGTCAGTAATATGTCGCAGTAGTCGAAGTGTGGCATTATAAGAGTCTGTACAAGTATTTGTTTTAATTTTGTAGGAAGGAAGTTCTTAAAACTATTTAGGGAGTGAAGAATTGAGAACACTTTCTTGCAGGTATTATTCACCTGGATTTTCCAGTCTAGGTGTTGGTCCATATAGATACCCAGATTTTTTACTACTGAGCTGTAGGGGATATTTTTGTCATTTAGGAGAATGGTAGGGATATTTTCGTAATTTATAATGCTTTGGATTCGCCGATGTCCTATAATTATGCACTGTGTCTTGTCAGTATTTAGATTAAGTCCATGTTTCTTCGACCATTGGGAAATTGAGTCTAGGTCACTATTTAATTTGTCTAGTGTGTCATGTACATCGTCAGGATGGGAGTGAATGTAAATTTGCAAATCGTCAGCGTATAGGTGATGTCGACAATTGGTAAGTCTAGTGGATATATCGTTAATATAGATAGAGAACAGAAGTGGTCCTAACACTGAACCTTGTTGGACGCCGCCCTTCAGTGATAGCCAGGATGAGGAAAGTTCTGCATTGGATACACATTGCTGGCGACCATGAAGATAGGATCCAAGCCAGTTAACAGCATTGTCCGAAAGATTCAGAGTGCGTAATTTTGCTATTAATATGTCAGTGTCAACAGTGTCGAAAGCTTTGCTGAAGTCCAAGAGTGTAAATATTGTCATGTGGCCACTGTCCATTACTTTACGCGCATCTTCGGTAACTTTAAGAAGTGCGGTTGCCGTACTATGGCCTGTCCTAAAACCTGATTGGTATGGGTCGAGTATGTTATGAGTGTTAAGGTAATCAGTTAATTGTCCATGAACAATGCGCTCCAAGGCCTTAGATAGGACTGGGAGGATGCTGATTGGTCTGAAGTCGTTTGGTGTTACAGGTAATTTAATTTTAGGGATTGGTCTGACTATAGCTTTTTTCCAGAGTTCGGGGTAAGTTGAGGTCATGATTGAGGCATTAAATATATTGGTTACAGTTGGGAGTATGACATGGAGTATTTTCTTCAAAAGTCGATACTTATATTGTCTATACCTTGTGTCTTAGTTCTAATGCAGTCCAGGGATAGTTTAACGTCGATTGGCATTATATAGGAAAAGAAGAATTTTTCTCGGGAAGGAGTAGGTGTTGATAGGAGCTCATCTATAGTTTGTTGTTTGGTCGTAGTGTTTATGTTAAGTGTAGCATACGATGTGAAATGTTGGTTTAGATCGTCCACTGATATGTTAATGCTCGTGCCTGTTTACTTACTCAAACCCAGCTCCCTGGTCATCACCCATCATGTCATTGGAACAGCGTAATCCCGCCTTCCAGGCGCCCCAACCTCAGAAGTGAGTTACAATACGTCAGTGCCAGAAGAGAATACCTGAAATGTCGAATGACAAAACAGGTGGCATTGAAAAAAAAATATTAAAAAGAAGAAGACCTCCCTATATTGAAGACATAATAGGAGATCATCAATGTGGATTTAGAAGAAACAGGTGTACAATAGATTAGATTTTTAGTATAAGACAGATTTAAAAAAAAAAGTGGGAATATAATGTAATATGTGCATCAACTAATTATATGTACACTTCAAAAATACATAATTAAATAGAGAGGGAGAAGTTATACAGTGTACTGTTGGAGTTCGGGAAGTCTGAAAAGTTGGACTCATTCGAATGTATCTAAATGGCACAAACAGTAGGATGCGTGTAGGCAAACAGTTTTAGGACACCTTCGAAATTCATAATGGGTTAAAGCAAGGAGATGCACTATATCTTCTACTCTTCAATTTTGTATAATACTAGAGCATGCTATCACATTTTTAGAGGATCAAGAAGGAATACAACTCAATTGTATTAATAAGCTTTTGGTTTATGCTGATGAAGTAGTATTAATAGGTGACGACCATGAAATATTAAGGGCCAACTCGCACACTCTATTGAGCAACACCGAAGTTAACATCAATATAACTAAATATATGGGCACACATATAAACGCATCATATAATCGAAAGGGACAGTTAATGACAAATGAGGGAAATTTTGAAAAGTGGCTGAATTCAAATACCTAGGAACAATAATTACAAATAGGAATGATTAATAAATATAAGCTTGGAAATTCATGGTATTATGCATTACAAGGAATCTTGTCGTCCCGACGTTTCTCAAAAAACAAACTGAAGATATATAAAACTGTTATCCTCCCAGTTATATAAATGCGAAACATGGGTTTTTACTTCAAGGAAGCAGAAAAGAATTCGAGTATTTGAGAATAAAATTCTTAGAAAATGTTTTTTACTAAAGAGAGATGAACAGACAGGCGAATGGAGAAGACTGTATGACAGTGAGCTACATGATCTTTATGTGAAACCAGATGTAATATGAATTTCTAAATTACTCGTCCCCCCGGATATAGTAACAGAGATGTGTGCGACAAGAAGACTACTGAATGTGCTGTAAGTGAGAACATAAAAGATATTCGAACCTGTTACCACGCAACCACAACTAGTGATATATACAGGGGCACGCCGTAGCGTAGTGGTTAAGGCACCGCGCTACAAGCCAGAAGGTCGAGGGTTCAAGTCCCGGTGGGATCAGGATTTTTAAACTGACCAAAACCTTCTGGCGGCACTATGGACCTGGGGTCTACTCAGCCTCTAACGGGTACCAGACGCTTGTTCTGGGGGTAAAGGCGGCCGTCACGCGGGGCTGACAACCCGGCTGACATCAAGTGCCGATTGTCTAGAAAAAGTAGGAGCCTTAACTTCCTACTACCCCAAGGGCCTCCCGAGGCCTGTAGTGGGATTACTTTACTTTGGGAGGCACGCCGTAGCGTAGTGGTTAAGGCACTGAGCTACAAGTCGGAGGGTCGAGAGTTCAAGTCCCTTTGGGGTCATATATATATATGTGCGAAACATGGACTCTTACTTTAAGGGAGGAAAGGAGATTACGCGTATTTGAGAATAAAGTCCTTAGGAAAATTTTTGGACCAAAGAGAGATGAACAGACAGGTGAATGGAGAAGACTAAATAACAATGAACTACATGGTCTTTATAGGAAGCCAGATATAATAAAAACAGTTAAGTCTCGTAGACTTCGATGGGCAGGACATGTTGCTCGTATGGGGAATGAAAGACGTGCATGGAAACTTCTTGTAGGAAAACGCCCAGTTGGTAGACCAAGAATGAGGTGGGAGAACAACATTAACTATGATTTGAGGGAAGTAGATTATACAGGGAATGATTGGAAAGCATTAGCTCAAGATAGGGATGTATGGAGAGCTTATGTCCGCGCGGCCATGAACCTACGGGTTCGATAGTGCCAGTGAGTAAGTAGGTATATATATATAAGAGAGAGTCCACCGCTTGGTCTCGAGGTAGAGTGCTGCCTTGTCACGCAGCGGGCCCGGGTTCGATCCCCGCTCGGGACAGTTTTTCTGGGTGAGGTTTTTATCGGGTTTTTTCCTCACCTATAAGACAAATGTCAGGAAAACTTTAAGGCCAAAACGGTCCCCGAAATCATATGGCCATCGCAATCATCATCATTCATATTCATCTTATCATCATCATCCTTCATCGGTGTGGAAAGCAACGGGAAGCTACCACACCTATAATTCCCTACTAAAGCTGCAAAGCATAGCATGAAAATGTTATGATTGCAGTGAAAGACCTGCATTCGGGCAGAATTACTATGAATGAAATGAATAGTAGAGAGAGAGAGAGGGAGGGAGGGAGAGAGAGAGAGAGAGAGAGAGAGAGGGAGAGGGGGGGAGAGAGAGAGAGAGAGAGGGAGAGAGAGAGAGAGAGAGAGAGAGAGAGAGAGAGAGAGAGAGATATTATTTTGTCGTGGACATTTTTGGGGTCTGCTAGATACGATCGATAAATATATGTAATATTATTTTTAAAAATAATTTCATGAGAACAATCTCGAAATTTTCATTCGTTTGGAATTCGCTTCAATTATGGAAAAAAAAAAAAAAAAGGTAGGAATGAGATTCGAACCCGAGTTACCTCGGCGCACAACCGAATGAGTTAAGAAATCGTAATAACAAGTGCTTCTTTATTAAACTTTTATTACTGATAACTTATAGGGCTTAGATAATTTCGAAAAATGAGGATATATTGGCCAGCAAAACCATAACATGAGTTTAAACAGCAGGTCTTGAACCTTCGTCTCACTAAGACTCGTTCATATCTCTGACATACGAGCGTGTCTTCTCCTTGTCAGAGATAAATATTACAATTCACATTAATCATTTCTGTTCACTCGAATACGTTATCATCGGAATGTCACAAGAAATTCAAAACTCGCATCACATGCCCTAGAACTAGGTTAAGAAGACAAAATGGTATACTTTACGTAAAATAAAGTGACGACATTGTTAATTGGCAACAGATTATGTAAGCGTTGTTTATTCTGGTCGTGAGCCAGTTTTACGCACAATATCCCATATCGATGCGTTCCCCAGCTATGAGAAAAGTTTGCAACTGTTCCTCTTCCGCCCGATAACGCTCTACAAACAATATTCGCATCTCAGATTCATGGCTGTACACTAATACTCTCCTATTAATTGAGGGAGTATTATATTTCAGACTGTCCACTATAGAGAATACTGTCAATTTAATGATTTCTATATGTCAGTGCTAAATGATAATAATACTATGTTTTATACCCTATTTTAAATAACCATAACAAAATTCGAATAAACACATGGCTAACAATCTACAAGGCACTATTAAGGCCAGTACTCACGTACGCAAGCTCCATGTGGGGACACGCCGCTAGAACTCACATAAAGAAACTGCAAGTTTTTCAAAACAAATTATTATATATGATTACAAAACTACCGCGTGTAACACCGGTTGACACATTACACGATCAAACGGGTGTAGAAACAATCGAGGAGTATATTAAACGCATGGCTCTTAAATTTTATAATACATGTGAAGGCCATGATAATCCACTCGTGGCATCGCTGGGAACCTATGAAACAGCCAACAACAAACACAAGCGTCCAAAATGGATCCTGGACAACACTTAACCGGTGAAAGCTGATAGGGCACGGGCACACACACACACAGACACACAGAAACACATTACACAATTATTCAATTACAATTACAACATTAGCATATAATGTACATTAATAAAATATATTAACACAACAAATTAAAAACTAATAACTAATCTTACTGCTACAGGTTCATCCCACCAGTTCCAGAGAAACTGACATCACCTGACAACTACAGATAGAACAGCAACAACTGAAGAACACAAAAAAAATTAAAAAATGCACGTTACCATAATTGTATGATTAATTGTAATAATCTGAAATGTACGCACATTATATTTAAATAAAGAGAAGCCTGGATGCCCTCCCAATATAGAGTCATCCGAAAGCCAAACTTGGCAAGATCCCGCGTGATCGACTATTCCGATTGAGGTTTTAAGCGGTTTCCCTCAATCCAAAGAGCAAATGCTGGAATAGAACCCCAAAAGGTCCGCTTCCGACTTCACTCTGCTAATTAACTTCAAAATTGAATTCAAAATTTAAACCAGGGCTAATGTATTTTACAGGAACCCGGGGTTTTACCTATTAAGGAGGACCAAAATGGATCGCTCACCGCCAACACTTTAAGTGATGGCCGCAGAGCTTTCCATCTATCTATATATCTACCCATACGTCATTGTAAATATGTTTGGTCTAGTAGTGGGAATTTACTGACTTTTTCGGAAGAAAGGAATGTATATATATATATATATATATATATATATATAGGCTATATATATATATATATAGGCTATATATATAAAATGAAAAATAAGTGTTTGAAGTGGAATCGCCTGGTGGTGTAATGGATAACACGCTGGGGTACCAACCCAGAGATCTGCGTTCGAATCTCGTTCAGACATTTATATATATATATATATATATATTAATGGCATTGCGCACGAGCCTGTTTGGCCGTACGTGCATATTCATATTGAATGAATAAAGAAAAATATATGAATATATAAACAAATGCATCCATGGCTACATAATTTACACACTTACATCCATACATAAAAAAAGAATGTATAAAAATTGGATATAAAGTCTACGTCTACAGTGCATCTACACTCATACTTAAAACTGCAATGTGTATAAATGTTAAACAATTAAAAAATATCTAATTTTGTACAATAATGAAAAAATAACTATAAAACACACCCACCAATCCACACGCAAACAACAAATGCACTCTAAGGATATTCAACTTATTACATAATATATTGAATATCTGAAACAATTACCATATTGATATTCTCATTATTAACAATACATATTTCTTAATTAATCTCCATTTTTGCATCCCTAAATTTCCTTACTGCTCCCAAAAATGGGGATGTTTTCACTTTGTGCTCGAACTCTCCTAAAATATCCCAACATGCCATTTTCCCACGATCCGACCTGAGAAATCTCTCCGGCAACAACTGCAATCTACGTTATTCTGTCTCTCTTCCAAATACTATAACATGTAAATTGTCCCGCTCATTGCACAGAGAGCATATTGTAATGCCGTCTTCACTTGTTAAATTATGTGCCATCCCTTCCCCCGCCAAATGGAACATTTAAATAGCACTTCTATCATCCCCATCCAAAATGTCAATATACTTCTTCCCCCAAGACCACTGTAAATATTAATACGCTCATATAGAAAAGAATGACATCTCAAAAAAATAAATAAATTTTGTAACTCTGTCCTTTCTGTCAATTCTAATCTGGATTCTTTTGGTATGTTTACTAACATAAAGGTTTATTTTAAAAAAAGTTGCCAGGGTTTTTCCGCCTGAAACCAGGATTTTTTAGGTATTAAATTAGGCCTATTTAAAAGAATTGTGCAGTAATACCTGATTTTCGCAAGCACAATAACAACTTAAGCATAAAAAATGCTAAGTAAAAGTAAACCCATATTCGCTCTATAATAATTTTAAAAGAAAAAAAAAATATATATATATAGGGAGATCAAACAAATAACTTGGTCTGACTTTTACTGCTACTTTGGCTGGCTTTTCAATATGTTCATATGTTTTAACGACTTTTCTTCTTCGTAAAAATACTACAACTGTATAGAGACTACTACAGTAATTTTCTTTTATTAACCACGGATATGTTCTACACAATTTACTGTTAAATTTACATTGCAAATTTTGTTTCTTTCGAACTGGTAACGGCGATGCAGTACTTTCACTAGTTTCACCATCTGATAACAAATAGGTATGTTTTAAAATATTTCACTAGTCTATACGAAAAATGTACAAATCTAAAGTGTAAATTCAGATGTTAAAACGTTATATTTTTGACAATGAATATAAATTCGGGATCTTAGTCCACCGCTGTGGTCTCGAGGTAGCGTGCTGCCTTGTCACGCGGGGGGCCCAGGTTCGATTCCCGGTCGGGACAGGCTCCTGGGTGAGGTTTTTTTCGGGGTTTTTCCTCACCTGTAAGACAAATGTCAGGAAGCTTAGGTCCCAATACAATCCCGACTGGCTATAATCAGGATTCGGGATTCAACCAGGGAAATCCGAACTAATCCCGCCTAAATCGGGATGCCTGGCAACACCGAAAACCACAGCTCTGAACGGAACTGTAAAAGCGTACAAAAACCATAGAACATTTTAGAATCAAGACATTAGACGTAGAGAGAGTGACAGAGTAACAGATTATATATATATATATATATATATATATATATATATATGATATGAAAAGAAAAATAAATGCTTGAGTCGGGATTTGAACCCGAGTCTCTAAACTCGATACGTTTAGCGCTCTAACCAACTGAGCTACTCAAGTATTCCAACACAAATATGCATTTTTCTTATATATGTAGTATTCTCAATTCACACAAGAGGTAGTGGAAATTCGTTCCAACACCATCTAGTGGCCAACATAACAGTTAAGCAATTTTTAAAGAGAATATTTACGTTATAGAAGTAACGCTTGTATATTTAGATGTTATAACTATATTTTTGACATTTGGCAATGAAGGCAAATATGATATGAAAAGAAAAATGAATGCTTGAGTCGGAATTTGAACCTGAGTCTCTAAACTCAGTACGTTTAGCGCTCTAACCAATTGAGCTACTCAAGAATTCCAACACAAACATACATTTTTCTTATGTATGTAGTATTCTCAATTCACACAAGAGGTAGTGAGAACTCGTTCCAACACCATCTAGTGGCCAACAAAACAGTTAAGCAATTTTTAAAGAGAATATTTACTTTATAGCAGTAACGCTTGTATATTTAGATGTTATAACTATATTTTTGACATTTGGCAATGAAGGCAAATATGATACGAAAAGATTTTTCTGGAACGGGACTCACTCAGCCTCGATGGAACAACGATTAGCTTCATCATATGAGAAACTATAACTAACTATCTGAGACTATCGAACCCATAGCTTCATAACCGCCCGAACATAAACTCTACATACATCCCTATCCTGAGATAATATTTTCCTACTTTTCCCTGAATAATTAATCTCTCTCAAATCATTCTCCACCTCATTTTTAGTCTACTCACTGGACCCTTTCCCTCTGACTTTCCCTTAATATGTTTGTATGTCTCTATTTTATTGGTTCGAAAAAACGGAAATTCCTGCCACCAGGTCGTTGAGAATGTCCCGACTAAAATTTCAGCTTTCAAGTCCATCCCTACTCCAAGATTAATTAAGTCTAACTTACTTTTATTAATCAAATCTTACATTCCAACTTCCGTTCTCAAAAAAAGATTTTTTTAAGTTCTACATTCAGGTAACTACATACTTACTTACTCACTGGCACTATCGAACCCGTAGGTTCATGGCCGCACGGACATACGCTCTCCATACATCCCTATCCTGAGCTTATACTTTCCAATCATTCCCTGTATAATCTACTTCCCTCAAATCATAGTTAATGTTATTCTCCCACCTCATTCTTGGTCTACCAACTGGGCGTTTTCCCTCTGGCTTTCCTACAAGAAGCTTCCATGCAAGTCTTTCATTGTCCTGCCCATCGAAGTCTACGAGACTTAACTGTTATTATATCTGGCTTCCTATAAAGACCATGTAGTTCATTGTTATGTAGTCTTCTCCATTCACCTGTCTGTTCATCTCTCTTTGGTCCAAAAATTTAATTAAGTACTTTATTCTCAAATACTTGTAATCTCCTTTCCTCCCTTAAAGTAAGAGTCCATGTTTCGCACCCATATAATATAACTGGTAGAATAATAGTTTTACATATTTTCAGTTTAACGTTTTTAAAGGAGTTGGGATATCAAGAGTCTCTGCAATGCATAATAGCACGCATTTCCAGAATTGAGCCTATGTTTAATTTTTTTATGCATCTCATTCGTATTTGTGATTATTGTTCCTAGGTATTTGAATTCAGCCACTTCCTCAAAATTTCCCTCATTTGTCATTAGCTGTCCATTTCCATTAAATAATGAATTTCTACATGTGACCATATATTTAGTTTTATTGATATTTACTTCCAGTCCTAATTTCTTAGTGTTACTCAATAGTGTGTGCGTGTTGTCCTTTAGCGTTGCCTCGCTATCGGCCAATAATACTACATCATCAACATAAACTAACAGCTTATTAATACCATTCAGTTGTAAGCCTTCCTCATTCTCTAAATATTTAATGACATGCTCTAGAACAAAAAATTAAATAGTAGAGGAGATAGTGCATCTCCTTGCTTCAACCCATTATGGATTTCAAAAGTGTCTGAAAACTGTTTGCCTACACGCACCCTACTCTTTGAGCCATTTAGACACATTCGTATAAGTCTAACTAACTTTTTAGGAATTCCAACTCCAGCAGGATACTATATAACTTCTCCCTCTTAATTGAATCATATGCTTTTTTGACGTCTACATATAGTTGATGTACAGTACCATTATATTTCCATTTCTTTTCTAAAATCTGTCTTATACTAAAAATCTGATCTGTTGTAGACCTGTTTCTTCTAAATGCACATTGATGATTTCCTAGAATGTCATCAATATAGGGAGTAAGTCTGCTTACTAATATATTTGTTAGAATTTTGTACGAAGTTGAAAGTAATGAGATGCCCCTGTAGTTGTTGCAATCAGTTTTATCTCCTTTCTTATAAATTGGTACTATAATTGATTCCTTCCAATCATCTGAAAGAGCTTCTTTTTCCCAAATCATACTAAGCAACCAGCATATCTTGTCCATCAATTTTTCTCCCCCTGATTTTATCAGTTCTGCTGGTATCTCATCCGAACCTGATGCTTTATACATCTTCAATTTTTCTACCACCATTTCAACCTCTAATGCACTTGGTTCTTCGACTAGCATTTCTGCTGTCTGTAAATTATCCTCCTCAATGCCCTGTTCTGTATGTACATTTAATAGCTGATTAAAGTAACTTTTCCATCTATTAAATATACTCCTGGAATCTGCAATCATATCCCCATTTTCATTCCGAATTATGTTTGTTCTAGCCTGAAACCCTTTCTTCTCTATCCTAATTCGCTGATATAATTCTCTAATGTTCCTATTTTTTGCATTCATTTCAAGATCATTAATCTTCTCTCTCAAATATTCCCTCTTTTTACTCTTTAGTAACTTGGTGGTTTCCCGTCTAATACTACCCAATTGCTCTAAATTTACCTCATTTGACTCGTGTAACCATTTCAAACATTCAGGTAAATACCCATTCTAATAATCGATTTTGCTAATTTTCGGATAACACCGTTCCAATGTTATTTTAGTGGTACAGTAAGTTGTATCTTAATATATAAAAATTTCGTGTCACGTTGTATGTCCGCGATGGAATCCTAAACTACTGAACATATTTTAATAAAATTTTGCACACTGTGTGCAGTTTGATCCAACTTGAGACATAGGGTAGTTTATAACTACATTTATAGACGCATTATTTTTTTATTGCAAATTATTTGTTTATTATTTAACAAAGGATTCTAACAGATGGCGGTGTAAGGTAATTTGGGAAGGTAATTGGTTTATTATTTAACAGATATCCAGGTGGCTGTGCTTTTTGTTGCAACCGCGAATTTCAATTGAATTGCAAATATTGATTATTTCATAATTTAAGTGTATTCAGTGTTTATTTTATTTTCAATATATTTATAATAATATTAATTTCGTGTGTAAGTATTACTTTTAAGTAATCTGGCTGAAAGACAGCAACTTAATTTAAATTTAACTGGACCGAGAAGGGACATAGAACAATATGGCGAATCAGTTCTAGAGACCATGAATGATAAGATATCAAGTGAATTTCCGCAAATTGGTATAGGCCTATGTGACATAAATCTTACATTTAAGAAGAATGCCAATTTAAAAACATATGAAGGTCCTAAGGAACGGAATAACAGAACTGTAAGTAAGTCTGTTAGTTATAATAATATGCCTAATATTACAGAAACAATCTCCATGCCTCAATTAAATGAAAAACAAGATGGCTATAATATATCGCTTAGTTTACTACAACATGATTTAACGTATACCTTAGCCACAGCAACGCGTGGCCGGGACTTTATATATACATAGATAAATAAAACAAAGTCGGATTAGTTACACTATTTATACAAAAGAAAGGCTGGACCGATTTTTATGATCTTTGATTTGTTGGATTTGTTTCCGCCCCGAATAGCAGAATAACTATTAAAACATCGGAAAAATTAACGTAAAAATATTTGAAGGCGATACGAAGTTCGCCGGGTCAGCTAGTAGAACTATATATTTCTTGCTAAAACATAAAAATCTCAGTTCCAGGAAGTAGTTAACAAATAACTACCCCTTTATTTATATACCAGAATAATCCTTTTGGCTAAGTGGAATCTTTTATAAGATTCATGATGTGTTCCGTTGAGGCATTATTCAAAATTAAAATATACAATTATGGAATATTCACCTGAAAGGTCCGTCTTAATTAATTATTTAACTGTAGCGCTTTCGGGACTTGTCCCATCATCCGCAAGCTTCAAAACTGGTGTTTCGCTGAAGATCTGGTTACATGTAACCCCCTCTACCAGATCTTCAGTGAAACACCAGTTTTGAATCCTGCCGATGGTGGGACAAGTCCCGAAAGCGCTACAGTTAAATAATTGATTTGAACCGAAAGTGCTATTTCGGTTAGATACATCTGTGCTGTTATCCTCCCTCTACAGTGGGTTTCGTGAACTATGCCGATTTCCTTTCTCTTTGCATCTACTCCCATTCTCCTTCCTACCCCTCCCTTTGCTCTGTTTGCAGTGCGCAACTTCCCCTTCTACCTCGGAACTCTCAAATAGGCCAAACACGTAGTGAACTTTATCATTCGATCATAGATTTTCGTTGAAACACTTGTCTGTCGTCTGGAGGATGCGAGCTCCAGGAGAGCTGCGTATTTTGGGTTTGGTCCGGCAAGCCAGGGCATGGCACCCTAGACAGGACTAAAAAGTATGTATGAGTGGTTGATTGTGTAAACAATGTTATTTCTGTTATTACTTATTGTTTGTTCTTTAATATTTGAATGATCAAGTTATGTTTATATTTAATTTCACTTTTCAACTTCAGACGTGCAATTTAAACATTAAATCTCATTTTAAGTAAATATCAATGTCTGATTATTGTATTTGTTAGCTACGCTACAGCTGTCTTGCATAATTCCCGTATACAAGCTTTCTCAAAGTTTTATGAGCTCCTTTTTCCCGTCTAGCTTTCATGGTTGAAAATAGTATATTCAGGTTAACTAAGAATCATAAATTGCTGCAGTGTGTTTTAAGAATTATTATTAATTAATGTTTATGAATCTAGATAGGAAGGATGAATCAATCTTTGCCTCTCATGGGCCCTGGCAAAGGATTAGAAATAGCACTGATAGCTATGAACTCGATGCTACTATGAGTGTAATGGAATATATGAGTAAATCCTCTAAAGATGTGCACAAAATGGTAGCAGATCTAAACACGGCACAGATTAAGAGGAGACGGACCTTTCAGGTGAATATTCCATAATTTTATATTTTAATTTTTAGGTGGAAACTAGCTTTGCCAGTTTATTTTGTGCAGTGTATAATTAAGACTCCACTGGAGTTTCGTGCACTTTCGCGAGATTTCGTCTTCACTATGTTTCGACGTAACACACAGATGTCGATTAAAATCTCACAAGTCACGTAATTTACTTCTACAAATTATCAGTAAACTGTTAATCACAATTAGTAACACGAATTAATCTTGATTCAAAGTTTATCTCACACACATTTATTTCAATCTCTGATGAATCCGTTCACTATAATTTCCCTTACACTTCACGTTCGCTTTCTCGCTGCCAAGGCCTCCGTCCTCGGCACATAGCCAAGAACTTTCTAGGCTTAGGTTCGAGACACTTGACACCGATCTTTCCCGAACGAGGACACAGAGATTCGTAGAAATATCTGGAATGACAGCCCATATATTTCGGTGGTTTAACGGGTCTTTCAACTCGCGAGTCGGCGACTTGCAAACCAATGCGAGACCACTATTCACTAATAATATTTATTAGAGCTCTAATAAGAAGAGGGTATGACAACAGTGTATAACCTACTGGGGAAACATCCAAATATTCTTAAGCGATAACTGCCTTGAGGTATTTGAGTGGGGCAATACTTAGTCAAGAAGTGTATCTACTATTCGTTACTCACTCTTGTCGTGTGCTACACGCGATAATTTTGCAGTCAGTTATAAGTTTAATTTACATTAGAATCACTTCTAAGTCAGTAGTAGTAGTACCACTTCACCTCTTGTTTCCCGAAGTACAACAATGACGTCACGGATCCGCACGTTTAGAGTGCGGGAGATATAATTCCCGCGTGGGGTTGTTATACTCAGCAGGCGCTAGTCTTCTTGTGAATAACCAAGTGTAGATTCGTCGTGGAAAAAATTGCGGCCGCTAGAGCGATCCTTGAATTTTCGCTTCAGGTTAACATCTACTATTATTGTCCATATTTCTTGGTTAACCACTCGATCTTACTTTTCTTAAATTGATTTATATAATGACAAGTTTTGTTACAAAAATACAGCAGCTAGAATGTTATCAGATGTTTTTCTCGTCGTCATTTTTGGTCCCTAGTCAGTAAAATCGACTAAGATTTGGGGGAAAAAAGTAAAATATATATATTGACTACGTCAATTCCTTCAGAATTCGCTAAAATGAAAAGGGCAGTTGAACAAACAAATTTCATTGTGAATGTTAACAACAGTAATATTCATGAATAAAAGTAATTATTTACACAGTGCTACTGATAAAGCAAGTAATTTAATTTACAAGTGAGTGCACAGATAACTTATCCTTCCCGTGGTTATCTTACGTTCCTCACACCTCTCAAGTGCGCTCAACAAAGTAGGTCAACTGCCAAAATATATTTTTTCTACATAAATTACGTAAAAAACGGGTCACAGAATATTTGATACGTCACTAACCTTAGTGTTCAATTGTTAATGAAGATTCAGCAAGATGATTTATCTTTTATCAGCTATTATCAGTAACAACTAATTAAAAGCATTATTTAATTGCCGAATTAGCAGCTATTAAAACATAATAAATGACTTATCACATCTAAATATCTTTCACAATGTGTAGGTTCCAAAGTTTCCACAGGTATCCGTCAGTTATGTAATCAAATTGTGTTATATTTTTACATTTATTTTATTAACATTCCGCCATGGGAACTGTCAGCCATTGCATGCCCAAACCTACCTTGAATTTCATTCCTAGAGAAGCGTTGTGATGTGCCAAGGCACAGTCCAAAAAATATATGCCGCTTTTAACTGCAAGGCACAGAAATCGAAGCCAGAATTTAGCAATGGCATCCCACTGTATGGAGCTTTTGGATTCCCTGTGTGAGTAAGAGCGGAGTGGAGTGAGACCGGATGCGGCGCGGACGGAAGGTACTGAGTTATCCAATCTACCAATTCTGAAGTTATATTACTTCCCTATAGTTTAAATGAGAGACTTGGCGCTGGATTTTAGTGCCTTGCAGTTAAAAACAGCAAGTATTTTTTGAACTCGGCCTTGATACATTACAACGCTTCTCTGGAAGAAATTTCAAGGTAGATTTCGGCGTGCAATGGTTAATATTTCCCTCGTGGGTACATTTTAATACATTATTTTTAAACTCATACTCGATTAAAAACTAAGATCTATTTTGTAAATACTTACAAATTGAAAAAAAAGTTTATGGAGCATAGATATAATATAAGCTTGCATATTTTAACGGCGAATTTCTTGGGATAAATACAACACTGGCCAACAAAATTTCAACTTATGTTATAAGGAAAACAGTGGGTGATTGTTCTGATTTCAAATCTTTTTACAGCATTTTTCATCACACAGGGTTTCCGAGTAATCATATGAAAACATTTTTCGTGTCTAAATACTATAGCATTATATCTTAGCTGAAATTGCATTTACTCACCTAAAATATATGTAACTTGGATTTTCGGCTGTACTTCTCTCGAGGAACATTCTTTTTCAGTGTTCAACAGTAGTCTGCCAACTTATTTGAGCACCATTTACCCTGGGAGTGCCTTTCCATTTCCGATCCCCGTGTTCGTCGCTCACAGTCCCTAGATTTTCAGGGAAGAATTCGAGATGGAAGTGCAGAAAGTGGATTTTTAAAGATAAATTACATCCCATTATCTTGTAGTTCTCAATCATCTCACTGGCAAGTTCTCTGTAGTTATCAGACCTGAAGTTTTCTAGGAAGTTTGTGAAAATTTGTTTGAAAGATTGTCATGCAGTTGCTTTTTGCATATTTAATTGGTTTTCAAATTGCGTATATTTCATCAGCTACGTATTTTAGGGCCAACAAATATTTCTTCTTTTAGTTTACTTTCACTGATCCTTGGGAACTTATATTTCAGGAAGAGAAATGCACTGCTATCACGATCCAGTGCTTTCACAAAATTCTTAATCATGCCTAGTTTGATATGCAGTGGAAGAAATAAGATTTTTTCATAACTTACAAGTGGTAGGTGAAGAAAATGTTCTTGTCCTGGATTAAGTGACTCTCTCTTTGGCCAGTTCGTTTTAATATATTTGTCTCTGCTATTTCACTTGCACAAAACGCAGCAAAATTTAGTATAGCCAAGCTGTAACCCAAATCCCCACATATCTGCCAAGAAAAATAGTCCTACTTGAAAACGGATAGTAAGAGTTTCATATTCTCATAATTTTCCTTCAAACTAATTGCATGGGCTGAAGGAATGGATGGATATACAGGGTGTCCACAAAGTCCTGCTACCAAAACAATGTAACCTAGCTCTTAAACTATTGAGATAGAGACATGCGGTTTTTTGCAACGTATTCTACATCTCTCAAAATTGTGTTTGTATTTGCAGCAGATTGTGATTTAAACGACAATGACGACACCTCAGAAAGAGGTGCAATGTGTATGGTGGTATGCTGAGTCTGGTAAATCACCAGTACTCCAATATATATGAACGTTGCGGAAGTTAACATGTCCAGACACAAAGAAAGTCGCTTCATCAGAGAACATCTCCTTCTGCAAGTACTCATTGACTTCGTCAATTGCGTTCAGCATGGAATCCGTAAATTCAACATGCCGAGGGAAGTCAGCTGGCAACAACGCTTGCGTAATTTGCAATGTATATGTCTTAAGATGTAGCCGCTTATGGAGGACTTTATGAATGGTTCATTTCGGTAAATGCAGTTCCCATGAAGCATGAAGAACCGATTTTTGAGGTCTGCCTTGAAATGCAAGTTGCACATTGTCGATAGTTTCTTGGCTCACACCTGGTCGACACTCCGTGGCAAGTCCATTACATTGCCAGTCGCTCGGCCCATCTAATTATGGATTTTTTGGATGGAGGATATCTTCCCCCCTCAGGGGTCCTCATCTACGGGATATGTGGATGGCGACCACAAGGTGCCCAAGCCGAGCAAAATACTTCTTCCACTTACTTGTGTTTTGCACTCTTAACTTTACTATCTAACCTCTCTTGGTTAACTCTTGTTTTTTCGACCCCGACGCTATTCTCCAGAAAAGCCTGACCAGAGGCTATAAGATGGCAGCCCCATCACTGGTCTTGCCTTCCTTTGGCCAGCAACCAATCGAAGGGACTATTATTATGCTTTCAAGTCTTATACGAGAATTTTCCGGAAGAAGCTGGAGGGAAAATTTTCTATAGGATCGTAACAGGACTTGGCCTAATACTTGGAAGGAAGAAGAAGAAGGATATCTTCCATATTGCCGGCGGAAATTTAGCTGAACAGTTACTGGTGATTTACCAGATTCAGCATATCATCATACATATTAGACATTTTCCTGTGGTGTCGTCACTGTGTTTAAATCACAAACTGCAGCAAATGTAAATAAAACTTTGAGAGATGTAGAATACGTTGCAAAAACACCGCATGTCTCTATCCCAAATAGTTTACGAGCTAAGTTACATTGTTTTGGTAGCAGGACTTTGTGGACACCCTGTATGTTTCCATTATGTAGTAACACTTCTTTCAAACTTGTTTTCAAGGAGTCTATGAGCAAACGCCAATCCTTAGATTTATGCTCAACACCCAGTGACTGGAACAAATTCTCAACATCATTGCAGAAAACTAGGTCATGCTCTTTAGAAAACTCAAATTCCTTTTGGTGTTGGAAAAAAAACTCACTTTTGTATCAGCCTGCAGTAGATTCCATTCTTTCAATCTTGAGCCGGGTAATTCTGCCTTGCTTTTACTTTAACCAAGATCCCGAACCAAATAATTTAAATCCTCTTGTGTCATGGAGTGAGATTCATGTATAGCATCATCTTCTGCTCAATATTAATCATTCTGTAATACATCCTGAACATCAGGAAATTCTTCAATTGATATGCCACCTGGTGGAATTGGTATGGGATGTCCTGGCCCAGGAAGCACCGGTCGAATTGCTGAATCTAAAGATGGATATTAAACAGTGTGTCGACTTCGAACTTATTCCAGATACATTTGTCAAGCAAAAGTAGCAGTCCGTCAAATGATCCTTTGGTTCGGGCCATATCATAGGGACTGCAAAAGACATGACAGGATCCTTTCAAGAACTAGTTAATAGCGTTAACACATTCGATTTCAGGAGCCCATATCTTATTCTGGTCTATTTTGTTGTTAAAATAATAGTCATAAGCTCTTCTTATTAGAGCAGTAAACTTTCGTCTCTGCGCTTTTAACGTCAGCTCACCACATGTATAACATATATATCATGAACACACTTTCGAGACATGTTTCTTATACACTATTACACTACCCCTTATAATGCACTACTATGGATGGTATTGCACACTTATATCACAATTCAATTAACAACACAAGAAGGCATATAATTAGCTTCTTTCTTTTAAGAAAACTTCTATTCATCTGCGAAATTTACCTTACAGTCACAGTTTTGTAGGAGAATGGCATTGTTGTAACTCGTGAATTCAAGGTACACAATGACCAAACGTTATAAGTCAATTGCTGGAAAAGTGAAATTAAATATAAATATAATATACTCCTAATGTGGAAACCAACAGGAAGCTACCACACCTACAATTCCCTAGTAAAGCTGCGAGCATAGCATGAAAATGCTATGATTGCAGTGAAGGACCTGCCTTCGGGCAGAATTACTATGGATGGATACTCCTAATCAGCATGTTATATACCACAAATGCTAATAAACGGGGGGGAAAAATTAAAATTAAAAAAAAAGATGGGTGATAGAAAATTTCTGACTTCATTTTTGGAATCAGCAGATGCAAATACATAAGAAACGCCGAAATTTTGTATGTAACAAAATCTTTGTTGGCCAGTGTAATTAATCAAATCGATTTACAGGCAATTAATATTTCTGAATCAGTATAATTCATCATCATCATCAACAACAATCACGGATTAAGTCCATGTGGCTTGTTCCAGTCTCATAGATTCTCATTCAAAAGTTGGATCCATCTCTTCTTCGGTCTACCAACATTCCTGCGTCCTTTTGGTTTGTATTTAAGTATAATTTTGGGAATGCGATCATCTTACATTCTTTGAACATGTTCTTTCCAGTTTTTTCTAGATTATTTTATTCTATCTAAGAGTTTAAAGATATTTAGCTCATTTCTAATATCTTCACTTCTTCTCTTATCTAGAAATTTACAACCAGCCACACTTCTCAGAAATCTCATTTCAACTGCTTCTATGATCTTCTCTTCTCTTTTAGTTAAAACCCAAAATTCACTACCATACAATAGTAAGGGGACTGCCACTACTTTATAAAATTTTAGTTTTATTTCTTTTCTTGTGCTTTTAAATATCCTTTTGATTGTTCCACATATATAATTAAATTTATTAAGTTTGTTAAATAGATCTTCATTTTTAAAATAGGAGATTTCATAACCCAGGTATTTAAAATGGTTCACTTGTTCAATGGGTTTCCCCTCCAGAATTATTTTAGCTCTTACGGTATCTGATCCCTTAAAAGCTAGGATTTTCGTTTTACTTATCGATATTTTGAAATTATATTTCTGTATAATGTTATTTAACTGAAAGAGCGATTTCTGTAGACCATCTTCTGAACTAGATATTAGAACTTGGTCGTCTGCAAAACGTAAGGTATCTAACATCTTATTTCTTATTTTGAAATGTGAGTCCAAATTTATCTGCCAATTATATATGATATCGTCAATATAAATATTAAAAAGGGAGGACGAAAGTGGACATCCCTGCCTTACACCTCTATTTATTGTTGCTGTTATATTGTTTTTATTTTTGCCTCCAGTTTCTATTGTTATTTTATTTTCTACATATAGACTTTTTATTGCAGTTATTAGGTGCTGAGGTACGCCTTTCTCTTTCATTATATTCCACAATTTATTTCTGTTAACTTTGTCAAATGCCTTTTCAAGATCTATAAATGCCATAAAAGTTCGTAGATTAAATTCTCTGTGTGTCTGAATTATTTGATTGATAGTGAAAATGCAATCTGAACAGGATCTGCCTTTCCTGAATCCATTCTGGGCTTCTAGAATAATACTTTGCACAATTACATTTAAACGATTTTTCAATATAGTTGCATACATTTCATAACAGGTACCCAAGATATTTATGCCTCTGTAATTTTCACAATCATGACTATCTCCTTTTTTATAAATAGGATATATTTTGGCCGTCTTCCATTCTTCTGGGATATGACTAGTCTTCCAGCATATATTCAATATAATTCTTGCATTTATTTTCTAACAATGCTAGAATATGGCTTTATTTTTATAAAGTATGTGAAATAAAACAATTTTTGTACCCCTTTGTTACAATCCTTTGGGCGATTTTAGGACAAATCAATTTTGATGAAGTTAAAATTATTAACTATCATCATCATCATCATGAACAAATTCGTTTTAGGCCATGTGGCCTGTACGGTAAACCTAGCGAAGATGGTCTTGATCTTTCCACCGATGTTTTGGTCTTCCTTGGTCCCTATGTCCAGTTAGGGTATATTGGAATGCCAATTTAACCGTCGGGATAGAATACATGCCTTTCACTCCGGCGACACGAGATAATTCCCGGCCGAGTAAAACATAATATGATCCTACTACAGGTCTTAGGTGCCTTTGGGATAGTAGTAGGAGGTTAAAGTTGTTATATATACTGAATGCGACAATTTGTTTTCCTCAAATAATATGAAAACTTTTTAAAAAATACAGACATAACAATAGATATAAATTAACAATTTCATGTTTTCTGAATATACACAATGTGTTTTGACTGAATATATCTATATTCAATGTAAGAAAATGTACATTTTTATCCATAAACAATTTAATTCGAGTATTTGGCAACTATTGAATTTTATAGTCGCAAAAAAATTATATTTTTGTCATAATTGCATATACTGTAATAATAATAATAATAATAATAATAATAATAATAATAATAATAATAATTTATTTACACTGACATAAGGTTGTCTCTCCCCATCAACTGGTGAAAAATTATATACTATAATAAACAGAATAAATGTCTGAATTCGTTAATAAGTGTGTTTCTAATGCCACCCATTGCACTGCACGTCCTTCGGATTCTGTGCTGTGCGGATAGATGGAATTAATGTGGTATATTTTCGGAAGACGCTTTACATAGGTGATATATCCATGTATTGTATATATAGTACTATACTAAATAAAACCCAATCACCAAACGTTAGGTTTAAAAAACGCGTTTTGACCGGCAGTCATCCCTTTTGGGCTTATGTTGAGTTGCGGCATCTGTCGCCGTATTATTGGTTTCCTCCATTTTCCTGCAAGAGGAAAATAGACTTGGAGAGGTCATGGAGGAATTAATCTTCAGTTAGGAGAGAATGCTGCATGAATGTTGTATGGGTATGAAATGTTCATTATTGTCATTTAGTTCGACTGCTTATATAATTTGTTATTTATGTATTCAGTTATGGAAACTATTTATTTATATATTGACATAAGTTCTTTCATTTCAATATACTCACTGTTTTATATTAAAGAACAACAACAAGGATTTCGGAAAAATAGATCCACATTAGATGTAATTTACATAGACAAATTGTGGAAACATCATGGGAATTCAATAAACCAGTACTCTTATGTTTCATAGATATGAAGAAAGGTTTTGATAGAGTACAGCTTGAACATGTTGTACATATCTTGAGAGAGAATGAGATTCCTAATCAACTGATTAGAGCAATAATATAAATTAACACACACTGCAAAACAGTAATCAAAGTAAAAGAACAGCAAACTGAATAAATAACGCTCACAAAGGGCATCAGGCAAGGTGACCCTTTAAGTCCATTCTTATTTAATATTATAATGAATAAAATTATTGAAAACATACCACCACGTTTGGGTTATAAAATGGGAAACACTAGATTTCACTTAATACGTTACGCAGATGATGTCGTTCTCATTTCAGACTCTGAAGATAATTTACAAAGATATTTACATCAATTTAATATAAATGCCAGAAAATACAATATGGATATTAACACGAATAAGACAAAATGCTTTACAATATCAAAAGAACCAGTAAGATGCAAATTAGAAGAGGAAAAAAAAAATATGCAACAAGTGTCAGAATTTAATTATTTACGTGTATTAATAACAAACACTAACAATTTAATAAAAGAAGTAAAGAAACAAGCTGATAAAGCAGCACAAATACCAGGATATATGAAAGATTTAATTTGGCGCAACAAACATATGTCAATAGGAAGCAAAACCCGCATATACAAAACGACCAGTTATCGTATATGGAGCAGAAACTATGGCTGATACAACAGAAACTAAACAAATAATAAGCACATGTGAAATGAAAATCTTAAGAACTATTCAGGGTAAAACATTATTTGATAAAATACACAACACAGAAATTAGGGACAAATGTCATATTCAAGACATAACCAAATTAATTATAGATAGACGAAAATATTAGAAGGGTCATATAGAAAGAATGGAAGAAAACCGACTTGCAAAAAGAGCTAAAGAAGATAGACCAATGGACGGGAGAAGAACAAGAGGAAGACCAGCCAAGAGATGGATAGACAGTGCATGCACATCCAATACGTCTTCCTCCGAGGAATGATTTTGGAAATAAACAGGATGAAAATCCTACAAATTAAGTTTAAGAAGAAGAAGAGAGTGTTTTATATGCTGTGTTTTCATTTAAACAATAGACCATTTGAACCTTAGTTTAGCGATAGCTTGGTACCATACTTAATGTCCCAAGTACTCACGATTGTAGATTATTTATTAGCTCCGTTTAATATATTTATTGAGATTGGATTATAAATGGCTAGTAGATACCCTGCTGAAGTGATGAAACAACTCAGTGTATATCTTCGGCCCAGCCACGGAGATACTCTGCTTGTGAAGATATTTGGATTATTGTATTTTTCTTCTAGTCCTCTGTATTCACGCGACTCTTTATGTTAAGTCT
Source organism: Diploptera punctata (assembly GCA_030220185.1). NCBI lineage: Eukaryota > Metazoa > Arthropoda > Insecta > Blattodea > Blaberidae > Diploptera > Diploptera punctata. Next base: position 83,722 of record JASPKZ010006823.1, read on the forward strand.
TATTTATGGACTTTGTTGTGCTCTATAATCTATATTCCTCTTGTAGTTATTTATTATTTAAGGAACTTAATATATACCCAGAGCATATTAGGTCCCCTTCCCTCCCCGTGCAAAGCATTGTTGGGTTGACTCTTGAATTTCGCGTGCAACTGCGAGAGTCTGGACTCACGGATAGGAAATACCGCTGAGAACTTTCCACATGCGATAATGCCCTAATTCCGGAAAAGTTGTTTCTCAAATCTTCCATTAGAGAAGAGAGTAGATTGTTGTCCAGAATGTTCCTACCCTCAAATATATAAGAAGATACGAAGATCGGACGAGTCAATAGTGTCCAATTTGTGGATGAGTAAATGTGTGAAGAGAAGATGTTCTAAGCGAAATCGTCAGCGAGTATAAGAACAGTGATTAATAAATTGTAAAGCGAGAGACTTTATTAGCAGCAAATTAATTGTGAAAAATCAGTGAATTAATTATTGTGAAATAAATAAAGTTAATTTGGAAATTTTGTATAAATATCGGTGAAGTTAAATTAAATAAATTATTTCTGAATCTAATGCGACCGCTATCAGCGATAATACTTTGCTTCCGAATATATAACATTTTAATACAGACTACAGAGTAAATACATCCTGTAGAGAAGGAAGTAATACCCCACAACTGCTATATTTAGTAAGAATTACTTGTAAATACAATAAAAATGTCTTTCAGAATTTACGTCGCAAATTCAGTTTTATCGAATTTTTTGTATAGAATCTCATTCGTGTATTACTTTATCTCTATCTATCTTTGGGTTTTTACAGCTGCTGCCGTCTTCCGTGCCAAACCTCCAAAGCCTAGGGTCTTGGGTATCTTCGATGCTTAGCCTTCTAGCTTGCATTACTGTCTTCATGTTTTCCTTCCATGTTAATCTTTGTCTCCCTCTTTTCTTCTTTCTGTTCGGATGCCATTCATATAGTTGCTTCGGCCATCGCTCATCTTCCATTCTTAAAACATGTCCTAACCACTTTAATTCCTTCTCCTCAATTCTTTCAATTATGTTTGTATAGGATTAGACATTATATTTCCAATTTTAACATAAGCGGAGTTATCTTTATAGATTTGTTTAATAATTTCTATATTGTATTTCTCCAATACTTCCCATAATTTGTTCCTCGGAATTGAGTCATAAGCTTTCTCTAAATCTATCATTGTCAAATGGGTTTCTTCTCCAACTGCAGTCCGTTTTTCAATTAACTGTTGTATTGCAAATATATTGTCAACACATGACCTTCCTGGTCTGAATACATTTTGATCTTCTCCTAATTTGTCTTTAATATATTTTTGTAACTTTGTTTTTTAATAACTTCGTAAATATTCTATATAATGTGGTATTTATAATTAGTCTTCTGTAGTTTTTTGCGTCTCTTCTATCGCCCTTCTTGTATATTGGTACAATGTAGCTTATTTTCCAATCATCAGGAATCTTCTGTATTGCAATGCTTTATTATTATGCAATATTACTTTATAATATACATTAGAACTGGCCTTTTTTTTTTTGTAAAATACAAAGGGGACACACTAAATTAAACTTTTACTTACGCATTTTCAATAAAATAAAAATATGGCTACAGTGTTAACAATTCTTGAGCTTTTAATTTTGTTTTGTCCCTTTTAATTGAATTTATGCTGGCCATGAAATCGAAAAATACCAAAGGGATAAATTGTTCCCTTGTATTTCCATTATGCCTACGTGTTGTGTGAAAATCAGGCCAATACTCGCAAATATTAGAAAGCATTGAACGTGAAACTTATGTACAAAACTATATAATTTTTGTGAACACAATATATTTTGTCGGTCTCCTAAACTAGTAGTTACCCTGCTCACATCTGTTTTCGAAGTTCGCTGGTTCAAACTTGGCCAGTGTCAGGGCGTAAATATCCTAAGCATGGGTTCCTTCGGAAAGGGACTAAAGTCATGGGTCCTGTGTGTAAATTTGAAAGAACTTCGAGCTGAAAAAGAGGCTTCTGTGTAAGATTTGCCAACCTTTCACCTCCCTCCACCAGATTTGAATTGTGACGCTAAAGAAATGAAAATATTAAAGAGTGTTATTAAATAAAATAATCATGCTCTAACACAGGTGTCAATCTCAATCTACGGGCCTTTTTGTAGGTTATCAATATTTTAGACGCACGACGGCCACATATGATGGAACAGCTACTTCAATAAGTGTAATCGACTCGGGTGACGTTTAAAAGAGAAAATTAAGCTTTGCTCATATGTTTCTGTGAAGGCTACGGTGGGGTCGAAGAATGGCAAGCACATGAGTACAAATGTGCTTACCTGTTATGGCGGCAACAAGATGGCAGTTGGAACGACATCCCGCTACATTTGAGAATACTACATACATAAGAAAAAAGTGTTTGTGTTAGGATACCTGAGTGGCTCAGATGGTTAGAGCGCTAAACGTACAGAGTTTAGAGAATCGGGTTCAAATCGCGACTCATGCATTTATTTTTCTTTTCATATCATATGTGCCTTCATTACCAAATGTCAAAAATATAGTTATAACATCTAAATATTATACATATATGTGTGTGTGTGTGTGTGTATGTATATCCACCCATAGTAATTCTGCCCGAGGGCAGGTCTTTCACTGCAATCATAGCATTTTCATGTTATGATTTGCAGCTTTACTAGGGAATTATAGGTGTGGTAGCTTCCCCTTGCTTTCCACACCGGTGAAGGATGATGATGATGATAATGATAAGGATGATGGCGATGGCCGGATGATTTTCGGGGACCGTTGGATCCTAAGCTTCCTGGCATTTGTCTTACAGGTGAGGAAAAACCCCGAAAAAATCTCACCCAGGAGCCTGTCCCGACCGTGAATCGAACCCGGGCCCGCTGCGTGACAAGGCAGCACGCTATCTCGAGACCACAGCGGTGGATATATATGACATGAAAAGAAAAATAAATACCTAAACGGGGATTTGAACCCGGACATCTGAATTGAGACTTGAGTGCGCTATATTTCTCTCAGGTAATTATTCACATACTGCAACAATACATTGAGTATTTTCCGTTTTTTTATTTGAATTTATGTTGGTGGCATAAAATCCCCTAAACTTCTGTTTAAACAATTCGTCAAACAATTGAAACATGTATCTTAATTGAGGACGATCCATGTATCGGGTGCTCACTTTAACATTATGACATGCCGATGACAAGGACAAGGAGGCCTTGGAGTTTTCCCTATAAACCAAGTAAGTTAATTAAATAGTTACCAGCGTTTTCTCTACATTCTTGCAGAAAGAGTTATAGGCCTACTCTAAAGTAACTAATGAAGTATTTTACTTAGCTCTTTGAAGATAAATCACAGGACACATTTTAATTAGTTTGCAGTGAAGAGAACTTGGAGTTTGTCAACATCCTGCTGTAGGATAACTTACGTCGTCGCAAGCGTCATTAGAACAAGAGAATAATTACACCACACAAAATAAACTTAATTACTGTATGATGTTTGAATAGCTTTAAAGTAATGTGAGAAACGCACAAAAGTTTAAATGAAGACTGCAATTTATTTTCAGAACAGAATTACAGTAGATTCACGTTTAGTTTGCAGTAATGTAACTGTTGCGAATCAAAACGAACGACGTCGAATGAAAACGAATATTCCAATCAGCTAATAAATAGTTGGCCGTGACATGAGAGAGATTAGACTAATACAGGCCTATTAACTTAGGCTTTCTCGTTGCTTCTAATGCAGCGACTGTCGTTAAATAAAGAAAAATTAAATTATTTTCAATCATACACGCTTCTCTTTGTTATGGCTTATTTAAATATAATGTAATTTCAGAGAAGTTTCTTCGATATAAATGTATGGAATAATTTTCGAATGCATAGACGGTTAATTTCGTGTAGGCCTAATAATAATTAGATCGTGCCCTGCAGACATTCTGTTGTTATTTACCGTGAATATATTATAAATATACTGCAGGCATAACTCATGCAATATTCATTTTATGTCCCGCACCTGGCCGATCGCAACAGGGCTCATTCGAGTCGCCATGAGAGAAAACATTTTCTCATTTCGGAATGGGTTACCATCCAGAATCGTGAGGAATTTGCGAAGCTACAATAAGGAGAGTTTCAAGATTGAGAAAACTTCATATAACGGCTGGTGGATAAGACTCTCTTACCACATTCTGTGTAGGTTTGTGTCGCCTCTAAATGGCACATGAGGCCATGTGATGTCAGGAACTGGCTGTTAAGGGAAGAGCCCACTAGGCATGTTAAGTTTAGTTTAGCATTCATTTTAAACATAATGTTATAGACACTACATTCAGAGACATTAAAACTTCCCGACAATATGAACATCGACAACATTGTTATCTACATTTATGTTGCCGTCTCGGTAGATTCGTGATTCGAATCCTGAGCGATTCCACCTATTGGTGATCAATGCCAGGACTTTTATTTTTTTCTCGGGGTTCTCCCATCAACACACTCCATTTCCCCTTCCCTCCCATTCAAATAATTCAATTTCCTTGAATGCATACGTTTTGGAAAAAATCCGTTCGGGGTAATTTGATGCAAAAAAAATCATAAAATGCCAAAACGAGTTTTGTTTTATCAACTTTGAAGAAAAATTAAGTTTAGGGAAAAAATAGCACGTTACAGGCCAAACAATATTTAAAAAATGAGCGCTGAACAAATAAAATCGGTTCACAACTCATCATCATCATCAACAATCACGGATTAAGTCCATGTGGCTTGTTCCGGTCTCATATATTCTCATTCAAAAGTTGGATCCATCTCTTCTTCGGTCTACCAACATTCCTGCGTCCTTTTGGTTTGTATTTAAGTATAATTTTGGGAATGCGATCATCTTACATTCTTTGAACATGTTCTTTCCAGTTTTTTCTAGATTATTTTATTCTATCTAAGAGTTTAAAGATATTTAGCACTTCTTCTCTTATCTAGAAGTTAGCAACCAGCCACACTTCTCAGAAATCGCATTTCAGCTGCTTCTATGATCTTCTCTTCTCTTTTAGTTAAAACCCAAAATTCACTACCATACAATAGTAAGGGACTGCCACTACTTTATAAAATTTTAGTTTTATTTCTTTTCTTGTGCTTTTAAATATCCTTTTGATTGTTCCACATATATAATTAAATTTATTAAGTTTGTTAAATAGATCTTCATTTTTAAAATAGGAGATTTCATAACCCAGATATTTAAAATGGTTCACTTGTTCAATGGGTTTCCCCTCCAGAATTATTTTAGCTCTTACGGTATCTGATCCCTTAAAAGCTAGGATTTTCGTTTTACTTATTGATATTTTGAAATTATATTTCTGTATAATGTTATTTAACTGAAAGGGCGATTTCTGTAGATCATCTTCTGAACTAGATATTAGAACTTGGTCGTCTGCAAAAAGTAAGGTATCTTAAATCTTATTTCTTATTTTGAAATGTGAGTCCAAATTGATCTGCCAATTATATATTATATCATCAATATAAATATTAAAAAGGGAGGTTCACAACTTTAGAGAAAATAATTAAAAACGACGAAAAATGGCATTTTTCACCTTCGTATTACTAAGCTCTAATGGTTATAGACACTCTTTTTCAGTGCTTAAATTGTAACCTCTTATAATGCCTACATATAATATAAAAATGTTATGGGAAAAATATTTAGGCCTATAATTCTGCACAATGCGCCAAGATGTAAATCAGGACTCTAATAATATGTTATCCATATGACTAATAATTGTCCCACAACAAATGTTCATAGTACACAGAATTAATTGTTCTTGATAGCTGAAGTAGAAAACTCGTTAATGAATTTGTTACACCTAATTGACCCGAACCGATTTTTTTCGAAACATTTATTGAATTCCTACGATTTTTTTTATTAATCATCGCTTTGAAAAAGTGGCCAGAATTTTCTTAACGAGGCTCTTATCGTTAATTGACCGCCCTATAGGCTACATGTACGTGAAGAATAGCGAAAATCTGTTAATCGTGTTTCCTCTTCGGTTTCTTTCCGATACTAAAGCTTTTCTCTTATTTTCTTGTTTGAAGTCATCTTCATTCTATATTGATCACGTCTCAAAATTACGGAGGCCGTAATATGTGGCGTTTATTTTTTTATAACTATAGAATCTAGTAAAAATGAAAACAGCTATACTTGATGTAAGGTGATACATTGTGCACAAAGTGTGGGTTTGAATACAAGGTAGGCCACATTCAATTTAACACCTGAACGCGTCTGGTTTTATCGACTATCGCTCAGCATCCAGCAGCCACAAGTATTTGTTACACTTTTTTGTAGTATTGATCTGGAGTTTTACAGAAAAAAGAACGGTGATGCACGACTATGTTTACACACAACCCACAGCGTTTAACTAAAGAACAGATTTGTGAGTTCTTAGTTATTTCTCCTAATTGTTAAATTACATTTTTCCACATTACTTTGAACCATGAACACAGAAATATTATCAGGAGGAAGTTAAAAAGCCAGATTTTAAATATAAATACCCTAAGGAAAATACAACGACATCTTATCAAGTTTAGGTAGAAAATTTTAGTTTTCTCGAAAAAAAGTACACAAGTTTATTAGTTCATTACTTTATAATTAGTCTATCATGAGTATTGTGCTGATTTTCACTAAATACTTTGGGGATGTTAAATACAAAACCGTTTCCTTTTAGTACTCTCCAACCCTATCGGTTTAGCCAAAAACCAGATTAAAATAGCTGAGATGTAATAAATTGAATAGAATAGAATAGATTTATTTAGCCTGGTGGAGTTAAGGCAATGTGGCCTTCTCTTCCACTCACCAGGACAAACATATGTTACATATAAATACAAAAAAAATACAATAATAGTCATACTAAACAATAATTATCTGTCAAATTGAATAATAATGAAAATAATGTCTAATAAAACAATGAAATTAAATACAATTAAAATTAAATTAATGATATAATGAAAACAGAAAGAAATAACAGCTCGAGTCTACTATACATAAAAAGAAAAGAAAGGAAGAAAATACAAAGAAAGTAATAAAATACAATGAATTAATCTATGCTTTTTATACAAGGCATTAGGTAAATATATTAACGAATCTTAAATCTATTTTATTAAATAATGAAAAAAACACATTATTAATTTTTTAAAAGTAATATTAGTGAGTTGTTTCTGTTAGTAATTTTAAGAGGTCCTGCAGGTATCTACAAAGCGAAGAATTCATAACATTTTAGCCATTATTTACATATTTTACGTAAACATACAAAATTTAATTTTTTGTTTGTTTTCACGTTTCCTTTGTACTGTAAGAAAAATCAGGCAATTACAGTAGAATAGGCCTAATACAAATTCGTAGATTTCCGCGGTCTTCATTAAAATTGTTGTCCAGGTGTCGCTACATCCATACATTCCCACCATCACGTCGTGGCCTGCTTCAACTCTGAAAACGAGACGAACCCAGAGAACAAAAACTTCTTCTTCTTCTTCTTCCGAATGCAGTATTGGGTGATGATGCCCGTTTTGCGACTACAAAAACTGATCTTTCCATCGGTTGAACGGTCTTCCGAGGTCTCTTTTGCCGTTAGGGTTGAGGTGGTAAATCATCTTTGGTAAACGGGAATTTGACATTCTCTGGACGTGTTGGAACCATTTAATCTGATAATTTTGTATATGTTCAACCATTTCCCTACTATTCCACTGCATCCTTATCTCATCACTTTTCATTCTATCCCTTGATGTTACTCCAGTCAGTGATCGGAGGAATCTCATTTGTGAACTATTAATGCGGGATTTAACTTTTGCTCGAAGTGTCCAGCATTCACTTCCGTATAGTAGAGCAGGTTTGGCTATGGCATTATGAAATCTCAATTGGATTTCTTTCCTCATTTGTTTTTCAAAATTTCTCCTAATTATACCATTTAATCTGTTATATTTTTCTAAATTTGTTTCCACATCTTTTTGATTATGAAACTGTGATATATTATTACCTAAATAATTAAAGTATGTTACTTGTTCTATTGGTTTATTATTTATTATTATCTTTACTCTCGAAAGTTCCTTTCCAGTGATTGCCATGGATTTGGTTTTATTTTCAGATATTTTCATGTTGTATTTTTCTAGGGTATTCTGCAATTTAAACACTGATCTCTGCAAATCATCTTCATTCTCCGCTAGAAGTACTTGATCATCTGCGAAGATTATTGTTTGTATTTGATTTCCTCTACATATTTTTACTCCTGGGGGGTTTAGTTTTTTCCACTCCTGGACAATTTTATTTAGATATAGAATAAACAGTAATGGAGATAGTCCATATCCCTGTCTTAAACCTTGGTTAATTTCAAATTTATCTGTTATTTTCCCATGATCTAACTTTACTTTTATAAATGTGGTTTCATATAAACTTTTTATAGCATTTATTAGATTATTGGGGACTTGGTAGCTTTCCAATATTTTCCACATTATGTCCCGTTTGACTCTATCATAGGCCTTTTCAAAATCTAAAAATAATATATATATATAGGGGGATATTAAATTCTTTCCACTTTTCAATTAGTTGTTTTATAACAAATATAGCGTCGATACACGATCGGCCTTTTCGGAATCCACATTGTTCCTCTCCAATTTTATCTTCTGTAATTTTCTGAAGTTTTCGTTTTAAAATGGATATATATATTTTAGATGCTGTTGTCAACAATGATATACCTCTATAATTTGAACAGTTACTTTTTTTCCTTTCTTATGGATGGGTATTACTAATGAGAACAAATACTTTAATAATAAAGAATGAACAAATAAGCGTCAGTACATGTTTTTATTATGAAAACTCCATAGATATACTGGTCAAGGTCTGAAATACATTTAATTATATTACTTCCACTCTACAGGTGGATGACCTACGTATATCATAATTCATAAACAATCACTTTAGGGAAAAATTAAATCCTTAAGGCAAAGCATTCATTAATGAAACGGCATAAAAATATAATATGCGAAACTCGTAACAGTGCTTCAAGTAACGCAGTTATATGATCTCAGCACATAAGTTTACTTCATTTTGAAAACAAAATTGAGAATGAATTATAATCACAAAAATAGAATTATGATAATTTATAGTGAATAACAAATGAGGGAAATTTTGAAAAAAAAATAGCGGCATTCAAATACCTGGGAACTATAATAACCAGAGTAAAAAATCCTGGGTATTATAAATTACGGTAAAGCAATAAAAAACAAATCCTGAAATGCAAGCTTTTAACTGTGTATCTAAAGTATGCGATTTATATCTCCGCAAGAACTGTCATTCAGCCTCACAACTGTACTGTTTACTTTGAGCGCACATTTTTTTGGGCTCGGAGGTGAAGGCAACTGCGGTTGATGTCAACATTTAACTTCCAATGTCTCAATTATAGTACAGCTTCCGCACTCTAAACTTGCGGGTCCGTGACGTCATTGTTGTATTGGGAAAACAAGATGTGAATTGGTACCAATAACTGATTTAATAAATAATAGTTTTAAAAAAACTAAAACAACACGCTTTGTTAGAAAACCGAACTAAAAAAATGATAAATAATTTTAATTTCCAACTCGCTTGGGATAAAATTAAAGTGGTCAACAAAAAAATCATCTCCAGCACATCTAGAATAAGACTAGAGTTATCTACAAAAAAATACCATTAAAAGCGTGAGGTGATTTTTATGATTTTTACGTTTTCTTCTTAGAGACTTTACTTTTACCAATATATATTTATAATCAAATGCATTAATTGTTATAGAGCACCCCACGCTTTTGACGGTAAACTATTTTTTTTTGTAGATAACTCTACTTTTAGTCTAGATGTGTTGGAGATGTTTTTGACCACTTTAATTTTATCCCAAGCGCGTTAGAAATTAAATTTATTTTTCATTTTTTAGTTCGGTTTGCTAATAAAGAGTGTTGTTTTAGTTTTTTGAACTATTATTTATTTCTTATTTTTTAGTTTAATTTATTGTCATAAACCGGAATCCCATGAGAATTTAATTGCTTACGATATTTTTGGTGTCTACGCACGAATATAATTATATTATTATTATTATTATTATTATTATTATTATTATTATTATTATTATTATCTAACATTATTATAATGTTTTTTAATATTTTAATAATAGATAGTTACAGTTAATCGTATCCTTTTCATATTTTTGGAAAAATTACAATGTGATAAGTTTATAAAATTGTCTTTAATATTTTACAGAATAAGATAAAAATGTAAATATCTTTAAATTCGATACTATTGTAGTATGAGCTAAAAGTAATACTCTTCTAAAAATCCTCTTGGCCGGATTTGAACCAGCGACCTATGGATTACTGAAATTATATACGACTACAGTCCACCGTTCTACCAACTGAGCTACCAGAATATATAATATAATATTAATTTCTTATAACGATATATACAAGCTCTAAGTAAGCCTGGAATCAGCGATGAAACTATTCAATGCAAAGATCCCCCCAATAACAACTTAGGGATACAAATCACATGGCCACATCTTACAGAAGCTAATCTGAACACACTGGAAAAAGTGAAAGCTACATACATAAAAAGAGCAATAGGAGTATCAAAAACGACAGGAAGCCGTCTAGTGTACCTACTGGAAAGGGAGACTTTCCTTATCGAGGACTTGAAAACAGCATATCTACTACCAACCACAGAACCCTATGAAAATGCGCTACAAAGACTACGCAGGAAAAGAGAGGAAGTATGGCCGGAATTCTTCAGCACCAGAGCGATGATAGACAGGAACTGGACAGAAGCAAATTTCCAGATACGACACGTCATCACAAGATTAGCTTGCATGGATTCCACCACCTAATGTGTAAAGATAAAACATTCCATGACCCGAAGATGTCATGCATATGCGAAGTGTGTGAACAGAAATGCGAAAGATATCACATCGAAACATGTACACAAAGAACAAAAATAATTTGTGATTACGCAAGACCAATTTAGTGTTAGTGATTGTTAGCTGTGTAATCACCTTTGCACATTTGTGCGCAATCCATTTATATATTTCTTACAACGATGGACTAAAAAGTCGATACGTCCGCAACCTATTATACCGGTCTTAATTTTTTTAATGTCCTGATAATCCTTGCGTCCGGCGCCGTAGCCGAGCGGTTAAGGTAGGAAGCCTTGGCGCAGAGCTACGGGACTTGCGCTGGTTCGAGTCTCCATGGAGGAAGAAATTTTCTCATGGTAATTCGGCCAGTATGGGACCGGTGCCCACCCAGCATCGTGAGGCAATTGGGTAGCTACAATAAGTAGCGGCTCCAGGTTGAGGAACCAGCTACAACGGCTGGGGGACTCGACATGCTAACCACATGTCACCCCTACACTGGCTGTTGATCATCTACCTCTATGATTGACATGTGGATGTGAAGGGCCAGCAGCCGGCTGGTAAAAGGGCAACCGCTGAAAAGTGGAAAGACCCTAATTCGGATAATCCTTGCCAGGATCTTAGAAAAAAGTTATGAAATTATTGTATTGTCATTGGTCCTTTACAAGTATACAAAGTTTTAAGTCGATCTAATGTTTTTAAGGAGTGAAAATCGTGTTGAAAGATTCCGTTACATAGATAGATACAGGTCAAGCTAATATAAATCATGTAAAAATATCGATTCATCTGTTATTACTGAGTAAGCATTTCAAATGTGAATTTGATCGTACAAGTGATTGTGAATTAAACTAAATGTATAACTGACTGCAAAATTACCGAGTGTAGCACACGACAGAAACTATCTCAACACTGATTGAAACAACAGAGACAGTGTTTTCTTTCAGGTCTTTACTTGGGGGTTGGAATGTAGAGTGGCTAGATAAGAGTACGCGAGTGTACCTTATAGTAGTATAAAATCGCTTGTCCTGATAATAACAAACAGCAATGAGGCGCAGAGAGATATTAACCGCAGGCTCAACTATGGAAACTTAAATATTACACATTATACTCTTAAGTTCTCTTGTCATCCCAACTTCTCTAATAATGTTAAACTAGAAATATATAAAAAGGTTATCTACTAATTATAGATAGATCATCGGTTGATTAATGTTTTTGACATTGTCCGATTCCCAATAGCCAATTTTGTCGGTCCATCCAATCTCCTGGTTGTAGATGGTTCTCCTTCATGTATAAATATATTCCCTGACTCCAGGACTAATTATATATATATATATATATATTGTTTATATGTAGGCTAATATACAAATTACAGGTAGGCCTATATATATTATATATTAAATTACTTATTACATTATCATTATCATCGTCATCATCATCATCTTCATCATCATCATCATCATCATCATCATCATTATTATTATTATTATGTACTCCTGTAATAGTATTTGATTATAAAACGTGGATTCTTACATTAAAAGAGGAGAAAATATTACTAGAATTTGATAATAAAATGCTTAAGGTGGTATTTGGACCAAAGGGAGACGAACAGACAGTTGAATGGAGAAAAAACATGTAATAAGAACAGTTGATATTCGAGAAGTGTGGAATAAAAGATCACGGAAACTTCTTATATGGAAGAATAACAGGGGAGAGCGATAAATGTGTAAGCTAAGAATGAGGTAATGGAATAGCATCAACCTTGACTTGAGGGAGGTGAATTATACAAGGAAAGATTTTAAAAAAAAGTATTAGTTTATGTTAGGGACGTATGGAAGAATTTACGTCCGAATTGCCATGAACCTTCAGTTTCGACAGTGTTAGTAATTATAATAGAATTCTATGACGTAAAATTCCCTTCAATGCGCAGAAAAATCTCGGTTTTAAAAAAGTGTTTTAGTATAGAGGTAGCCATCGTTAAGCAAATTTTGTTGAACTTAAAACGAAAACATGAAGTACCAATGTTTAAATAGTATAAATAACTTTAAACACACACACACACATATATATATATATATATATATATATATATATTATATGCATGTATGTTATGACATAAAATATAATTTTTTTTAATCGTACCATGGAACGTGGGCTATAGATGCGATTGGCGCCAAGTAAAAAATATGGCACGGATGTATGAAAAATCGGGAAAGAAGATACAAAATTGTGCAGAATTATGTAATGTGAACTGTAAAACCAACCAAATAACTGTTCAGGAGGAGTCACAAACTGATATAGAAGGAAAGAAATGTATAGAAAAACAATTTGAATATCTTGCAGCTATTGCGGATTCATTGCGTACACAACGTGAAAGCGTTGGACCCGTATGTTATAGAATATGCACAACTATCAAACAATCAGCGCAAGAAATTCACAAGTTCGTATGTTAAAATAAAAAAAAAGAAAAAAAGAAAAACTGAAAGGCGCGATAGGCCTAGAAAGCCCTTGGCTGTTGATCTCACATTCAAGTATATCAATCACAGAGGTGGGCAATCATCTAACCAATGTATAGAGTGACATGTGGTCAGCATGTCGGATACTCCAGTTATGTTTTTTCTCGACCGCAACTGCTAAATATTGTAGCTGCCCAAATTCTCCCTGATTCTGGGCGGGCACCAGTCCCATTGTGGCCGAAATTCCATGAGAAAATATATTCTCTCATGGGGACTCGAACCAGTGCTCTCTATTGAGACATCTGACTCAAACCATTCAGTTATAGCGTGAAACTTCATGTGTGACAGGAAACATTTTTATTAATGGATCAAGTCAACATATCGGCGAATACTAGAGAGTGAATAGCTGCATAAGCAAATCTTATGCATCGATGTTATGAAGTGAATCACCAGTGTGGGGCTAATTAGAGTTTTCTTTTTATCGCTGTTTAAAAATAGATTTCACTGCGTCAGCAATTGGACAGCTTGCGATTTATAATAATTTGTGTTGAAAGTACATGCACACTGATAAATAACTAACTTATTAAGAATGTGTATCTAGAAATCGAAAATATTAAATCCTGCATCACGTATTAGTTAATATATATATATATATATATATATGAAAGACGTGCATGAAGTTTCTTGTAGGAAAGCCAGAGGGAAAACGCCCAGTTGGTAGACCAAGATTGAGGTGAGAGAACAACATTAACCGTTTTGAGGGAAGTAGATTATACAGGGAATGTTTTGAAAGCATTGGTTCAGGATAGGGATGTATGGAGGGCTTATGTCCGCGCGGCCATGAACCTACGGGTTGGATAGTGTCAGTGAGTAAGTACATATATACACACACATACAATTATAGTATGTATATTTAACGATAGACAAGGCACTTAGCTGTTAAATATTTAATATTTTTCTTATTTTATATAATTTAAAATGGTACATGGTAAGCGAGTTAATTAAATTATATTAATAATTTAAATTAATATTTATTTTACAGCAAAATAGTGTCAGTCAGTAAGTACATATATACACACACATACAATTATAGTATGTATATTTAACGATAGACAAGGCACTTAGTTGTTAAATATTTAATATTTTTCTTATTTTATATAATTTAAAATGGCACATGGTAAGCGAGTTAATTAAATTATATTAATAATTTAAATTAATATTTATTTTACAGCAAAATTAAATTTAACAATTTTAGTGGAATTGATGAAGTGTTTTCAGTTCTTTATTAATCTCTGTTACCGAAACTGTTTATCTAGTTTCATAGTATTTTGTTACATTTGTGTAATATTTGCATTTTGAAATTCTAAATAAAATTCAGATACGTCAGTCAGTCACAGAATAAGGTCAGTCCGTCACACATCACACATTAGGTCATAACTTCGGTATTAATTGTGATTTAGGTTTCGTTTTTTATTTAAAATGTAACTTGAAATGTGCCCTCCAAACGGTATTTTGGAAAATTTAATTAGGAATCACATTTCAGAGAATGATGTAGATCAACATGTTAAGTTTATGATGAGTTGACATTTATGCCAGCAAGTCACACATACTTTGATAGATAATAAATAACGTTGTTTTTCTTCAGAAGTTGTAATTTATATACAATCTTAATCACACACTCTTTCTCTATCATGTCACGTAGATAACACTCCCAATTTGAACCAACTGTAATATTTATGCAAGCATTTTGCTGCAAAAATGTATTGTAAATGTCAGTCAGTCACATATGGAATTGTTCTATTGTAATCGTGCATACCGTTCCAATGTGAGTAAACTCTTGAATGGGAAACACTTTATTTTATTACTTTGTAGCAGAAGTGAACTGATTAAGAATTAACACAGAGATTTGACTAGCCTACCTGTGAACTTCTATTTTGTAGCGAAGAAATAGAATTTTGGATTTTACATATTTATGTACATATTTCTTAATATAATATTACATAAAATCTGATTCCCAATAACGATGATTATGATGGCCAGTTGATGTTCGGGACCGTTTGGACCTTAAAGTTTTCTGACATTTGTGTTAGAGGAAAAACCACGAAAAAAAACAGTCAGGAAACTTGTTCTGATCGGGGATCGAACCTGGGCTCATTGCGTACGAGGCAGGGACAACGCTAGCCAGAGACCACAGCTGTGGACTCAAATATGATGAATAATTTATAATTGCTGGATTAAGCACTAAAGCGCTTTTTTAAGAAGATAAGTCGTGAAGTTTTAGGATTTTTGCCAGGTTTCATGAGATCTGCCCCATAGTGCGGCGGAATTCGCGACCAGACTCGGCAATAACCTACAGAAGAGGCGCGATATGTCATTTGAAATTAAATCAATGACTAGTATCAGCATAAGAAATTCTGTTCGATCCCAGTCAAATATGAAGTTTTCAGAAGAGAATAATCTGAGAAAGAGTATTTTTGCGCAGATTGTCCCGTAACACGAAAATATTCGTCTAGGATTATAAAAACTGGAAGCCTCCTTATACATAAACTTCACAATCTCTGTACACGTGAACTTTTTCCTCGTTATGTTATATAACCAGGTAATTTACAACTTATTATTCAATAATAATAATAATAATAATAATAATAATAATAATAATAATAATAATAATAATAAATTTGGGTACACTACATGCGCGAAGTGTTTTAATAATATTTGAGGTATTATAATTAGACAGTCCACCGCTGTGGTCTTGAGGTAGCGTGCTGCCTTGTCACGCAGCGGGCCCGGGTTGGATTCCCGGTCGGGACAAGTTCCTGGGTGAGGTTTTCTTCGGGTTTAAGCGCACCTGTAAGACAAATATCAGGAAGCTTAGGGCCCAACAGTCCCCGAAAATCATCCGATCATCATCATCATCCTCCTTCATCGGTGTGGAAAGCAACGGTAAACTACCACACCTATAATTCCCTAGTAAAGCTGCAAAGCATGGCATGAAAATGCTACGATTGCAGTGAAAAACCTGCCCTTGGGCAGAATTACTATGGATGGATGGATACTTAAATATATAATCAAAATTAAATGTGTTAACATTGTTGTAACAGCTGTGAAACGAAAGTAATCGCTTTAAACTCATGATTGAAAGCACAGGACTGAGCTGGAGCTTTTGCATTTGTTGTTAGTTAGGTCGGTAGTATTATATTTAACGACGAACTTCAACAGTCCAGGTCATTAGCATCACAATTCAAAATTATTGAGCGTGAAAGGACGGTAACTCTTCTCTGTGGTTTCTTATTTTTCGAGCTTGAGGTTCTTTTATGTGCCGTAAATTTTCGACACGGTTCTACTTCCCTTCCAACGGAAGTTTACTTAGAATATTTATTTCATTGTTAATGATCCATCGACCCCGACCCGGTTTGAACACGCAAACCTTTGAATTAGAGGCGAGCATGCTAGCTACTAGTCCAAGGGAGCCGATAGGAGAAAATGAATGCACTTTTAGTAAAGATTCGTGCTAAGTATGAATGCATGATGTTCCACGGTTTCATAATCACTATTGTAGAAGTCAAATCAGTTTTTATCATAATATGTTGATTATAATTGTATGTAAAGTTCGCGATAACATTGTGAAAGAAAATAACGTACTTTATTGCATTGTGTTATGTGTGTTTGTGATAGTTGCGGTACAGGGGCACATGTCACTAAATCACGCCGCAATACCAACAGTTGTCAAGCTATTCAATTGTTCGTACATGCAATTTTATACGAATTGAATTTATGTACAGATTCTCCTTGTCGCGACAGGACTAGAAGGCTCTTGGCCTCACATCCATTTGCATTTATCACGGATGTAGACGATCATCCAACCAGTGTAAGGGTCTCCTCAGCCGTTATATCTGATTGTCTCAACCTGCAGCCGATACTATCCACATTTCTCACGCTGCTGATTGGACAAATTCAATGAGAAAATGTCTTCCCCCTTGAGAACACGAAACAGAACAAGTCCCGTAGCTCTTCACCAAGCCACAATGCCTTAAAGCGCTCGGCTATGGCGCGGAACTACGTGCAGAGTCAGTAAAAATAATTCCAATCATCTCGAAATCAACATTTAGCTTACATCTTCGAACCTTGTTTTCTAACTAATATTATTTGCGATTAATTAATTTCAATAGGCTAAGCTCGGGTGAATCGGGACAAAAATAAGGAAATCTGTAATATCCGTTTCATTATTTATTGAACATGAGTCATTTATTTATTTATTTATTTTTTGTGTTTGGAAAAAGTCAATAGTGATTCAAGATTATAAGGCATCTGTTTTCGCTACTAAGTGTTGCTACGTTCTTCGCTAGAAGAAATTTTTTTGAATTGTTTTAATCAAAATGAAAATGAAATCAGGTTGCATGGCTTCTATATTTTTGTTTACTATAGGTATGAAGTCCACCGCTGTGGTCTCGAGGTAGTGTGGTGCCTGGTCACGCAGCGGGCCCAGGTTCGATCCCCGGTCGGAGCAGTTTTTCTGGGAGAGGTTTTTATCAGGGGTTTTCCTCACCTGTAAGACAAATGTCAGGAAAACTTTAAGGTCCAAACGGTCCCCGAAATAATATGGCCATCATCATCATCCTTATCATTATCATCATCATCATCATCCTCATCATCCTTCACCGGTGTGGAAAGCAACGGGAAGCTACCACACCTATAATTCCCTAGTAAAGCTGCAAGCATAGCATGAATATGCTATGATTGCAGTGAAGGACCTGCCTTCAGGAAGAATTACTATGGATATATAGGTATGAGCTCAAACTAGATTTTTATCAAAAGGAGTCAATACTAATAAATTTCATGATACAATTCCGTTTGAGGTATTAGTCACACTATAAAATGATGTACCTTGTAATGCAGTCTCATCAACTAATAATCAATACTTCTAAATTAATTTTAAAGCATCGTTGAGGTTATGTAATAAAATATTAAAATATAGTGCCTGATGAATCAGTCCTCAACAAAAATAAAGTTATGTTGTAAAACTTCGTCAAGTAGTTAAAATATGAAGTACCAGTTGAAATGCAGAAGATGAATAATTGTTTTGAAAGGCCTTCATATTTTAACCATTTGACTAAGTTTTACAACAGAACTTTATTTTAGTTGAGGACGTCTGATTCATCAGGTACTAATATTATATTGAAAATATTGTAGCCAGTCCCACCCTCAGCAGAAGACTTTCGCTGAGGATGGACGTGATTTCGAAAGGCCTAAAATGTTTTAAATATTTTACTAGTTGAGGAGAATGAATTACAAGGTAAATAATAGTATGTATAATTTTATATAATATTTTTTTAAATTGTATCAAGAGGAGAATACTCTCTGATATAATTAGAAGATCTGAAAGCCGAGACATTGACGAAAAATTTCGTATATTGATCGTAGAACTCAATAAATAAACCAAATACAATAGAGGAAAATTTTAATTATTTGTAACATATATCATCTGGTTTTAAGTAGCAGTGTAAGTGGTCAAAGACATGTAAAATAAAAAAGATAAAGATTAAAAATTAAAAGTTGACTAAATGCTTCAATTAAATAAGTGCAACAAACAGGCAAAAAAAAAAAAGAGTGGTCACAGGAGATTTCATTTGAATCGAGTTCTTGAGAGAAAAGAAATACTACAGAAAATTTAAAAGACTTGAGAGATTCCACATGAACTTCAGTTTTAACTTCTGGCACACAAATTAACTTAAGACCCGAAGTGCAGTGAAAGGCTTCCAAACTTCTGAAGGAAATGTCAATGACCCCTAAACGCTCTCAGAAATACAGGAGATCCATTGAAACCAATACATAACGTCTGGTGAAGATGGGCTGGCTGTTTTAGCAAAACCTTAATTATCTAGATATCAATATGACTTTATAAAGGGGAAGTGTCCCTGAAAAATTTTCCTCGTACAGAACTGTTTAAATACCATACATTCCTTAACATGTAACCTGTCATCGAATCTCTTCAGACATACAATAAGATACCGACGAGTTGTGTTTGATAACGAAATGGGTATTTGATGAGAGAAAATGAAAATTATAATGCGGACACTGATTATAATGTTGGAGATTTTTTAATGCAGATTGTTTTTTTTATCAATTTTAAATTTGATTTAGGCTATATTACATGTCTACAAATATAATAAGGACGTGAATCTTTCGAACGTAAGGTGCTATTTAGTATGTACGTTCAATTAATAATTGAAGTTAACAAAATATAATTTACAACTGTGTATTTTGGACAATCCTTGATTCATTAATGCACATGTCAATTATTTGTCAAAATAATGTGAATTTCTGTTTGTCAGCCCCACCTTGTATACATATCGTATAATTCAGCGGTTTCCAACCTTTTTCGACTCACGAACCTCTTCCACAACAATCTGAGTTGGGTGAACCACTGACTTTAAAGTAAACATACAGTAGACATGCGTACAATTTAATTCCAAGCAAAAGATTTAATAACCTTAAATTAACTTAACCCTTAACGGTTAAAAACTAAAGTTACTCTTGTTACGGGTTCAAGGTACACAACCGTGTGGCCTAGTTGCAATAATAAATATAAGTTTTCATTGTAATTGCTAACCTCTTCCTTGGAATTGAGTGAGAAGGTTGAGCCTGCTTTCCATGGCACAGATTTTTAAGTCAGCAACCACAGAAGTTAAATAAGTCTCAAGTCACTTTCAGCATAAAGTCTGTTTCTGCATTTATTTGTTTAAATAGGCATATGAAGAAAACGACTTTTCGCACAAATAGGGGTATACATACATAACAAGGGGCATTATAGTGTTAATTTAATTTTAAAATAATAATAATAATAATAAAATTAATTATTATTAGTATTAGAATATTATTATTATTATTATTATTATTATTATTATTATTATTATTATTATTATTATTATTATGACACGAATCACAGGTTGGGAAACCATGGTATAAATGAATGCCATAAAACCTGACTACTCAGTTTTTTTAAATACTGATTGTAAAAGAAAATTAAGCGTCAAAATGGGGTTCCGTACAAATTTAAGCAAATTATGTATCAGTGCAACCGCAATTATAACTAAATGAGAGGGTTAAAATTTAACGTCTCTTCGTCAAATAGTTTTTTTTATTTAATAAATGCGAAAAAAAATTGCGACTACCAATCAGGGGCCGAACGCAAACAAAGATGCCTGAGCATCTCCATGACGTGACAAATTAGAAAATGCAGCTCCATCTATATGCGAAACGTATGTGAGATATTCGAGATATGTCGCTTGTATGTTTTGTTTGGGTATTATGTCAAAGTGTTTTGTAATTAATGCAAAGACATTATTCTATATGATTAATGTGGAGCCTGCAGAAAGGGGAAAACTTTAGGGTAATTTAAAACGTACGGGCTAGTGTCCCTTAAATTTTATGATTTATATTATAAAAATTAATGTTATTTTACATATTCTGTTAGACATCCATACTGCACGAACAATCTAGACAAAAATTTAGGAATTGGGAGAAAACGAAATGATGCCACACCCACCATATACCCCTGATCTTGCGACCTCTGATTATTATCCATAGCCCACTTCTAGCGCGAAAACATTAAAAACATTGCAGTCGTGGAAGTGGGTCAATTCTTCGCATCAAAAAAACAGAGACTGATACCGTCGGAGGATAATAAACCTCATTTAAAGATTAGTTTAATTTCTTGTCAGAAAACATAAGAGAAATAATGAATGTAGAAAAGGATATTGTACAAGAGATTGAAGAAATCCAACTAAGATGGTATGGACATATAATGAGAAGAAGGGACACAGGAACAAACAAAGGAGTACTGAAATGGATACCTCCTGGAAAAGGGAAACCTGGTAGACCAAAGCCAAAGTGGATAGAGGGGATTCAAGACAACATGAAGAATAGAAATATGACAGAAGCAGACACCGCAAGACCGGGAAGTGTGGAAGAAAAAAATGTATATTTTGGTTGAGGATACCTGTGTAAATAACAGAAACAATCCTGAAGTAATAATAAATAGAAAACATTTCAAATAAAAAAAATACTCATGACATGAGGCAGTATCTACATAAAACAAAACAATAACAATTATAGAAAAATCGCGACACCATAATATCAACGAGTTCTCAGGAGTGAGGAAGCAGAATAAGAAAATATTTTCCGGTTATCCGGTGTAACTTATAGTTTGCTAATGCACGCAAAGACCACACACAAAGAATAAATATTTAAAAGCCACACATAAATGCATTACATCACCCACTACAATACCTGTATAACAATCAAGCACTTAACAATGCGAGGCATGTTTAGTTAGGACATCAACACAAATTTGGACTACTATAAATAAACAACGCTAGTATATTTTGACTAACATTCTGTTCTCAACATTAAATCACACCTTCAAGTTCACACTTTATAATCAGACTTTCAGTCCGTCATGCTGACCCAGTTGGTAGCGACCCCGAGTTCGATACCCGGCGGTGTTGATAGTTTTAATTGCAAGATTAATTTAATTCTAAAATTTTCAATCTCGGGTACAAGGGTGTAGTAAACATTTTTCAATCGCTAATTGTTCACTAGATTCTTGCATCAAATTGCAATAAAATTAAATAATTCCCTCCGAATATGTTGAAAAGGCAAATGGAACTGTTGATAGCGATTCTTCCATTGGATTGGGAAGTTATGCCTGGTGGTCCCCCTTGGTGTTTTTCGACCGGAGTAGGCTATGTACCTTCTCCTCACCATCCCTCGTACTTTACACTGTATGAACATACACTCATCCTACAATATGTTCTGTACACAATACAAGAATGCATCATTTATGTAAGTGGTCTACCGAAGTAGTGCCTAAGTTATGCCTGATGGTCCCCCTTGGTGTTTTTCGACCGGAGTAGGCTATGTACCTTCTCCTCACCATCCCTCATACTTTACACTATATAAACATACACTCATCCTACAATGTACACAATACAAGAATGCATCATTTATGTAAGTGGTCTACCGAAGTAGTGCCTAAGTTAACGCCATCTATTCGCCTAGCGCGGAAAACAAAGAACATAAAGTGTAGTGGGTGCCACAACACACACATAATCGTACTTGCTTTTTTTATACACAGAGTACAGAAATAAACGGAGGAAGATGACCGGATTTAGAGTTGTGGACAAGCAAACATTTTGAGAGATGGAACAAGGACAAACAAAATATATCCTAGTTATTGTTTTTTAACGTTGTTACATTTGGGACTCATAAACCAATGTCAATATAAAACAGGAGTATGTAATGCTACGATATGGCATCGAATCTCAATTAAGTATTTGATGAAATCTAAGTATTAAGAACTAAAATTTTCAAACTATTTCCAGTCCTTAGATTTTAAAAATCTCTAAAATTTCTGACAAATAATAAGGAGTAACATTTAAAAGCAAAATTTTGAAAATACGGTTGAATACGTAGATCTTCACAGTTGTGTATCATCCAAAGTGTAATTAAGGTCCGAAATAATCCCACTCAATCGATACCCTTATTCAGTTTAAATTTCGAAAGAGTTAGTATTTTATTTAACGACACTAATAGACCATTGGCCTCGAATTCAAATAGAGGTGCAAAAGAGCCGACAAAAATTTTGTTCAGAAGAGTCATTTTAGACTTTATATTATTTTAACTAGCTAATCTACTAATTACAGCTTGTTAGCAAACAAATTGCACTGCTAATACATTCTTGCCTTTACTTTACAGTTCTCACTACCCAGACCGGTGTTCCCCTATGTCCGTCTTTTTCAATCAATCGGCGTCAATACCCGTTATCATTTGAACTGCAGCTGGTGTCGCCATAAAAACAGTGCTACTTAAAACCAATAACAGCGATACAAACGTAATTGATCGTTTCCCAAGATTAATCTTATTCACGTGATGGCGGGAATTCCCACCACAAGTTTACAGAAAGGAGGTATTCCATCATAGAATTCTAGCGCTTGCGCAGCACGACTGCATTTTATTCGCTGCCAAGCTACAGCCAACTAACTAACACAAGGATTTGCTCACTCACTAACTCGCTGGCACTATCGAATCCGAAGATGGTTGGCCGCACGGATATAATCTCTCCATATATATATATATATATATATATATATATATACAGGGCATTTCAAAACTCCGGTAACACGTTCAATATTTTATTACACAAAAACTACACTTTCAAACACACGTCAGTTTAAAGTCAAACTCTCAAGGTTTCATTTACACCTTACAGAGATGCAATGTGTGAACCACGAGTGACTCGGCAGATGTCCAAACGATAATCAAACTCGTCCTATACTCTTATCAACATATCCTCTGTGACCGTGGCGGCAGCTTCTCGAATTCTGGTTTTTAGTTTCTTTAAATCACGTGGCAAAGGCGGTACAAACACACGGTCATTTAGATACCCCCATAGAAAAAAGTCACATGCAGTCATATTGGGTGACCTTGGTGGTCATGTCATGAAAGAGCTGTCTCTTACTCCAGCACGTCCTATCCAACGATCAGACATCTCCGTATTCAGGTAAGCACGAACGGCATTGTGGAAATGTGGTGGAGCCCCATGTTGCTGAAAGATGATATCATCATCGAGATCTTGTCTAAGTTGAGGGACCAACCATTGCTCCAACATGTCCAGATATGAATGTCCAGTCACAGTAGCCTCAATGAAGAAGAAAGGTCCGTACAGTTTTCGTTGTGACAAAACGCAGAAAACATTCACCTTTGGCGAATCACGCTCATGTTCGATGATTATGTGAGGTTTCTGTGTACCCCTAACACGACAGTTGTGCTTGTTAATTTTCCCACTCGTATGGAATGTCGCTTCGTCGCTGAAAATTAAGCGGCTGAATAAGTTATCGTGGTCTGTTGCTAGTTGTTGTAGCAGGCAAGAAAATTCCTAGTGCTTGCATTTGTCATCCTCATTTAGCATATGCAGAAGCTGCAGTGTGTATGCTTTCATAGCCAGCCTCTTACGCAAAATCCTCCATACAGTCATTGAAGATTTCGTTGGCAAGCTGTTACATAGTGTAGCCTTCTTTTGCAGGTTGACTTCTTGAGACCATTTAGCTCAGTGGTAACGTGTCAGATGTGAAATATCGTTCGTTAGGAATATTATATTCAAGGTTCAAACCTCAGAGATGCTGACATTTTTATTTTTATTTTCTTATATTCTTTCTTTCTTGTGCAAGATGTTTGGAAATTTAGTACAAAATACTGTAGAATTTATTTTGGTATGATGCAGGAAAGTAATAAATGACAATATTCTGTAGTAGTGTAAAAGAAGGAATACTGTACAGTACACTAAGTAACTACAGCAAGTATTGGTAAGTGAAAATCGCATGGTTCAGACGGTCGAAATAACAAGGCTACATACGCATTAGCGTAACCATTACTTCAGGTGAAAATAGTACTGTATGAATGTAGCATCAAGTCTTATGACGCGAAACTTAGCACAAACATGAAGGAAAGGCATAACAAAATTAATTAATTAATTAATAATTAAATTAAGGTCAACAGTTGTTTGACTTGCAGTAGACAAATAGTAAAGGAAATCAAATTTGTATTCATATTTCATTTTAAGGTAAAGTTGTTAACATTCAGGAATAATAATAATAATAATAATAATAATAATAATAATAATCTTCATCATCATCACCATCATCATCACCATCATCATCCAGGGATTAAGCCTGTTGGCTCGTTTCCGGTTTCATGAAAGCTAGAATTGTTTAAAATGTTCAGACCTTCTGTGTAATAATAATGATAATAATGATGATAATCATAATTATAATAATAATGATAATGATGATAATAATGATAATGATAATGATAATGGTAATAATAATAATAATGATAATAATAATAATGATGATGATGATAATATAATAATAATAATGATAATAATAATGATAATAATAATAATAAACGAAAATCAACTTGTTATTTTATATTACAGCACACTTAGTAATGGAGGCACGGTTTAAACATACAGAAAAATAAAATCTCTTTATTCATGTTTGCTTCTAAAACAGGATCATAGGTACTGTTCAAAATGTTGCACTTGATGAAGTGAGCACAAATTGCATCTGTGCAGAAATGATGCTCGCAATTCTTCAAAGATACCTGGAGTATTTCTGATTTCGTCACAGGCAGCCAAAATTCTCGCAAGTAACTCCTCTTCTCAGTCGACTGGAGTCTGATACACGAGGCTCTTAAGGTGTCCCCATAGCAAGATATCTGGAGGAGTGAGATCAAGTGAACGTGGAGACCACGCTACAGGACCACCGCGACCAATCCAACGTCCAGGGAAGACATTATCCAAATGGTTCCTTACATTCCTGTCAAAGTGAGAAGCTGATGCTACAAGTTTCAAAGCAGTAGTGAAACAGACTGGCATCAGTTGTTAGCACAGAGTACCAGAGAAGAAAGTAGGCAAGTTGCGCGTACATGCCACAGGCGGCGCTAGTGTAATACGACTAACGACACCTAAATTTTTTCGGTTCTTTTTTTGGTACTAATATGAAATTCAGCACCGCCTGGTGTTAAAATTATAATTATATAACGCCATCTGGTGAATAATCATAGAATTTAACTTTTATAGGAATAAATAACGTATTAATTAATCTTAAATTGTGGAATTATGTATACCCAGTCTCTCAGACCTACAGATTTTCTTTAATTTTAACAGAAAGGAAGAATGGAAATAAATAAAACATGTTAATTTATTTTCGTTTATTAAAATTTTAAAACGTGCATTATGAGCTCTTTTAATAAATATGTACAATTGACCTACCCCCTTATTCTCACATACATATTTTATACAATATTTATTAAATAACCTTAGCCATGTCGTACATCTGAAATCCATTATAAAGTCACATTTTTAAAATGTTTATTAGAAATGGCTGTACAATAACATCACTCTTCCTAACCTAACAAATCTTAGAATTTTATCACTTCTAGTAGGTTTATCTTTGAAAATAGATTCACATTAAAAATGTAAACAAGCTTGAATTTACTTACAAATTAGAGTAAAATAAAATCTAAGTAATGATTTTAACTTTCGATAATTTACAGTACCGTCTACATAGAACGAAAGGATAGCAGTTAAAAATTTAAATTTACAAAATGGCTAACTTCCCATAATCCCGAGTGAACACCGTTAAACACGCCGTGAACGACGCCGTGTGCCTTGCATTTGTTTTATTTAGTTACATATTCTGTTACTACGAAACAGCGCTACCATTGTAGTTTGCTCATTGTAGTTCATCATAAACGACCGAAATTTTTTAGATGTCACTGTACTCAGTTTCCCCTCTATTCGAAGTTTCTCTATGAGTTGTTAGTATCACGGGCACGCGCATGAGCAGTTGGTATAAATGTACAGTATTAAAAAAAATTATCTGTGCTTTTCATGTAATCAAATCACGCAACCACTTAAATTAAAAACAAATAGTTATGCATAAACAGAATATCAGAAAGTAAATTAAGTAACTACAAAAGCATTATCCTTGTGTGAATAAAAATAAAAACGGAAATAAAAATACAGAAAATCAAAGAGAGATTTGAACCCAGCATTACAACATTCACTGGTAAGCATGCTACCCATTGAGCTATTATTGCGAATGATGTTTGAACTACCAGACATATAATCGTGACAGATCACGAAGTACAGACTGCCAGTGGCGCACTGGCTCTTGCCGAAAAACGAAATTCCTATAAATTCATGGATCAAAATATTGAAAATTCTGTAGGAGTTCCTTAATAGGAAACAACGAAAGAAGATGAAAGAACAGCTGTAGTGTACACTGATAGCAGAGTGACTGTATCGTTGCTAAGAAACAGCACCAAGCACAACTCCATAATTGAAATTATTACGGACAGAGTAATAGAACTGGAAAACAAACAATGGATTATCCACTTCGGCTGGGTTAAAGCCCACATAGGAATAGCAGAGAACGAGATGGCGAACAAACTCGCAAAACAAGCATTGGCAGACGAACAAATGGAATTAACATATAACATTATCCCAAAGTCAAACATCAAAACTGAGTTAAAACAATCAGCAGTACAAGAATGGCAGAGTATATGGAATAATACGACCAAAGGAAATATACCTAAAGCATTTTTCCCATCAATAAAAGACAGATTAAAACAAAAACTGGCAATCACACCGGAATTCACCGCAATAGTCACATGACATGGTAAAACAAGACCCTACCTCCACAGATTTCGCATAATAGACAATCCAACCTGCACATACAATAGAGCAGAAATGTAGATATTTCAAAGTATCCTAACCATCTACTCCAATACGAACATCGTTTTGAATCAAATTTTAAAGTTTTACATGTTTATGACAAAGGGATAAAATATATCTTTTAGAAATTGTAGAGATAAATAAATTCAATAATACAATAGGCTGTTAAATTCTCAAGTAGATCTAAATGAATATACTCTTTTAAATGTATAATAAGAGATGATATAATAGGCTTCAAGAGGTTGTTTGTTAAAATTTGTTGCATAGTTACAGTTGTTATGTACTGGAGTTTATATATAATACAATTCATTTGTAATCATGATAAAATTCGTCTGAAGAAGGTACAGCAGCTGTTACGAATTTGTATTTTAATAAATATGAAAATCATATAAAACTTTAAGTTTGATTTAACCCATTCGCCTCAAAAGACGAGGTAGACTCGCCGGCAGTTAAATGACCTTCAACTCAGAAGACGAAGTACACTCGCTTAACTCTGCTGTTATATATTTTTGTAATAGTTTGTACATCCCTTGTCAGGGTAATCTTTAGTTAACATTTATGAGTAGAAGAGGAATGTATTTTGGCCTTCACTCTTATTGTGATCTGAAATACCGTTATATTTTGTTTGTTTTGAATGTTTTAAATAGACAATAAAATTTAGAGTAACAAACCCGGTTTCTGGGGACATGTATTGAGCATTTAAACCTGAAGCGGATGGGTTAATTTAATTAACTTGGTAATCTATGCATTTAATGTAGTAGCATCCGGTGCATACGCCTACATGTCAAATATACATAATTTATGTAACTTTTCTTAAAAGTAAAAACAAATGAAATTATAGCTATAAAACTATAATATATAAAAATGAATGTTTGTTTGTACTTTATGCGCGGCCATACCGTTTATCCGATTGTGATGGGGCATTTTGCAAAATGGTCAGGAGATTGCCAGAATTAACATAGGCTATAAGAGAGTTATAATACTCAACTCCTATACCCTTACCAATCGCCCTTTATAGTGGAAAACGTGAAAAAAAAAATACCTCATTGGACGCTTAAATTGCTTACGCTGCCTAAAACATAACAAATACACAAAATTAATGTACACGGAATTGAATATCTCAAAAAGCTCTACAAGAAAGTCCGCGACAGCATATGTTTATCTTTTACGGATGACTCACAATAACCATTTTTGTCTTTTATTGATGCCAAGAAGATCGAGATTCCTGTGCAAGCATAGCAGCACTAGACCGGTATTCTTTTACGGATAACTCACAATAACGAATGTTCTCTTTTAGCTCATTTATGCCAAGAAGATCGAGATAAGTAGATTCCCGGACAACACCGGGTAATCAACACGGGGGATCTTAAAATAATTACGATATACATTTATAATTATTTTTCATTTTACTTATTCTTATGATAAGAAGTACATTAATTTTTGTCTTTCAGCTCATTTATGTCACGAAGATCGGGACGAGTAGATTCCCGGACAACTCCGGGTAAACAGCACGGGGTATCTAAAAATAATTACGATATAAATGGTTCCTATTACTTAGAAACTAAACAAAAAAAATTAATTTTCATATTTCAGTTCATTTATGTCAAGAAGGATCGGGATAAGTAGATTCCCGGGGAAACGCCGGGTAATCAGCACGGAGTATCTAAAAATATATGTTTTTAGTTATCTTTCCTCTTACTTATTCAACTAAACATAAAAGCACATTAATTTTCATTTATATAGGCGTAGCAGCGCAGCCGGGTATTAGCTAGTTATTAAATATAATAGCTAGTGGTTTAGTGTTCTTAAAATTTAAAAATCTTAGAATGGCTCTTTACTACAGTGTGGATGTTCTAACTGAAGGTGTATTTGAAAATGCTGCTTCTGAGATGTTAGAGTATTAGGCTGCTTAAAATTAAAACATTACCTCTACTCAAAATTCAAAGAAAAATTATTACTTACACATACTGCAATATTTTAATAAAATCCAAGAACAAAACTCACCTGTAACAAAGAAAAATAATAATTCTTAATACGATATCATTATTATATTAATTGGTTTTTATTAAGAAAACATTCATTACATAACCATATAAACATTGTATGTAATTTTCTTATTTTACTATTGTATAATACTTCCAATGGAACATAAATTATATTCAAATATAGTTCATAAGTATATTTGTTTGCGTTCATGTGCCATATGTTTTATATTCAGTAATATGTAAATTAGTTAGTTGGGCTTGTATATATAGCCTATATACACACAGGGTGTTAAAAACAACACTAACAACGGGTGTGAGGTAGTGTATTGAGACATGTTGATCATTTTTACTAAGGTAGGCTACCAATGTCCGGAAATTATGTGTTTTCACACTATGAGCAGCTAACTTCTCAAGAGTTCCGCGAACTTCGGAACCAGAGACGAGCATGATAACCAATGTATATCAGGACCGATGCTACTTAAAATTAATGCTGGATTATGATTATTAAAACATATAAACAACGGATTAATATTTATTTTATCTGCGACACTGGGTTCCCCAGCTTGTCTGCGACTCCTCTACAACCAGGCATTTTTTTAAAAGAAGTGTTTCTGTCTGTTGACTTCGTATGTGATTCTTAAAATGTTTTAGAGTATGTATTGAAACATGAGCGTTTGAAGTTTATTAACTGTAAGTTATTTATTTTTTTATTCAGACTGGGAGGGCAGACTCCCCTGAACACCACGACCTGAAAGATCCATTACACGATCCCTGTATTATGGAGGTGTCTACTCTAGGGGTTATGAATGTTGTAGGTCATCTTCCAGGACCGGTATATCATATTCTACTCCCATGACACATACCGCCGTTTTTGGGTAGGGCCCGTAGCCACGAAAGGAGGTAACAAACCTCCAGTTGGCCCCTTCTTTCGTTTCTTATTACTCATGTTCAGATCCATGACGCAGCACCCTGCTGGCAGCCCACTAGATCACCGCAATATTACAACATCTGTGGATTGCCATCAAACTAATTTTCTTTACGTGGAATGGGGTGAATGATATGAAATGAACGAATGAGAAATGAGAGCAAATGATGGGGTGGGAAGGGGCAATGAAAAGTGTTGGTAGAATAAAATTCGGAAAACGAAATAACCCCGAGAAAACCCCGAAAAATCCCGGTATGGCTCAGCACCAATATCCCTCTAGGATTCGAACTTAGGATCCCAGTCGGGGCACAATCGCGCGCTAGCCACGCGTATCCGAGACGGCAACTGTAAATTAACCTTGTCTAATTTGGATTGGTACAATGTCAATATCATGATAAATTATAGTAAATGTTCTGCTTTAATTGAGTAGATGGCTTGTGGACTTGACTTCTACTTGACCCGTGCTTAATATGTAAACAAGAACACGTGGATCCCGCGTACTTTCTATATGTAATCCCTCTCCACTACAGGAAATGCAGATAAGCTGCAAACGTCACTTCCTTCCTTTCCATCACGAGTGTAACCATTTACTGCATGACTCAATAGGGGAATATTTTTTTCCGAATCAGCATAATTTTCATGTCCGAGAGCTTGCTCTACATATGAGTGATTGTGTGAATCGTCTATATGGTGTATCTTTAACTTTCATCCCAGAGTTCAAATTTGTTACAGCTTGGCTTCGAAAGCGGCGAAAACCGTTAAGAAAACAAGCTAAGTTCGAGGGATTGCATCACGCTAACGTCGTAACTCCTATACTGTCATATGCTAAATTTGGAGAGTGACTACAACCAATTCGGTCGGTTATAGCTCTTTTTGGCAGTTGTGCATTGGGTGATTGATTTATTTATTATCTATTTACTTGCTTTTAACTACTTTCATATTTTAAGGAAGGAGAAAAGATGTGTAAAAATAGCATTAAGCATTATTTTAGAAAAGTAGACTATATAAGGGATTATTTGGAAAACGGTTCGATAGCGCCAGTGAGTTAGTTAGTTGGAAAGCGCGATTTGACTTTAATTACTTTCGTATTTCAGAAGTATTCATTGACTACATCTACTCCTCTGGTCATTCTTATAGGCCTACAGGTAGAGAAAATATTTGCACTAGTTCTCCATTAAGAAAACACTCAATTTGTCAACCACAATGCTCGACGGCAGGCATCTCATAGTTCAGAGCTCCGTGCGGAGAGCGGTACTAACTCTGGAGCATGCATTCTACTTCCCACTTCTCCGGCGGGACCTGTACGAAAGAGTACCATTGTCATAAACGCTTATAACAGGAGGAATCGAAATATAAAACAATGCACATACAGGAGTAAAGCATTTATTAATGCATATTATTAACTGGTTTACAGTATTAAATAATCCGATTGAGGGTCTTTCCACTTTTCAGCGGTTGCCTTTTTACCAGCCGGCTGCTGGCCCTTCACATCCACATGTGTCAACCACAAAGGTAGATGATCAACAGCCAGTGTAGGGGTGACATGTGGTTAGCATGTCGAGTCCCCCAGCCGTTATAGCTGGTTCCTCAACCTGGAGCCGCTACTTATTGTAGCTACCCAATTGCCTCACGATGCTGGGTGGGCACCGGTCCCATACTGGCCGAAATACCATGAGAAAATTTCTTCCCCCATGGAGACTCGAACCAGCGCAAGTCCCGTAGCTCTGCGCCAAGGCTTCCTACCTTAACCGCTCGGCTACCTCAAAAGATTTTAATCTGCAATATTTAATATTTGCCTGAAATAAAAATTAAGAACCAACAGGCCTCTACGTATAAACGAAACAAAAGATGAGAATACGTTTAAAATGTTCATGTGTTTCTACACCACTTTAACAAACATGATTTATTATTTTTTGGTACATGGAAAAAAAAATAGTGGGCATATTTATTGTTCCTACTATAGGAAAATAAATCACCTATTTTCAGAGTGCTACTTCCTGGGCATTTGACAATTGACTTTTTTAATTTTATTATATTATTTATACAAAACTTTCCTCATTAGAGGATTGCCACAAGGACAAAGTGATACAGACAATTAATTTTCGAAATTGATAAAATATATAGATAAATTTCAAACTGTAATTTAAGTATATTCTATAAAGTAGAAATTTTGTATATATGGTTTTAAAATTGATCCTCTAATGGCAGCAATGGCAATTTTAGAAAGATATGCTCTGTCCAAATCTAAGAAATTCCAAAATTTTGCTAAGAGTCTTGGTAAGTACCTCTTGCCCAGATCATCAATCCTGTAACAGTTATACTATCTAATTGGTATTTAGATTTGTAATAGTCAACTGTTGGCTCATATATGGCTTTCTTTTCAGAGTCAACTTCCTCAGGTTGGCTACTGTGAGTTTTAAAACGAATTGTGGGATCTAATATCATACCAGTTTAAGAAGATGGTCTAAATGCAATAATATTTATTTGTCTATTACTCCCATTTACTAATTTAATATTAAAAATATAACATTAGTACCTGATAAACCCGTCGTCCTCAACTAAAATAAAGATGTTTGAAAACTTCGTCAAGTAGTTAAAATATTATGGCCTTTCAAAACAATGTTTCATCTTCTGCATTTCAACTGGTATTATCGCCTCACTATGATGGTTGTCCGTTTATATAAAAGCAGGTGGGGCGACAATGCTTGGCAATGATTAACGTGAATAATTATTATATTGGTGGTAGTCGGCATCTTTGTGTTTAATTATATATAATAGCTGCGGGGAAACAAAGCGAACCGCTAGACAACCATCATAGTTAGGCTTCAATACTAATGTTGTTGTATAAGTTGTACAACAGGTTCAGGTCTGCGGGCGTGTTCTTGTTGAGCAAGTCTTTATTCTCAGCTTCTTTTAAAATTTCTATGTCTTCTAGGATGCTAATCTTGTTTTGTTATTCTTTCTGTGTAATTTTGACATAGTATTATCGATTTAGTTCAACTGATGACCCGTGTCTAGTATATGTTTGGGAAATACTTGATTTTTCTTCGTTATTAGTATATTTTTTAATGTTCAGTATATCTTGTGTTAAAATGTCTTGTTGTTCTACCGATGTAAAACTTATCGCAATTTTGTACTTTAGTTTATGAACGCCTCTATTTTCGTATTTATTTGTTACTTCAATTTTGTTTGATACGATGTTCTTGAGTTTGTTATTAATTTTAAAGGCAATTTTTATGTTTTTGTCTTGTTTTTTCATCGAATTAGCTAATTTAACCGTTTCAAAATTGGGAGAGATATTCTGTGTCAAAAACATACGAAGGCTTGATTCTCGCAAGGTCTCCTCACGCTTCCATATCGCAGCGGACCGCCTCACGGAACTCTTGTTTTACATCGCTGGTCTAGGGCTAAATGTCGTTACTTCAGACGCAGAGATCCCTTGTACGATCACCGGTAGAGATAAATTTACAGGATCGGGATTTTCCCTCACCTGTAGAAAAATGTCTCAGGCCCAAATAGTCTCCAAACACCATGGCCCGTTTCGCCATTTTTATAAAAAATGTTACAGAAGTAGAAACGCGCAGATGAATGTTTACACCTAAAGTAGTAAGACGATTTTAAACCGTCTATAAAATAAGATTGAATAGAAATATCAAAATCGCATACATCAGTGTTTGCGATTACTCTATTGGTAACTAATATTGCCCCCAAATAATTCACATGAGGCCTACAGGAACAGAACATGAGAAACTTAATTAGTAATTTCAGAAGTAAACATAACCAATATATATTATATGAGCATATATAGTAAGTTCACAAATATATAATTTCTTGTTACAAGAAGTAACTGACAGCGATTTTTCGAGTTTTTCTGGAGTTCTCCAATTTCCAGAATTTTATTCAACTACCACTATCCACTTCTCTTCCCTTCCCCATCATATAACTTCACCTCCATTCCTTCATTTTATATCACCTTTCACTGCATCTCATCTTAGGTAAAAAATAGCCTAGTTTAGCAAACCACAGGTGATTAAAATATGTGGTTATAGTGATCTAATGGAACACATTCATGTATATACTTGCTTATAATTCTGGGTCTGTGTGTCAGCTTATGGCAGAATAGAGCCAAACGGCTTAAATCCAGCCCAAATAAATGGCGGTAAGAGTCATGTATGCGTGAATGCTTGATGTGTGTCGAACCAGGAACACCATATCACTGTAGAGTAGATTTCATCTCATTCATTCCATTTAGCAAGGATGAACCTAAAATAAGGTTGCTCTGTTAGGGTCCTAAAACTCGAACCCATTTTTACTAATTCAACTCTGATAGTTAAGATAGAATTTGAATTAAATTATCTCAAGTGGCACTACTTACTGAACATCGCACAGCATTTGTTTCTTTGATACAAATAATGAATTATACATTACTGAGTTTACGCAAAGATTAATATTTTGTTGGAACACATAGGGGCACTAATGAATATATTACTTTTATTAGTACTTTATTTAGAAACACTCGTAACTTCAATAGTATGAAATAATGTTATTTACAAGCAAGTATTAAATGTTGCTTTTACAAGGTTGTTAAATAGCCTAGTTATGCAAATATTAATACTGTACTTATTTCTTAAAAATAAGTAAATTCCACTAATTATGAAACAAATGTTATACTATGCAAGAATGGAAATGTTTTAAGAAATCGTTTCGAAATTCTGGATTTGGCTATATTTCGACCATAAAGATTTAACTTATCCAAAAAAAATCACTTTCAATTCATAAGACCCAATATAAGTTACGGAAATTTCTACTAACAAAACCAAAATTACGACATTGTGACAAAAAGCGGGGTTCGAGCAAGATTAGTAATAATGGGCATATTTTGAAAATAATTAACTTAATATCTTGTTTGCAAATTATTTAAATATTCAAGTCAAAATTTTACAGTAAATAAATAAATAGGCATCATATATAGAATCATACAGACCGAATAATTAAATATAGGAACGACTGGAGCTTAATTAATGGTAAGGCTGTTAAATTATTAATGGGAATTAAAAAATTAATTAATAATTAAAAAATTAAAGAAAAGTTTTAAATTGAATTTTTTTTCCCATATTGATAGAATGCCAAATGGAAGATTTCCAAAATTATTGCTAAATTATAAACCGTACGAAAGGAGAAATGTTGGACGCCCACACAGAAGATGGTCTGAACAATTTTAACAATTCTAGCTTTCATGAATAATAATAATAAGTATACAAGAAACAGCCCAGTTATATAGAGCCATACACGATGACCACACAAACATTGACATACCACTCAAAAAGGAGGAGTGGCCACATCCGGCAGAAAGAATTAATGTGGGCGACATTGAAGAATCGAACAACTACAAAATAAAAATATACACTGATGGCAGTAAATTCCAAGGAATGGTAGGGGCTGCTGCAGTTATCTTGAAAAACGGAAAATTAGAGCATACAATAAAAGCCAAACTGTCCAATCGTTGCTCAAATAATCAAGCTGAACAGATAGGAATTCTTAAAGCTCTAGAAGCAATATCATCAATTGACCAAAACAGCTCTGAAAAAAGTTTTGTTGCAGTTTATACAGATAGTCAAGTTACTCTCGACCTAATTAAAAACAACTTCAAACAGGGAAATATCATATCAAAAATAAGACAAACAATAGCAAAACTCAGGGAACAAAATTGGATAGTACATTTCGGCTGGATAAAATCACATGTTGGAATTTATGGGAATGAAATGGCAGATCAATTGGCAAAACAAGCTGCAACAGAAACCAGCGTAACCGTAGAATATACAAAAATACCTAAATCGTCAATAGTTGCCCAAGTAAAAGAAGAAGGAACCATTAAATGGCAGAACGAATGGGACAACGCAGATAAAGGAGCCACATGTAAGAAGTTCTTCCCATCAGTCAGAGACAGATTAAAACTTAAATGTGAAATAACTCCAGAATTTTCTGAAATGGTAACTGGTCATGGAAAAAATAAATCACATCTTTATCGTATTGGAATATTAAACAACGCAACCTGTCCATGTAGAAAAGCAATTCAAAATGTAGAACATCTCCTTTATAATTGTGAATTGCAGCAGCATTCTAGAAATAAGTTGAAAGAAGAAATCAGCAAAGAAGGAGGAACATGGCCTGTGACGGAGAAAGACCTAATACACAAATATTTAAGACATTTCAAAAAATATATAAAAACAATAGTGTACGAAAATGAGTGATTAACAAGTGACGAAGATAAAAAAAAACAATGTAAACAAAAACCAAATATGTGATGTTATGTAATGTTATGTTATCTGATTTATGTTTGTTATGTTATGCATGTAATATTACTACGGTAATGGGGCATGCTGAAAAAAAAATAAATGAAAAAAAAATAATAAATAATAGTATTAATAATAATAATAGTATTAATAATATAATAGTATTAATAATAATAATAGTATTAATAATAATAATAGTATTAATAATAATAATAGTATTAATAATAATAATAGTATTAATAATAATAATAGTATTAATAATAATCATAGTATTAAATAATAATAAAATAGTATTAATAATAATAATAGTATTAAGAATAATCATATTATTACTAATAATAATAGTATTAACTCTCGTCTTCCTCCTCCTCCTCATCTTCCTCTCGTCTTCCTCCTCCTCCTCGTCTTCCTCCTCCTCCTCTCTCGTCTTCCTCCTCCCCTCCTCCCCCTCGTCTTCCTCCTCCTCCTCCTCCTCCTCGTCTTCCTCCTCCTCCTCCTCCTCGTCTTCCTCCTCTCCTCGTCTTCCTCCTCCTCCTCGTCTTCCTCATCCTTCTACTCCTCCTCGTCCTTCCTCCTCCTCCTCGTCCTCCTCCTCTCTTCCTCCTCGTCCTCCTCCTCGTCTTCCTCCTCGTCCTCCTCCTCGTCTTCCTCCTCGTCCTCCTCCTCGTCTTCCTCCTCGTCCTCCTCCTCGTCTTCCTCGTCTTCCTCGTCTTCCTCCTCCTCCTCCTCCTCGTCCTCCTCCTCCTCCTCCTCCTCCTCGTCCTCCTCCTCCTCCTCGTCTTCCCTCCTCCTCCTCGTCTTCCTCCTCCTCCTCCTCCTCCTCCTCCTCCTCGTCTTCCTCCTCCTCTCCTCCTCCTCGTCTTCCTCCTCCTCCTCCTCCTCCTCCTCGTCTTCCTCCTCCTCCTCGTCTTCCTCCTCCTCCTCGTCTTCCTCCTCCTCCTCGTTCTTCTTCCTCCTCCTCGTCTTCCTCCTCCTCCTCGTCTTCCTCCTCCTCCTCGTCTTCCTCCTCCTCCTCGTCTTCCTCCTCCTCCTCCTCGTCTTCCTCCTCCTCCTCCTCCTCCTCGTCTTCCTCCTCCTCCTCGTCTTCCTCCTCCTCGTCCTTCCTCCTCCTCCTCCTCCTCCTCCTCCTCCTCGTCTTCCTCCTCCTCCTCGTCGTCCTCCTCCTCCTCTCCTCGTCTTCCTCCTCCTCCTCCTCCTCCTCCTCCTCCTCCTCCTCCTCCTCCTCCTAGTTGCTTGCTCGATTTGTGTCTCATACCACTCCAGCTTGTAAAACCTTACATTTACAAATTGTATCGTTCTGGCGGGCGATCAAGGGGCTCTTTCGAGCATTGCCTTGAGACCCTACAAACAGTAACGGAGGAAAGTGGAAAGATGAGAAAAGACCTAAAAGAGAAAATACTAGATACTGTGACTAAGCTAAGGGAGATTTTCAATTCTATGGCAAAGGAGACTTTAGTACAAGAAAAGAAAATTGCTGATTTAAACAAAAAATTAATAGAAGTAACAACAACAACGCTACTGCGACATCTTCCGATGGAAAAAAGAAGTATTCCGAAATTGTGATGAACATTCCCCAAAAGCATAAGCAAACGAGAACTTTCAAAGTAATTGTAAAGTCTAAGAAGAATGACAGTACAGATAATATGAAAACTCTAATAAAACATAAAGTTAACCCAACTGAGATTAAGGCTGGTGTATGCACTTTTAAATCCCTTACAAATGGAAATATATTAATGGAGTCTAACACCAAATCTGACGCAGAAAAGATATGCTCCAGCATCAATGAAAAAGTGTGGCGGCAGAAATAGAAGCTAGTGAAATGAAATTGAGAAACCCTAAAATGATAATATATAATGTCCTCCACAGGAAATGGAAATGAATCAAATGAAGCAAGCAATATGTGATCAAAACACAGAATTGAATATAAAGGAAGAGGACTTTTCAGCCAAAATTTGTCTTTAAAGATAGAAAAGGCAACATAAACTTGGTCATAGAAATAAAGTCAGTAGTAAGGAAGACAATACTAGGTACAAAGATCAAATTGGGTTGGAACATGTGCAACTTAGATGATTACATTAAAATAAGCAGATGTTTTTAAGTGCAGTAAGTAATACCCATCGCGCCCAAGAGTGTAGAGGCGATCAAACATGTCCACTCTGCACAGGTAATCATCAGATTAGAGAATGTACAGTAAGAAAAGAAGAATATAAATGTATTAATTGTGTTAATCACAATAAATACAATAAACGGCACTGGTAAATGAGAATCACTCTTCACTTGATAAAGAATGTAATATTTATAAGGCAATGTTAAATAATATATTCTTTAACACAGATTATTAATATGGCTACAAGTCATAATATAGGTGCGAATAATAACCCGTCTCATACATTAAGATGTCTCCAACTTAACATGCAACATTCTAGGAATGCAACCAACAATTTAGTGCAAATTATATAAGCGAACACAAACACAGACTTAATATTTATGCAGGAACCGTAATATTATTAATAATCAACTGGCAGGTCTCCCCAAGACGTTTGTAACAT
The DNA here is from genome assembly GCA_030220185.1 of Diploptera punctata. NCBI lineage: Eukaryota > Metazoa > Arthropoda > Insecta > Blattodea > Blaberidae > Diploptera > Diploptera punctata. Next base: position 123,116 of record JASPKZ010006823.1, read on the forward strand.
TTACAGGGGGAACCGGGAGAAAACGTACTGCAATAATAACTAATAATAACTAATAATAACAAAATGGATACAATAGCTATTAACCAGCTAAGTAACACGGACTGTATTTTAGTAGAAATCATTACCAGCAACAAAAAATTTTACGCTGCGAGTTTATACTTAGATATCGAAAGAGACATAGAAAGAGATATACAACATATTGAAACTATAATACATCACGCAAAGGACTTTGGAGTATTAATCGCAGTTGACACAAATGCTAGGAGCATCACGTGGTTCGACAATAAAACGAACCAACGAGGTAAAAAACTTGAAGAATTTATAACTAACCAGGAACTTAATAATAATTAACGAAGATAATGGAATCCCAACATTTGAGACAAGTAGGGCTAGCAGTCGAGTTGACTTAACAATCTCGACTTCTAATTCTCTTTCATCTGTTATTGAGTGGACCAGCGGAGAGGAGGAAAGTTGCTCTGACCACAAACTCATCTCTTTCAAAATAGCAGATAATAATGAATACAGAACACCTGGACAGAATAATTATCCACGATACATAATAAAAGAAGAAACCTTCCACAAATTTGATGAAAGCCTGATGGAGACGATCAGAGCCACGTTTTAGTTTTTGTACAACAAAAGATACTATAATTGTTGAAAAAGAACTAACAGAGAAACTTGAAGAAAACAAACCACACTGATGAGGTCATAGAAGATTTCTTTTCCTGCATTCAAATAGCAAGTAGATTGGCATTCCGACCAAAGAATATATGTAAAAAAAGGAACGGTAGATCTGTCCCTTGGTGGACAAATGAATTAACGATTCTACGTAAAAAGACAAAACGCAATGAGGCGAAGATACCAAAGAACGCAGAACAATTCAAAACTAAGAGAAGAGAGAAAGAACCTCTACCAAAGAAGGCAAACGGGCGTATCAAGCTAAGCTCCAAGAGGAAAAAACAAAGTCATGGAGAAGTGCTTGTACAGTTAACACCTGGATCCAATCCATGGAACGTAGTTTAACAAAAGCCTATCTGGAAAAACTAGAAATAAGACTTCCTTGACTACACTTAGGATGCCAGAAGGGCTATATATCCAAGGACATGCAAAGTACAAGTAAAACATATCACTGGATTATTTTGTACCTGAGGACAATGAAGGAAAATGATAATAAATACCATTCAGAAATTAGAAAACTTATAATAAGACCCACCAAGAAGAAGCAGATGACAGAGAATTCACAAAGGAGGAAATCCTCGCTGTGCTCAAGAAATTTGATCCTAAAAAAACACCTGGGGAAGATGGCATATCAAGTGACATACTACTACGAGTATTCAAACTTATCCCTAACTTATTTACAGAACTGTACAATACATTAAAATATATATGTAGTCAATATGCCCATTTCACCAATTAATGTTTTAAAATGGTCAACAAGTTTCTACAGCCAAGCTGTCATTCTCAAGACCAGATATTCACTGAAGACAGAATTCTGTCTTCAGTCAATATCTGGTCTTGAGAATGACAGCTTGGCTGTAGAAACTTGTTGACCATTTTAAAACATTAATTGGTGAAATGGGCATATTGACTACATATATATTTTAATATTATATCACCAAGAAGATCACTTGTGTATTAAATATGTACAATACATGCTTGCAAAAAGGTTGCTTCCCAAAAATGTGGAAAAAATCAATAATAGTTCCAATCACTAAATCAGGCAAGGAGCATACTAATGAAGTGTCAAAATACAGACCAATAAGCCTCCTCAATGTAGCGGGAAAAGTACTGGAGAAGCTACTCATCGAAAGAATTCTACATCACATGTACAAGAATAATTACTAATTAATAACAACCAATTTGGATTTACCCCCACAAGTAGGAA
>JASPKZ010006823.1:130000-134168 GCA_030220185.1 Diploptera punctata
TCGACGTTTCGTCTACTGCTGCGGTAGACATCTTCAGGAGATACTGCGTGCTCTCTGTGAACTCCTCAACAGTCGGCTGCAGACTGGCTGGTCGTTGGAAACTCCCTCCCTATTTATAGGCACGCCCCTGGTGGGAGGCGGTTTTCTGCGCGGTCCGTGTTGCGTGCTGTTTTGTCCAGGCTGTCGCTAGCAGAAGTCATAGGCTTCGTTGTCGTATTGTGCAGTGCCGGGATCCAGATTTTGTTTATCTTCATGGTTTCTTCTTTTTTGTTAAAGGAATTTTTGTGTTTATATATTTCAATGGCTTCTCTGTACAGTCTGGTGTAATAATGTGATGTTTGGGACAATACTTGTGTTTCTTCGAATCTTATTATATGTTCTTGGTTGTTCATCCAGTGTTCCGCTACGGCTGATTTTTCCTTTTGTTTTAGTCTGCAATGCCTCTTGTGTTCTTGCAATCTTGTGGTAACCATTCTTTTGTTGTGCCGATATAAACCTGTCCACAACTGCAAGGGATGCGATATATACCGGCAGTACTTAACGGATCTCTTGTATCTTTGGCTGGGCGCAGTATATTGCTGATTTTTTGTGTTGGCTTGTAGGTTGTAGATATGTTATATTTATTTAATATTCGACCAATTCTCTCCGTTATAGTCTTGATATATGGTAGGTACACCTTACCCGTTGCCTCCTCCTTGTTCCCGTTTTCGGATTTGTATTTATTGGGATTTATGGCTCGGCGAAAATCTGTTTTGCTGTATCCATTGGACTGAAACGCTGCTTGGAGATGATTAATTTCTTCTTGTAGATACTGTGGTTCCGAAATCCTTTTGGCCTGGTGGAACGAGTTCTTATTATATCTGGCTTCCTGTAAAGACCATGTAGTTCATTGTTAAGTAGTCTTCTCCATTCACCTGTCTGTTCATCTCTCTTTGGTCCAAAAATTTTCCTAAGAACTTTATTCTCAAATACTCGTAATCTCCTTTCCTCCCTTAAAGTAAGAGTCCATGTTTCGCACCCATATAATATAACTGGTAGAATAATAGTTTTATATATTTTCAGCTTAACGTTTTTTGAAAGGAGTTGGGACATCAAAAGTCTCTGCAATGCATAATAGCATGCATTTCCAGAATTGAGCCTATGTTTAATTTCTTTGTGCATCTCATTCCTATTTGTGATTATTGTTCCTAGGTATTTGAATTCAGCCAATTCCTCAAAATTTCCCTCATTTGTCATTAGCTGTCCATTTCCATTATATAATGTATTTCTACAATAGTAATAATAATAATAATAGTAATAATAATAATAATAATAATAATAATAATAATAATAATAATAATACGAGCAGCAGTTAGTAACCTGATTCAGCAAATTGCGGAAATTAAGCTCGATCTGATATTCGTACACGAGCCGTACATAATTCACAACAATCCAGCAGGAATTCCGAAGTCAATTAAAACCCTCGTAAAGGGAAATAGAAAGAAACGAGCAGCTATTCTTGTGAACAACGACTCACTAGACATCATAATCATAAATCAGCTCTCAGACGAAGATTGCGTAGTTGCAGAAGTTCGTACACGTAGGAAAAACATGTATATTGTGAGCATGTACTGTGATATTGATGAAGATATATAAGGTACAATAAGTAAAATAGAATCTATAATGAACTACGCTAACGGAACAAGTGTCCTATTGGCTGCTGACACAAATGCAAGGAGTAAAATGTGGCAGGATGCAATCACAAATCACCGAGGAAAAATATTAGAAGAATTTATAACTGGCAGTAATCTATTCATAGTTAATGAAGCAAATGGAATTCCAACATTCGAGTCTAACATAGGCAAGAGCTACATAGATCTAACGATCGCTAATGGTGGAATGATTAATAAGATAATAAATTGGAGAAGTGGAGAAATAGAAAGTTGCTCGGATCATAAAGCAATAACATATAGCGTTATAATAGACAGCATAAACGGAAACCCTGAACCTGATAGCACTCACAGCATAGGTATAAGATACATAGTTAAAAATAGTAATATTCCTGCTTTCATAAATGCACTAAGGAAAGAATTCATAACACAATATAATTGTGAATATCAGGGCAATGATATTAATGTATTGGATTACGAACTGTCGTGCAAAATGAATAACCCAATAGAAACTGAATTATTAATCGAAACCTTTACCAGTTGTGTAACATCTGCATGTAAAACAGTATTTAATTACTCATTACAGAAGAAAAAACCAGCGAAGGGTAGAACTGTACCGTGGTGGAATGAAGAATTGCAACTAAGACGAAATAAGGTCAATGCTATGAGGCGGCGATACCAGAGAACACGAAATAACGAAGCCCTGAGAGAAGAAAGGGAAAGTCAGTATCTACAGGAAAGGCGACACTATCAGAATGATCTTCGGAAGGCAAAAATGAATTCTTGGAAATTATTTTGCACTGTGGATGATGGCTCAAATCCCTGGAATAAGGTGTTCAAGATAGCAGCAGGAAAACTCAGAGAGAAGACCGTCTTATCTACAATACAAAAACCGGATGGAACATATACTGAAGACCTTCATAGCACCTTGAGATATATGATAGACCATTTCATTCCTGACGATAAAGAAGATGAAGACACTGATCATCAACGGAATATAAGAATAATGGCTAAGGAACCTCCTAATACTGATAAAGACAAGAAATTCACAGAAGAGGAAATACGATCAGTAATAAAGAGTTTCAATCCCAACAAGGCTCCAGGTGAGGATGGGATAACAAGCATAATCCTCTTGCAAGTGTTTAACTGCTTTCCATCCTTCCTCACTGCAGTGTATAACAACTGTCTTGAAGAAGGCTGTTTTCCTAAACAATGGAAAAAATCCAATATATTACCAATAGTTAAACCTGGAAAACAGCATAGCAAACAAGTTACCAAGTACCGGCTAATTAGTCTAATAAATGTGGAAGGAAAGGTATTGGAAAAACTACTGATCAATAGGATATTACATTGGGTCAACACCAACAACTTGATGAACTCAAATCAGTTCGGCTTCACACCTCAGAAAGGAACAGTCGACGCAGTTATGGCTGTAAAAAAATTCACAGAGGAAAGCCTCCGCACAAAAAAATTTGTAGCAGCTATTAGTTTAGATGTACGTGGTGCTTTTGATTCTGCATGGTGGCCACGCATTTTGCTTAACCTTAAACAACATCAATGCCCTAGAAATCTATACTTGCTGATAAGCAGCTACTTCAGTAACAGAACAGCGATCTTACAGACAAATGAGTGCATTATCACAAAGGAAGTTACCAGGGGATGTCCACAAGGCTCGAGCTGCACCCTGGTCTATGGAATTTAATGAATAATTCAGTCCTCAACTTGGCACTAACAAACCATTCAAAGTTAGTGGCATTCGCTGATGATCTATTACTGCTTACAAAAGGTAACAGTAAAAAAGAAGGAGAAAACTATGCAAACTCAGACTTGAAAAAAATCGAGATGGACTAAGCAAAACAAAATTGTATTTAATGATTCAAAATCAAAGGCTCTACTAATTTCGAGAAGAAGAAAAGTTGGAAATGAACCAATCAGGATATATTTAAATTACAAACTCCTCGAACAGGTCAAGGAACTCCGATATCTAGGGATAACCTTAGACGAAAAATTCAACTTTAACAAACATATTATAAACACAACGGAGAAGGCTCTCTTACTAACCAACATGTTAAGCAAAGTAGCAAAACTTCAGTGGGGTCTTAGCTACCAAGCTTTAAGAACTATCTACAGAGGGGCTATAATACCTGTACTAACATATGGATCACCTGTCTGGGAGCATGCACTAGAGAGGAAAAAGAATATGAAAATACTTCAAAGAACCAAGAGAATAATAAATATAAGAATTGCGAAAGCCCATAGAACTATATCGTTTGAAGCCTCGTGTGTGGTTGCTGGAGTGAAACCTGTCTACATAACAATAGCAGAAACAGCTGAAACATACAAGATAACATGGGATGACACCTGATTCGACAGATTATGATGCGCCATTAAAAATAGCAAACTGGCCACATCCAGCTGAGAGATTACCTATGGAAAAAGTCAAAGAAGACAAATATTATGAAATAGAAATATTCACAGACGGAAGTAAAATCCAAGGAAAAGTCGGAGCAGCTGCAATA